>JAGFMF010011585.1:3548086-3629558 GCA_019455555.1 Galemys pyrenaicus | reverse complement strand
TCCCCTCCCTGGCCGGCAGCAGGGATCGAACTCGTGCTGCAGAGGCTGCGGTTTGCTTCATAGTGCGTTCCTTAACCCACTGCGCCACCGGGGAGGCCCGGTTTTTCTTTATTTTTAATTGTTCTTTTCCTTGAGCCCTTTTTTTTTTATTCCTTTATATTCCTCCTAAAAGTGAAACCATCTGCTATTTTTCTCTTGCCTTGACATATTTCACTGAGCATAATCCCTTCTAGCTCCATCCGTGTTTCTATAAATGACTATCTTTTTGATTGCTGAATAGTATTCCATTGTGTATATGTACCACATCTTGATCCAGTCACCTATTTTTGGGCATTTGGGTTGTTTCCAGGTCTTACCAATTATAATATAGGGTACAACAAACATAGGGGTACAGGTCATTTCCTTTAAGGCTGAAGAGTAACACCTGAATGTATTTACCATCTTTCATCCATTCATCCTTAACATCCATTCTTCCTTAACAGACACTTGGTTTTACTTCTTGGTGATGGTGACTTATTTTCTTTTCACTTGCTAACTAAACCCAAGTAGCTAGCTTCTTACTCCTCCAACAATGTGGAGCCATTATATTCTGTGCATGTGAAGGGCCAGGCATCTGCCCTCAGTGGAAACTGCTGCGGGACTAAGAGCCACTGTGGAAGTCACTGGCCGCAGTCTGGGCCCTGCCACTCTGCGCCCAGGACAAGTTGCTCGATTGTCCCAGGTACCAGTGTGCCCGTGTGACGCGCAGGCTACTGCCTGGCTTATGGAGCTGTGGAGGATTAAAATGAGATAATGTGGTGTGAAATGCATTTGTTTAGCAGCACGCTTGGTGTGTGGAAAGTCTATTCTCACTACTGGCATCTTGGTCTTTCACAGGGTCAGAATGCAGGGCACAACACATACGCCCTGGGTTCTTCTCAACAGTATTCAGCTGGATTCTGAGAACCATGCTCTAATTGTCAGGTGAGAGGGAGGGGTCATGGTTAGGTGAACTTTTCTCAAAGCAAACTTCCTTTTCTGTTAAACACAGAAAAACAATAGAAACCGGTACCACCTGGTGGCAATTTATGTAAGTGTTCAAGGAAATTAAAAGTTTGCTATGGAAGGCTCTAGCTTCTTCTCGAACTTCCAATGAAATAATGCAAATAAAACTCTTAAAAAGAAATTTACTAGATTTATACAATGATACTCATTTTCATGGGTACACCTTCACTTCTTTGCTCTCTGACTATATGCCTCACCTCAAACCCACTTCACATTCTAGCGCCTTCTACCTTTGTTGTGATTTGCTGCTTTTCTTTCACTTAGCGTAATCACCTTAAGTCTCCACCAGGTTTGCACAAAAGGCAAGATTTCCTCCTTTCAGCAGCCGAGTATTCCCATAGAGCATCCAGACTGCAACTTCTTTACCATTCCAGCACTCAGGCTGTCTTCGCCTTCTGGCTGTTGTCAACAGTGCTGCTATGAACCGGGTGCTTTTCGATTTATAGTGTTTTCACATTCTTTGGATAAATACCTGAGCGGTATTGCTGGGTCATATGGCATTTCCATTTATAGCTGTAACTGTTTTCCATAAGGGCTGCACCCACCCACATTCCCACCAGCAGCGAGGGAACGAGAGTGGCTTTCGCGGGCCGGGCCAGCACACGCAGTTTCCAGGCGCTCTGACCTCACAGGTGTGAAGTGACAGCTCCTCGTGGTTTTGATTTTTCAGCGAACAGAACATCTGACCTTCTCTCCTATTGCTGTTGCCACAGGGAGTTTCTTTTTTAAGAAGGGAAGTGATTCTTAAAACTCACTGAATCAAGCAAAAACACTGATTTTCTTGGAATAATATTTATTTAAAGTTACATTTTAGAGTAAACCATCTTCAGCCTATATTGGCTACTGCAATACAACCAGAAGTTTTATAAAATCTTTCTGGAAGAATATAAATTACTAAAGCACAACAGATAGGCACCTTTATTACATACAATCTTCAAATATTTTCAAAAGTTAAAACATGTATTAGTTGACAACGAAGCTGTTAAAATCCCCTGACGAAATAACTGGGTAAGAACTTGGCAAAACGAGATGCCTGTCTGTAGCGTAAATGGAAGCAGTCAGGTTTTCTCCGCCCTCCCGCCATTAGCATCAGTGATGGACATGGGTGGTCTTACACCTGTGCCTGATGGTGGCACCTGGAGCATGGTGTGGGCATGTGTGAGTGGGCGCACCTGAGCCAAGACAGCCTGAGCCAAGACAGCTGCAGAGGCCAGAGGTGACAGAAGTTGCTGCAACAGAGCGCAGTAGAGCCCAGCAGAGAGACCAGGAGAGAACACCAGAGAGCCCCAGCCTCCCGTGCCCCCACACCCGGCCCCCTGTCTGCCCTGCCCCTGGTTGCCTCACTACAAATGGTGTGGAAACATCATTAAAAGCCACTGAGGGCTCCAGGATTTGCCTTTACTCATCTGCTCGGATCCACATAGAACCTGCTCTGTGCCTTGCCAGCACTACACTGCCCTGGAGATTTGTTACTATATTTATCAAATTATGATTTAAGATTTTAAACTACGTAATCCAGCCATAGTCCAGGGCCTCGTAAAGGGAGTTGTATTAGATTGTCAAATACCCTTTCTGAGGAAAGGACAGATTTCAAGATGGCAACTGCTGTGTCATTTCCCCCCCCCCACATCAGAAATCCTTTACAAAGCCCTACCCTAATGCTTAGCTTGCTTCCCACCACAGTCTGCTCTTTGTCCACTGGATGGCAGTAGCACACCATCTCCTTCCTACAGGGTCCAGAAATTCAGGCTGCTAAGTTGCAGCTCCACTGCAGGCCAAGTTTTTCTAAGTCTGAGTTAATGGAGAACAAAAATTAGAGATAAGAATAAAGAAGAGTGATTCTAAAAAGACCATAAAGCCAAAATAGTGCTGATTATGGAAAGTAGGAGAGACAACTAACGAAGGGGAACCATCTCTGAGAAAGAATTTCAAAGAAATTCTAACTACTAAAAGAATGCAGAGAAGGGAAATGAAATCTAGATATCTTAGTTCCCCTGCCACCCAGAATGAAGAAAAATGAAGCATTAACCTTTGACTAAAAAAGGGTATTTTAATAGAACAGAAAGGCTACCCTCATTTAAAAATTAACTGCAGGGCTTCCCTGGTGGCGCCATGGGTTAAGCAACGCACTATGAAGCAAATCACAACCACTGCAAGCACGAGTTCCATCCCTGCTGCCAGCCGGGGAGGGACCCGCATGGTGCAGACCTCTCCCTCCTCGCCCGCTGCTCCCCTCAGCTGTTTGTTTCAGTCGATCTGCCCATTCTGTTCCCCACTGTCTCTGGTGAATCCTCTCACCACCCCCCCCCCCACACCTCTGGCCTGTACCCCAGTTCTTGTGTGCATAAAATAAATAAATCTTTTAAAAAATAAAAGTCAACTGCAGAATTTCTCAGATGCTCAGTTGTTCTTCTGAACAACAAATATTAAGATTTCATCAGTGATAATGGCTACCAGGTAATAACATATTGAGGGCCTCCCTGGTGGTGCAGTGGGTTAAGCAACACACTATGAAGCAAAGCACAGCCACTGCAGCATGAGTTCGATCCCTGCTGCCAGCCAGGGAGGAGACCCACATGATGTAGCAGACCTCTCCTGTTGTGCCCGCTGCTGCCCTCAGCAGTGTGTTTCAGTCTGCCTGTTCTGCTTCCCACTCTGTCTGGTGAATCCTCTCACCATCCGCGACTCTGGCCTGTACCCCAGCTCTTGTGTGCATAAATAAATAAATCTTTTAAAAAAAATAACATTGAAATAAACTCAATGAACAAATTAGTACAACTGCCCCATCTCAAAACTTCTGGCTGTTCCTAAATTACACCGCCCTATCCTGTGGCAGAGCCAGCAAATGAGTAACAATTCAGCAAAGTTCGGAGACCAAACAGCAAAGAATAAAGGCTCTTTTTGTAAATGTCTCTTAAGGTACTTTGGGTAACTTAAAAGGGCACTTCTGTCACCCACTGCAAGTACGTACACTCCTTTATTTTATTCCTACTCATTCAAATACGCACCACTCCACTGGTTGAAATCCCTCCTGATAGAAACAGCCAAGTTACCAAAGCAAATGGAAATACCTGTTTACCTTCTGTTCTGATTGATCTGAAATGTACCAACTAAAGAAACTCATCAAGTAACTAGAGCAGAGCATTTTTTAAAAGGAGGAGTGATCAAGGAGAAAGAACACAGATGCAGGAGACAGTGAATACTACTTCCAAGGCAAGTGAGCAAAGGTTTGCTAGAAGACCTCATTATTCCCTGCAGAAAGAATCAGAAAATATTCTGGGGCACAGAATTTACGCAAAAGGATGAAGCCAACAGGAAGAGACTTGTATGGAGACAAAATGACAAAAGCCGGAGCACTCAGGCTCAGAGAGGAAACATGTCACAGGGCTTCAGGTCTGCGATGATGCGGGAGGCTTAACAAGGAAGCCATTAGGGACACCCTGCTGGGCCTAATTGTTTCTAGAACATATGCTACTTTGTGCCACCACCCAGCTGTGAATTCCCTGGCTTTTGTCAGCTTGTGTCACAACCTTAAGAAGAAAATAGTTGCTTAACCTCTCTCCCCTTCTAATAATTTACTATATTTCTTCTCTGTCTAAGCTTGTGTATGACTGAAGTAACGGGACTATATATAACCTCCACTTATAATCAGGTAAAGAAAACAGCATGATTGTCACAGAAAAACACTATAGAGAAAGCACAATACCAGGCATGTGTCAGACAATAAATACTTGTGTATCAGGTCTGCTTTCTAAATGTTATTTCACTATACATTCAACACAGTTGCTAGGAATGGGTCAAAAATCATTTAGTGCGCCGAGAAAAATTTTATAAGGCTTTTAGCATTTATTAAAATTAGGATAACTGCTATATTTCCTTTGTAGAATAGGTTAAGTAAAAAATAAGGTTTCATCTCTAAAATACTAAACTAAAAATAAGTTTAACACAATGAAATATTTGTATATGGATGACAATAAATATTTATTGAATGGAATTGGAATAGATGCTAAATTTTTTTTTAAAATCCGCACTAAAAATGTAATACATGAACCAGTACACATTAAAAAAGTTCAATCAGTACTTAAACAGAACACTGTAGTAATGAAATCATTGAGTCCAGTGAGAAGTTCCTCTCAAATTTTTTGGAATCAAAGGTCATAAAACCCTTTGGTTAAAACCTTAACTGAGTAAATAAGCAGATTATTTGCTAACCCCTAAATTATAACAGTAAAATGATAACTAGTAACTAGAAAGGTACACTGGCTTAAAAAAAAAATCAACCAAATCAAGCTTCTTTGTGTATTTGAAAGAAGCTACATTAACTTTTCATTGCTGACAGCACATCCGCATCTGGGCCAGTTTGAGAAACAAATCCCAAGCCCCAGACCCCAGCAGCCCTGCAGGTCTTGCACTAGCTCTCTCGCAGGAGAGTCTGCTCACAGTATGCCATCCCCAAGTGTTGTCTTTTTTTTTTTTTTTCACAGTAAGAATTTGGAAATATAAGTTCACAATAAGTCACAAAGATGATAGTACTATGAATATTAATTTAATATTTAAGCAAAAGTAGTTAGAGGAAACCTCAAGGTTGTTAAAAATATTTTTCTACGGTGGGAACCAGCCTGCTTGTGTAACAGGAAAGACCCTGCAGACTTCAGAGTCCCAGTTCACACGGCCAGGTCCTGGCGCACAGATCGATCTATACACACACGCACGCATTTTAATTTACTGTAAAATTACAAAGCAAATCTCATGTGAGGGACAAAAATGAAAAGTGTTCCCTAAACAACTAAAACTAAATACAAAACAAAGGATGTCTCAAGTTCTGTATAGGTATATCTAATAAGGAAACGGTTTTTATTACTATCGAGCTTTGCAAATTTTCAGATGATTTAAAAATCAGAAATGAAATCTTTGCTGTGTCTTTTATCCTATGACTCAATTATAATAATAATGACAATATTAATTATAATGGTGATTCTTAAATCAGGGGTGCTTTCTTCCTACTTATCCTCTTTAATTGATTTGCTAAAAAATGGTGAAAAAGCTCATGGAGACTCAGAAAATACAAACTTCCTTAGAAGGCCGATGAACAAAACAACCCTTTTGTCAGACACTAAAGTTAGGAATTTCATGGACTTCAGAGCTGAACTAGGCCCTTAGGGGGGAAAACAGCTTTCTCCAAGGTGCTCACCTCTATTTATTTCCCACTGCTCATTCTTTTCCCTTTTGGGGTCCAGTACGAAATGCTCTTCTTGTTCACATCATTTTTTATCATCTTCTGTAGAAGTGACCTTTTGGGTTGGTTTGTTTGGAGACCAGAAACTTCAGAATAATGATGAGCACAATTCTAGACAAGCTTCATTTTCCTGAGCTCCTGACTTACCTTTCCTGAGGGTCAGCACCTTCAAGAGAACACTCTTCTCCAAAGGGTGGAAGCAACGGGGAAATCCTGGTTTCTTATTGTAGCAAAGAGAAAATGGACAGGTCAGTAAGAGCTGTCGTGGACTGGGTTCTAGGCCACAGACTTCAGCCTTGTCAATGAAGCCTCGGTCACTTCCTACCAATTATTTTGGTGCAGTTTGGCCTTGTCCCGAGCTGCTGGCTGGGTGCTGATGTCCTCTCCTACGTGTGAGAGGCCTGACCAGTGTTTCAGTGGCCGAAACTTAGTGCAGCTTGCTGTGCACGGGGTAGAGCAAGGTCATGTGTTCTGCCCCTTTGAAAGGCAGCTTCTCGTTGGAATAGTAGTGCACCACTTCAGGGATGCTGTCAAACACTGCGCTTGTCTGGTTCAGTGTGTACTTGCTGTCTTTGGTCTGGGCCACGATGATGTGGACACATCCTTGACTAGTCCTGGAACAAGACAAAAACCAAGAAGGAGACATAAGTGGGTGAGCAGGGTCTCCTTCCCCAGGAAGCCACAACCCCAGCCAGTTCAGCGGCAGAGTCTCCTCCATTCATGGAGCTGAGTGTTATGTACTAACAGGAATCCACACTGCACTCCACCGCAGTGCTCAGAAGTGTCACGGCCCTCAATTCTCCTTGACTTGCTCGCCCCTTAATATACAAGCCATCAGGCACTGTACCGGAAAAGGGGGGGAAAAAAGCCAAGTACCACCTGGGCCCCAAAGTACCAACGCAAGCCGGAGTGTGAGACCACTCAGGGCGGGTTTAAGTTCACCTTCTTCATCATGGCTGAAGGGACGTAGCTTTCCACCCCAAAGAACACATTAACAACAATAATAAAACACTGTTTCCTCCCCTCCGCCCCATCTGGAAAGACTGTTCCTGGTTGTATATAACGACAGCTGGCACTGCAGGCTCCAAGATCTAATCCACGAGCACCAGTTTCAGGAGCACAGCAGAGCTATTCCTGGTGTTGTGTATCTGGTGGCCTATCCCGTTTCTGGGCCCTACTGCCCTGACACTCCCCCCAGCAACCTCCTTTCCCCTCCAGTGTAATTGTTTCAGCTGTAGGGGCTCAGCTTCCTCAGGAAGGAAATGCTGTTAGAGCTCTTGACAATGATCCTCCAATATAGCACCACTAAACTTGCGGCCCAACGAGAATTTCCATGATACAAGATCCACCAGGCCTAACGGGCAGGATTGCATTTTCTGTGTACACTCAGACAGGGGAGGAAGAGCAAGTTGGTGTTTCCCTCTTCGCCAGAAGAAACTGGTATCAAAATCGCAGCTGGCATTCTGACAATCAAGGGATCTGATTTATTAAAGTCCTAAACACTAGGGAAATGAAGGAATGACTTAAGAATTGTTAGAAATTATCCTTTTTATGAGGAACTGCTTCTCTGCTGAGGGGACCTACTTTTCTTTAGATCAGGTAATAGAAAAGTGGGAGTTGACTGATGTACAGTGATAACGAAACAGGACCCTCGTCCTCCTTTCCCGGGTGTCACACCTTAAAGAGGACAACCTACTCCGAAAAGTGAGGTGATGGGGAGACGATGTTTCGTGGCACTGATTCTGTGTTTTAATAGAGCATTTCATGTGCCAAGCAAGTGCATCTTGCTTCCTATGACCACATACCCCGCGAGCCGCCCCTCTGGCCATCTACCCACGACAGACTTCCTCCTGCGTGCAGCCAGGCCAGCCCAGGAGGTTTCGACACTTACTTGAGTGCAATGGAGTACCTGCTGTTCCCCGACTCGCTATTTCTAACCAGGTAACCAGCTTCTTTGCAGGGCTGCAGTCGACTCTCAGCCTCGGCACGGGTGATGGCACCATGATACCAACTAGAAAGGGGGGGGGGGAGATACTATCAGCACACAAGAGTGGGCTCAAGGTGTCAGCGTTGTACACCTTGTGTACAGTGTCTCCCTCTGTACACAAGAATGGACTCAAACTCTGCTGCCTGGGATGCAGCACCCTTTCCACCCTGCACAAATGTACTGGCTTCAAAAGGCGTTTTCATGAATCAACTCTACCCAGACAAGTATCAGGAAGAAAAATAATCCTGCCCCTCCCCACCAGACCATCAAGAAGCCTCATCCGTGGCATGTGTCTGCAGGACACTCACGGCTGCTTCTCCAGGGGCAGGGCTGGGTCCACTCTCTCCCCCTCGGCGTGGTCAGTAAGTGCTGGCTTCAAGATCTTCTGGGTCCAGCTCTTCTGTCGGTGGTGCTGCCTCACTGTCTCCTCCTTGCTGGCAGGACGCTCAGCGCCTTCAAACTGAACTGGAAGGAAGGCTCCATTTAACCTCAGAGATCTTCGGGTGACTCGGGCAAACCCTCCTTGCTGCTTCGGCTCGAGAGGGCAGCGTTCCCTCCCCCCGCTTGCTGCGTAGCACCCCAGGGGCTCTGTCTCCGCAATCTGCTCTCTAATCGCACTGCACCTACACACGTGCACTTTTGTGTAAAGGTAGTCTTAAAATACAAGAAGATACCACTTTGATATATTTTAGCATGTGCTTCAAAATGCTCTTAGTATCAGCATATTTAGAATGATAAATGAGTAAACATAGTCACAGGTACCAATTCCTTGCAAGAGAGGGTATCATCCTGTGAAACCAAACAGTTTTTACTATGAAATAATAAATAGAAGAGTCGGCTCAGAGGCAGAAGCCACTGAATAGTGCCTTAACGATGCTGTGACAGCTAAGCTGGACAGAAGATAAAGAGCTAAAATGAGCAGTGTTTATAGACTAAAGGAGAATGGAAAAGGGGGGGGGGGGATGAGTAAACACCTAACACAAGTACTGAGAAAACAGAAGGTGCCCAATACATATGGAGAAAACTAAAATGGATTCAAAACTTTGCATCTGCAACTTTCTTTGCCCTTTTAGTGGCAAACTTGGCTTTACTGTTAGAGGGCAAAGACTTCCTAACTTTTAAATCAAAGGCAAAGTCAAGTAGAAAAACCATGGCCTGGGAGAAGCAGGAAGGATAATTACCTTTAACATCTAGTGACAACCTACTACCAACTTGCTCTTAAGTTATTTTAAAAATTTACCCTTGAAGAACTGATTCCTTTACTTGGATTTTTTTGGGGGGAAATAAGAGAAAAGCCAGTTTCATCCAGCTTTCCAACCACCGCTACCTGTAATCCATTCGCTCCAGTACTGCCATTTCATAAATAGGGGTTTTAATAGGTTTGCGGAGTAGCACCAAGTAAGAATTAGAAAAAGCTGCTCCCAATTTCATAGCTTCAGGGGTGATCGGATAAGTTTTTCAATATTCATTTAAGGCATTTCTAAAACAGTTGCACACTGTGAAGAGAAAGAAAAGTAAAGGTGTGCAGAAGGATAAAAAATAAATGCCCTCTTAAGGGCTCAGCATCAGCCCTGGTCTTCCAAGCACAGCCAAATCCGTATTTTCCCATATCAAATTCCTTGGAAAAGACTTGCGGTTGAGGAACATGGAGAAAAGAGCCCTGGCTGAAAAGCCGGGGCAGGCGGGGGAGAGGGCAGCAGACAGGCCTGCCCCAGTCCTCACCTGACAGAGCCCGCACAATCTGCTCCTTTTTCCACTCCCAGGGCTGCTCGTACTCGGCCGCTGGTCGCTCGTCATTCTCAGGCAGTCGGCTGTGTCCCTCCAGGGGCCAGGCCTTCCCCTCGGCCCTGGGGCCCCCCTCTGCAGGCTCATAGGGGGTGTCGTACAGCTGGGGAGGCTTCCCCAGTAGGTCCTTGGAACTTGGTCTCCTGGCCAGCGTGTCTGCTTTCATGCCACTCTCCCCTGACTCGCAGGGACTGTCCAGCAGCTGGAGGGCCTTCACCAAGGGGTCCTTGGAGCCTCGTCGCCGGATCTCTGGAAGACATACACATGCGCATGCTTGAGAGAAAAGCTGCCGTGGAGGCCCGATAATTCCCCAAGCAGCCTTCGCCTCTGACTGAGGGTCTGGTCGAAGGCGGCCCAGATTGTGCTCTTTGAGGACTGTACTGCAAAGAATTCTCAAGAGAACAGGGTCTGCAGCTTCTTCCGTCCAGTTTCCGGATCCAGATAATGGGGTCAAGTCATAGGATGAGGACTCCCATCTGGAGACAGGCATGCCCCTGGGGGCCACTTGCACAGTCCGAGCAGAGCAGTGGCTGCCAGGCAACCTGTTCCAGGTTCCAGTCCCGACGTCTGCTCTGAGAATAGTTCCGCTTGGAAGCTTTCCCACCTCATCAGTTATACTGACGAGTATTATTAGAAGCTAAGAGTGTTTCAATGAAGGGGGATGACATTTTACCTGTACTGAGAGCAGAGGCCATGTGTGCTGAGAGAAGGGATTCATGTGTATCGGCATCCTTGACTTCTAGGGGGTTTCAATATAACTGGGAAGCCAAACACATTCTCAAATGATACAGAACAGGCTAATGACTACAGGACAAATCAAAGCAAAACCAACTCAACAACTGACACACAGCAACGGTGTGCTATGTGCCAAGCACCATTCTAAGTGCTTGTGACAATGTGGATATGAGGCTCAGGAGAGAAATGAAGGTCAGAGGCAAGTCAAGAAATTGCTCACAAATGGACCACTGTTAATACTGTAAAACTGAAAGCAACAGAAAAAAGGAGGGCAGTGGAAAAGGAATGAGGATCAAAGGCAGAACCTGGGACTTCTTCAGCTGGAGGGAATGGAAGAAGAGGTGCCAGCAAAGACTGAGAAGTAGTCCGGTGTGCGGGAAGAGAGAGGGTCAGAGACTGAAATTCCATAGAAAAAAGGAAAGCAAGACTTTCCCAGCTGACGTAAATGGGCATGGTGATGCTCTGTGAAGAGGTGTCGTTGACCCACTAAGATTCCCATAACAAGGACGGGACAACAAATGAAACATTCAAGGGAAAATTATTAAAATCAGGAGCCCAACCGGGTACAATGTCTTTCTAGGGTGAGGTTATAACTTTGCTAGACAGGGCCCTGACTGCAGCTGGCTTCCATTCTATAAATTTCTGAGCTCATCTGATGCCTGGGTCCCGTCCCCAGGGGGTTGTGACTTGATGGTCTGGGGTACGGTCTAGGAGTTAGTCTTCAGAGGAATGCGGGTGATTCTAACGAGAAGCTAAGCCTGAGAAACACTTCTCCACCTCTTGAGTTCCTGGGCCCCTAGCTCAGTCCCTTCTGCTCCCCAGGGCTAGTCGGGTCAGTGCTGGTCCCACCCTCAGGAGAAGGGTTCTCCCTGTGCCTACTACATCCATCTCAGCTATGAGCACCTGAACAGCCCTCCTCGGTCCTAAGGACAGGAACCACAGGGGCCAGGGGGCCGGGGCCATGCTACTCATGCTGAGTGACAAAAGTCCAGTATGAGGGACACCCCTGAAAAATCAGGAGCTCCAAAGCTGGCCCCTGCCCGGTCTTCACTGTTTCGGCTGATATTACTGTCACCATCTTGTAAAGGCATATTAAGTGCTAACTGGAAATTTCCCACGGGGGAGAGGGGGAGGCAGTTTTAAGATAGACTGTTTTACCGAACAAAATAACTGGTTGCTGAGCAATTTTGATGACAAAGTATGGGTTCAGGATAGGTTGGGGTTAGTGGCTGCTTTTGGGGATTGAATGGTAAGCAATAGATAGTTTGGGGTTTAATTTTAATATTTCCTTTTTGCTTGGGGCCTGTGGTAAAAGGGCTAGTGATGGAGCTAGGTTATTGCATCTGCCTCAGTGTTTAGTATATGGATGGATACATGTTGTTTTGCACCAGTCCTAAGAAAATGTAACGAATGTTGTTCTGAAAAACATGTTTTTGCACTGGGCTGGCGGCAGTGAAGGTCCATTTTTCCTAAGAAAATGTTACAAATGATGTTTCCCTGCTTTCCTGTTTCTTGTGTATAGAGTATAAAGAACTGCTGAGACTCTCCGTGGAAGATGTAAGATGTTGGCACCATAGAAAGAGTGTGTTTTCTTGTCCCCTCTCCCTATCCATCCATTCATTGCCGAGCTGTCTCATCCTGTGGAGACCCTGGTTCCTTGCGGCAGCTGGGCTGTGGCACCGGGGTTCTGTGAGGTCACACAGGGCAGAGTTGACTCTCCAGTCTGAATCTCCTGTTATCCCCACACTGTTATGTATGCTTATTCTCAATGAAGTTATGGAAAGCACTTTGTTCTTGGTTAAGAAGTGGCTGGAACTTTTAAAAGAGAAAATTCCGGCAAGAAAAATTTTCTACACCCAGGAGAAGGGAAATAAAAATAAAGGAATTCAAAGGGGATAAAGTCAGAAACTTTAGGCTTCTGATTAGAACCTGAATTCATCCTCAAGTTTAGACTGGCAGTCTGGGGAAAGCTTTCCCAAGGTCCTACCTCAATTCTGTCTCGGAAGCGTTAAATAGAGCAAGAGTGGATTCCAATCCAAGAATGGGAGTCCCGCTCTCAAGGCAATTTTGATAATTTAGTGATCAGAATCCTGAGTTACTATCATACATGTTAGAGTTTTTACTTTTAAGAGGAGGCTCTGCATTCTTCTATTTTAGAGTCTTCGTGCACTTGGGCCTTGGGGAAAGTACTAGAAAGTGTGCAAGTGGAAATGTTCCTTCCCAGCATGGTCCTGGGATTGGGTAAAACCTGCAAAGTATCATCAGGTTTTTAAACAATGTTCAATTAAGGGAAAAAAGGGCTTGAGTGCAGGGCCCCTCCACCCTTCAAGGGGAGTAACCTCCCAGTCCATTCCAACACCTGGCTGCCCCCAACCTGAGGCACCATAGAAACAGAAACAATCGTGGGCCTGTGAGCCGACCCTTCCTGCAGGGAGAATAGCCCCTGACGTGCAGAGCTGGCTCTGAGAGGAAACCAGCCTGAGAAGGAGGAAATGGCGAGAGGAAGCTACGCCCTGGCTCTGCCGATAGAGGCCATTTACCACAGAGGACAACAGAATGTGGCCAACGGGTACAGATAAACACCCATCTGCAGCATGGGCTGACCTGCACTAGTTAAAAGGTGCCACTGGTTACGTGAAACCAGTCCTTAGCTCTGGTTGTAGGTAATTAGCCCTATGTATAGCAAAACCTAGCAGATGACACAGACTTTCCTGTACTAAATTAATGAGTTAGCAAATGATACTCTTCTACACTTGTCCAGAATTCTCTCTGAAAACGGAATTCTAGCTCTGGAGTGTCTATGTAATGGCTGTGCTTACTGGATGGTGTCGTGTTACACCCAACATCTCTTGAAGCCTCGTAATGCAATGAGGTGTGTTATTCCATTTCACAGGTGAACCAACTGAGGCCTGGCAGAATGATTAACCTCACAGACCACACTATCATACCTTGCTTTATACAGGCTTTATTATACCATACCCAAAGATTTCATGTAAAGTGTTTATGGAAATGCCTATGCTGCACCTTTCCCACCCCCCCACCCCCACCCTCTGATCCTCTTAGGATCAGAAATAGGGCTGTTAGGTAGCTTTACACACTTTATCAGTGTTCAAACTTTTGATTTAAATTTACTTAATTTTTTTTAATTTACTTAATTTTTAAGTTTACTTAATATTCCCTTATGAGATAAACTGATATATCTGAACAAAAGCAGATATAGTTCAGAGCCCTGACATTGAGGTTGAAGACAAATACATCGTAAGTCTTCTATTTCTTCCACAGTAGATACGTATTTAAATGGAGACCCAAACAATGTGGTTCTCCTTTAGATTTTGACTATTTACACAAACCCATGAAACTATTTGGAAGCAAAATTAATTTCTGGAAACCATCTGAGCCTGGATATGAGGACTAAAACCAAAGGTGCTGACTGACCTGCTGCCTCTATCGCCAGAAGCTTGTCAGGAGGAGCTACAGGAGCTTTCTGAACCTTGCTTCCCTCCACTGTAAAAGAGACTTCTAGCAGCACCCAAGTCCTTTATGAGGTGGCTCAGTGCCTCGTCACTCATGTGCTTTCACTCTGTACGATCCCAGCAGGGGAAGTGGTTCCCATGCTCCTTGTAATATGGTGGCTAAAACCTATCATGCTAACATATATAGCGTGTTTCCACTAATTTGGCTAAAATGTTCTAATTTAACAGAATAACAAAGAGGCTGATGTTGCTATTGCCTTGTATTCTAGTCATATCTTTTTATAAACAATATTTTGATTAAATCTAGGTGGGAATGTATTTGTATATTCATAAATGCTTAGTGTTAAAAAGTAAAGTGCAATGTTTTGGTGGCATGGGGGTGAGGGCGGGAGATCCAGGGAGCTTGGGTCCCAGGTATTTGGTCATCAGAGTAAGAAAAGCCTCCTAATTTCTGCTACTTCCTCTGTTCCCTGATGCAGATGGTGGCTTCTCTACCTTGTGGCACGCACCACAATTTCCAGTGACACATTTTCTTCCCTACTGGTGTCAGGTCCATAAAAGCGTTGGCCACATGCCTTGTATGCCATGCCTAGTGCAGGACTGGTACATGATAAGTAAATGCTGAGGAAATATGTGTAGCATGTTATGAAATAGTATCATGAGCAGTGATTTTTGCACTCCAGGTATTGTTAAAGCTAGACCTAATGCCACCCCACTTCACTTGCATTAAAACAATCATACTCAGAGTGGTTCACTTATAGGTGGAATATGGAGAAACCAAACAAAGGATCACAGAAAGACAAATTTTAAAACTGACACTTGAAAGCTGACTACAGATCTGAGGTATCCAGGAGGGGAGAGGCAGGGAAAAGGGAGGGGAGCACCATGGACTGTAGTGAAGGATTGTGCGTGCTTTGGTGGTGGGAGAGCTGTGGGGACCACACTGAGGGGAGAAATCTATACTCTAAAAAAAAACAGAAGAATGAAAAATAATGATGTCATAAAAATATAATAAATGGCCACACAGAGTGTGGACGTTCTATAGTTAAATAATATTCTTTGCTATTTTCCCCATCTACACAATGCTGGAGCAAATGAAAAAAAAAAAAATCCCTACCATTACTCAAGAAACATGGGACATTTCTGAACTTGGTTTTTATAACCAAGCCAAAAAAAAAAAAAAAAAAGCCAAAAAACCAACCCAGCAGCAAATCTTTTATTTCCAGCTTCCGATAAACTCACTTCCTGTTATTCTGTCCAGCTGTGTAACCTATGTGTCGTATATTCTATGCACTGATTGAGTGCTCTGTGACATGTGTATTTTCAATGTAGCAACTTTAAAAGTCACCAATATAAAATGTTTTTAAAAAGCAAAGATAAAATCTGGAACTTTAAAAAAGCAATTAAAAATTTTAATATATTTGTATTTATTCTCTCATGGAATATATTAATTTTGTATTCTTAAATGAATTTATTCACATGAACAGCTGAAAGAGAGCCTGGAACTTAATAAATACTCAAATATTAAATGCTAACCACCAACATTATTATACTTATGTTAGATAATTTTACCTTTCCAATACAACTTTCTTTGTGAGTCTGGGTGGAAAGATGCCTTACTGAGGTGTGACATTTAAAGTGATTTTACACACATTACTTCAAGTGTGCCCTGAGAACATGGTGAAGCAGACCGCCCACTCTGATGAGGGGTAGAGGTGAGCTCTAATTTCTCCTGGTTCTAAAAAGGTCTGTGAGTATAGGCAAGTCAGAATCTCTTTGGTCTTGATTTCTACTCTGTAACAAGGGAACAGAAAGTATTAGTGTCCAAGAATACAGAGTTCTGTGGGAATTATATGGCAAAAATAAAGATATACTCATTTTTTAAAAGCAAAGCACTTTTATCAGTGTGACTCCAGAAATAAACATCTGAGATGTTTAAAGACAAGGAGATGAATAAAAACTAAAGGACAAAGAAATAGGAATAAAAATGGATTTTTCATTTTAGAGAACCTTCTTCCTCAACTGTATTAAAAGTAAAACTTTCCTCTTATTCCTTTCAAGTCTCTGATATTTTTAAAAATTCTGACTAAGTTCATTTTCACTTCCTTTCATTCACAGATTTCATGAGAGGTCACAGTCCAGTAACCTTCAGGGTCACAGCCTGGCCAGGGTACACCCTCCCCAAATGCAGGCCTTATCTCTGTAAGCAGAGAAGCAGGAAACAGAGCAATGCTTTCCTGTTGCAGCTCGTTTTCATTCTAAAGCCTGTCTCGACCCTTCCAGGGTGCTGCCCTGCTCAACTCTTCTGAGACTAGGAGCCCAAGCTGGACAGCTTCTCAATATGTTTTAAACAGCAGAAACAAGGCCTTTCATGTATGATCAGTGGTCCCTTTCCCAGGCACGAAACCCAGAACTTTCCAGCAAGGTTCCAGGGAGTCAACACTCGGCTTTTTTCATATGAATCCAAAAAAGCTTAAGGAAAATTAGGCGAATGAATAACTCACTCTAAAATTCACAAGTAAATAATTTAAACTAATTATTTAGAAGTACCATTTACACCAACTTAAGAGAATTATGAATAAAAAGGAAAACTTTGACCCCTTAAAGTGACAGTGATTGCTTAGCTCACAAGTTGGAACTATCCGACATGAAAAGTTACAGAATTAGTAGATGCTGGTTTTAGGAGGTTTGCCTTGAATGGCTCAGGACCTGCCAGTGATCAGTAATCATTCCCTGGTAATTAAATGTTTTGCTCTAATGTTGTTAAGCTTGTTGAGAAATCAACCTACTTTAATAGAGGGTCATGTCATGTTTGCATCTCTTACAACTTAAAGTCCTTTCAGCGTGTATTAGTCCCTTGATACAGATTTATGACTCTCATTATGAATGTCAAAGCTTTGAAAGTGGCCAAGAAATGTATATAAATCATCTTAAAAGTGAAGATCACATTCTGGGCAGATCTGTAAACATACAAATGTCATCTTGCATAGAATTAAAAACACAAGGTCAGTGCACTTTCTAAAATGAAAGAATACAAAACCACTAAGGAAGTTAACTAGCTATTTTGACCTTGTTTTGAGTCTAATTTCTTTTCTTCCAGTCTGTAGGATCTGATTAAAATGCTTCATCCCTCTTCCTGAAACACTATTTGATCACACTCCAAGCAGGTGTGAGATTTCCATCCCTGTGAAGCAGTCCCTGGTTACAAACCTGTTATCATTTGCTGGGCATCATAGGGCTCCATGTAGCCGTCATTCTCTCCTACTCTCTCTGCATCCCTCTGCCCTTTTGTCCGTTTGGCATCATAAGGGTCAGCATAGTCTTCCAGGATGATGACCTATGAAAGAACCAGAGAGGAAAGAGTTGCTAAGGGCTATCATATGTCAAAATCGCAGGGTAGCAAAATGTCTACTGAAGACCTCCTGCAGAGGTGAGGTCAAGTTTGCCAACCAGTTCTAGTTAGCTTTTGTGCTTGATCATGTTCTTCATCCAGTTGGACAAACATCTGATTTGGCAGTGTAACTGACTGGCCACAGTTCATCTAAACTAATACTTATCTGCAAGGTTTGACTGATCTCTCTTCATCTCCCCAAGCAAAAACAAACAAACAAAAACATGTGCTAGGTTAAAGGATGGCAGGGGTGGGTAGTGGGTAGTGGAGGGTATCTATGTCGTTAGAGTATAAAAAGATGACCTTCTCTATGACTTTTTAAAATTACTAATTTATTTATATATATTTGACATCAACTGTAGTCCCCATGGAGTTCCCACCACCATTTCACTAGTGCACCATCAGCTCAGTCCCTTGTGCTCTGCCTTCATCCTAGTCCCTCCCCCCAAATCCCCTCAAGGTGCCTTTTTGTTCTTGTTGTGTTTTTGTTGTTGTTTTCCTTGAGTTCCCCCCCCCTTTTGTTTGTTTCTTTATATTCCTCCTACAAGTGAAACCATCCGATATTTCTCTCTTGCCTTTTGCCTATGACTTTTTAATGCCAACATGGGCATCAAGATAGCCATAGTAAGCCCCTCAATGACCTCTGAGCATCTACCAGCTCTGGCTAGGTATTGTGAGGGAATCCAAATAAACCTAAGAATTGTTCCTGCCCTCAAGGAATCTGTTTAACAGCTCTAAAAACAGGCTTCATAGTAAGAAGCCCAAGAAAAAGCACTAAACAGTTGTAGGGAGTCCTAGGTTCAATAATTCATGGCAGACTGATGCTTATATCATATCAGACACTTTTGCTAGATCTCTGTGTCAGAAAGCATCCATCGTTCCAAAAATAGAAAGGTGGTACATATGCAGTAGTTCTGTTTGTAGCACCTGGGGATAAAGTAGGTTTAGAGGACCCTTCTCAGGAAGGAGGTTCCTGGTCCTGGTCCATAATGATTACATTCTACAAAGAGTTCATAGAGAAGTACCAGTGGAACTGGCAGCAAGACTTCAGATCAATAGGGAGAAGTGAGGAGAGGGGATGGCCTGGAAGAGATGGCTTAAGAAACAGACATCTGGAGAGGGTAACCATGCACTAAACAGTCACTGCACTGGGTGGCTAACACTACTCCCTCATTCCTCCTGACTGCCCATCATGCCTAAGTACACTAATCCAAGGTGCGGTGAGGAATAGGATGGTGCTTACAACGTGTCAGTCAGTGGCCCACTGACTAATAACTGGATGAGCTGGTCCCCTCTCCCCCAGTACTGCCCAGGGGAGACATACTGTAAATATGCAGGGAAAGAATAGAGAGAATAGACACGCCCAACATAGACACACGTGGTTTGTGTATGGGCCCTGGACTTGATCCAGGTGGGCAGCATGTCTGAAGCCAGGGCAAAACAAAATTAAAGTTCCTATGTCAGGATATACAGTTTCTAGGCAGGAGATTGGAAGCCCCATTTGAGCGCTTTTAACACAGTGGATTAAAAACAAAACAACAAAATCCCAACTCTTCTCAGTAAGAAGAGTTTCTTCACCTCTTCACACTCCTTTTCTTATTAGCAACCTCATGTTGGACAGCACCCAGAAAACCTCCAGCATAAGAAGCAGGGAACACCTTCTCCCCAGAGCTCTAATTTTCTTAAGGGCATTTTCTTATCCTATTTATGCGCCCCCCCCCCCCCCACTAACCTCTAGTCTTGTGCTCCCTATGTGGCTGCTGCACAACAAGTGTTCATGGAATGAATGCAAAGGCTGTAATCTTGGGGTGCAAGTGAAACTCTGAGAATTCCCTTGCAGGTAGAATTTCTAAAGCAGCAGAGAAAAAGGAAGGACGGGCAATCCATTCTCTGGTGTGTAGAAATCCACACTTACACACTTTAGAGGTTACCATCCCTTACGCTCAAGAAGCATGCATATAAGCCATACCCAAGCCTACCTTTGCAATCTCCCTGGCTGCCAAAATTAAAACAAACCACATCTAATAGGGGCCTATATTAATAAAGAGGAATATCTCATTCAATTATGCCTCAAAACAATTTAAAAAATTAAATGAATTGTACATTTCTGTAAAATTCCCCCACCCCTAAATATAAGGATTTTTCACCATTATTAGGGAAAAACCGTAATTATTTTAAAGGATCACTTAGGAGTCACCAAATGTTGAGGGCTGGGGACACACATCCTCACCTTCTCGGGGGTAAAGAACCCTAGGGCTTAGCAGGCAGCTACACCCCCTTCCACCGTGTGGTTTCTGTAGGAGGTGGTCGGCTGCGTTCTTACCGTGTCCTGCTTAATAATTTTGCCCTTGTCCAGTTCGGGGCCCAGAGAGGAAGGGGAAGATGATGCTGAGGAAGAGCTGCTGCTGCTGCTGCTGCTGCTGCTGCTGCTGCTGCTACTACTGCTGCTGCTGGGGGGGTAATTGTTCTTCCCATTCTTCTCCTGAGTGTCCACCTTGATGAGCCTGTTGATGTAGGTGCTGCAACCCGAGATCTTGGCCGCGCCCCGGTGGGGCTCCTCTTCGGTGGCCCGGGAGTTCTTGCGGCCCTTGCCCGCGGCGGCCTGAATCAGACCCTGCAGGCTATCCCGGGACAGCCGGCTGTCCTTGGGGGCGCCCATGCCAGCCCTGCTGCTCCCCAGCTCCGCCGCTGAGTTCTTGCGGCCCTTGCCTGGGGTGGGCCCCGCGCCGCCGGCCTCCGAGCTCTTGCGCAGTTTGCCGCCTCCACCGCCGCCGGGCTTGGCCCGCTCCGACACGGTCTTCAGGTTCAGGGGGAACTCCTTGAACCACTTGGCCGCCATGAGGGGGGCCCGGCCGGCGCGGCTGAGGAGCGTCGTGGCCGCGGAGCAGGCGAGCAAGGAGGCCCAGCCCAGACACGGAGAGGCGCCAGGGGCCGGGGGCCACTGCATTCCCCGGGGCTGGGGCGCTGGAGGCCGCGGCAAGGCCCCGCGACGGCAGGGTGGAGTCCCTACGGCCCGGGGCGGGGGGCCCGGGGCGCCGAGCGGGCGGGCGCGGGCCGCAGCTCCGGACACGAGCGGCGACAGGCACGACGCACCGGGGCCCCGCCCGGGCTCGTCTTCAGCGCCTGCCGGGCCCGGGGACTCTGTGGCTCTCCGGGGGCGCCCGGGGTTCTTCCCAGCCTTTTCCTCCTGAGGTGGGAGCGGCCGGGCCCACGGAAGCCCCCGGAAAGCCCTGCCAACACTCGCCGGGATGAGAGGGACAGAGCGGAGGCGGCGGCAGTGTCCCCGCGGCGCCGCGACGGACGTGAACCGACGGCGGGCGCCCACCCCTCGGCGCGCCCCTCCCCTCCGCGGCCGGCGCCTCCCAGCGCCGCCACCTCCCGCCCAGATCCGGGGGCGGCGGGGTCAGCGGCTCGGCGGGGGCAGGTCCGCGGGTGTATGTTGGGGAGAAGGTAGCTGCAGCTGCACGTGCTGACCCGCCGCGACCCCGAGCTTAGAGCCCGTCCCCGGCTCCCCGCAGTGCGTGATCAGCTCCCCAGCGGCCCCGGCGGGCCTAGGGCGGGCGCTGTCTTCAAATGCGCCCAGAGCGCCACACGTGCACCCCTCCCAGCCGGGAATGACGCCCCTCGGGTTCCCAAAGAGCCAGCGCGGCGGGTTCAATAACGCCGCTCTCCGCAAACACTATTTTTGGGGTGTGGGGTGATTAGGGAGAGGGTATGTGGGGGGCTACGGACTAAGAGTGGGCGCGGAGACAGCGGTCACTGGCCCGGGGGCCAGCGCGGATGCTCTCCTGGAGCTCCGCCCCCGAGCCGGCTCTTCCCGGCTGGGGATTGGGTGAGGGCGGTCCCGCCCCGCGCCCCGCGGCTCTCGGAGAGTCAGAGCGGGTAGGGAGAAGGCGCGAAGGCTGGCAGCGGGGCTGCGAAGTGCCGGCGACTGGCAGGGTAGAGGTACGGCCGTTTGGTTCCAGGTCCCAGGCGGTGGGGCGAGGGATAGAGGCACTGGTGGAAGTTGTAGCCCCATTTCTAATTCGGGGTGGCTGGGTGTGCTGTTATCCTTTGGGCTCGCACTAGGTGTGTCTGCAGAATTTCTGTGAGGATGGTCGGTGAAAGTGGGCAGCAGAGGCTAAACCTGTGCAGACAGCAAGACTTTGTGCAGAACTGTGGACCCCTTTACGTTAAAAATGCTTTTGCCACCACCCACCACTCCCCAAGCAATTTAAAAGCTTTTTAGGTTTTAAAAAGCCGTGCTGCGAGGGGCGTGCTCGGCATCCTAAACCCTTATGTACCAGCCATGGGGCTAAATGATCCCGGCCAACTGGCCTCATTTGTATGGATTGTGGTTTGCGAGATGGGGTAGAAGAGAAATACTGGCTTACCATCAGCCGTCCTTCGAGACGCCTCTTGAGGTTGAGATAATTTGCACACCAGAAAGTTACCTGTTTTTACGTGTGCAGTTCAGAGGTATTTAGTATATTTTGTGCATTTACAGTAGTGCCACCCCAATCTAGTTTTAGAATATTTCCACCACCTCCAGAACAAACGTGCTGCTCACTACAGTCACTCCTCATTTCTGTCCTCCTTCCCTAGGCTGCCACCTAATCTGTCCTCTGTAAGAGGTTTGCTGCTCTTGACTTTCCTGATACACTATTTGACCTTTTGTATCTGGCTTCTTTCCCTTTGTTAGCATCATGTTTTTGTGATTCATCTACATGGTAGCATTTATCAATACTTTAGTTCTTTTATTTTGCCCAGTGATATTCCATGGTATGACCAGACATTTTGTTTGTCATTCATCCATCAGGTGATGGACATTTGGATTGTTTCCGCTTTTTGGTTGCTATGAACGGTGCTGCTGTGAAGCCTTGTCGGCAAGTCTTTGTGTGCACATGTTTTCATTTCTCTTGAGTAGGAATGGAATAACCAGAACTCTCAGTTTAATTTTTTGAGACATTACCAAATTCTTTTCTCCTAAGTGGTTACACCATTTTGCACCCCCACCAGTAATTTGAGGGCTTCCATTTCTCCACATCCTCAACAGTTATATTGTCTTTTTATTAAAGCCATTCTAGTGGGTGTGAAGTGGCATCTCTCTGGTTTTGATTTGCCTTTCCCTATTCGTTAAAGAATGTTAGACATAATTGTTGGTCATTTGCATGAATGTATCAGACTGCTCACTTTTTAATTGGTTTGTCTTAATGAGCTGTAAGAATTTATATATTTTTTTCTTTTTTCTCACTTCTTTCCTCTTTTTAAAAACACAAATTAAGATACTTCTCTAAACCTAGCAATGGTGTGGGAGCTTATGACTTTGGAAAACAGACTTTCCCACTTATGGGCATGGAGTGATCTTGAACAAATCCCCCTGGACTTCATCAGTAAAATGCCATCAGTAGTGATGCCTAACTCTAAGGGATTCTGTGAGGATTCACGGAGGCAGTTATTACCTGTTTAGCAGCTGCAGCTGGCAGGCCCTTAGAGCATCTTCGCCAGATTTATTCTGGGCATTTGATTGGGAGGTATTGGTGCCTGCCCTATTCCAGAACACTATTGCCGTTTCCAGAGATTATCAGGAAACTGAGGCTAACCCTGGTCTGCCCACAATCCTCCCCACTTTTATTCATCCATATCACAGCCTTAATTCTCTTAACCATTTTTAGTTCTATTAAGATTTAGTTGTATCTAAAACTGTTGTTTCCCACTCACAGCTGGGAGCAATTTAGAGGAAAAAGTTACCATTTTCCTTTATATTTTATTGTTTTAATTTGTTTTTCCTAAAGTAAAAAAAAATCCTTTTAAAATGACTTTGACAGCCTCCTTATCTGTAGGGAAAGAACCAAGGCTGTGGAGTCACAGACTTGAACTATTTCAGTAGTTTTTATAATTTTAAGCAAGTCATCTAATGTCCTGGAGTGTTTGTCATCCCAGCTGTAAAATGGGGAGATGATGCTTAGTAGGACTGTAGGGATTGCCAGTAAGAAATCCATAAAAATAAACAATGGTGATCATTTATCGAGCTCCTGGCCACTGCAGGTGCTTTAAACGCATTCTCTCATTGCACTCTGGCAGTTGATGGTAGAGGTGTTTGATTGCCACTTAACAGATAAAGCGTGCTGAGGTCTCTGGGCTGGACTGACTCCAAAATGCTGCTTCTAACTCCAAAAGTCTAGTTCTCTCCCAAGTTTGTCCACTTTGCAGACGTAGGTGTGGATTTAAAGTAGCTCTTGTACCTGTACTCATTTTCTATATATTCCCACTGCTATATATTCCCACTTTTGAGAACACCTGGGCCATTAGCACAATCTAGTTTCAGGTCAACAGATTACCAACCTTAGCTCCCCTTGCTGTGGAACCATACATGTGGGACCTTTTGATTTATAATATGTAACACATTTGGTTTTTCTCCCTCTTTTGGAGGCAGATCTGGGAAACTTCCTAAGGGATAACAGCAGAGGAGCTGGCTTTTTTATGTTAATGAGGCGACTTAGTAAAAGCCCTAGGTAGCAAGGCTTGGGGGCTAGTTGCCTGAGGACTCAAGCAAGTGATTCCTGGGTTGGAACTTTCAACCTCTGGGTGGAGGGGAAAAGGGCTGGAAGTTGAATTGCAGTTGACCTTTGAACAGTGCAGATGTTAGGGGCATCCTTCTCCCCCACTCAGGAATTTGAGTATAGCAGCCACACATGCGTTCCAATCCAAGGATTTGATCAACTGTACCTGAGATTGGCTGAATCTGTGAACACAGAACTGGAAGGTAGAAAAAAAAAATCTGTGTATAAGTGCACCCCAGCAGTTCAGACCCAGGTCACCCAAGGTTCAGCTGTCATTGCCATTGACTAATGATTTAATCAGCAGGACTCTGTAGTGAAGTTGCCATAAACCCCACAAGGACAGGATTAGAACTTCTGGGATGGTTGGTGAGGACATGGAAGTCTTTTTCCCATATCTTGCCTCATATCTTGATCTCTTCTGTATAGCCATTCCTGACTTAGATCCTTTTGTAATAAACCAGTGTTCTAGTAAGTCAAATGTTTCTTTGAGTTCTGTGAGCGGCTGTAGCTAACTAATGGAGACCAAGGAGTGGGGGTGGGGGAGGGCCGGAACTTCCCATCTGTGTTCAGGCAGAAGCACAGGTGATAACCTGAATTTGTGATTGGTATCTGAAGTAGGTAGAGCAATTCCTGTGGACTCTGGCTAGGTAGTGTCAAAATTGAGTTGAACTGTAGGATATCCAGCTGGCATTGAAGATTTCTTGGTGTGGGGAAACACCATGCCCCGCCAACACCATCCCCCACCAACATTGGAAGTAGGGGCCAGAATCCTTCTTAGCTTCTGGGAATTAGAAGAGACTCCTGGGGGTGCTGATTCTGCCCACCACAGTACCTACTCGGTCCTCCTGTGGTGGTTAATGTCCTGGTATTCTGCTAACTGATTGGTTGACCTTACAGGAGATCCTGTGAAACATAAACAACAGCATGTAAGTTACTTTCTTTTTCTGATAAACTCACCCCCTTCCACCCCAAAGCATTTTCTCCTGTTCCTGCCTCACCATGCCCAAAGCTTAGAAATCCCCCTCCTCCCATCAATTTCATGCCTGTTGATTCTCACCTTGAATGTGCTTTAACTCAGCAGTTAAAAAGGTCCAGTAGTGAAGGGTTTCCTGGCTTGAAACCTGAATCTGGGAGGAGGCAGGGGACCCCTCCACTGGGAAGAAGGCACCAGGCATGTGCAGGACCCTACTGCTTATGCTCAGGCTCCTTTTGTGTGCTGGGGCTTGGGAGGTGCAACATTGACCTGTGTTTGATAGGTCCTGGAACAGCGGTGACTTCCGACCCTCTATCAAACTATTTGGGAAGAATGGAGTGTTGGAGGAGCAGAAATCTCCACGTGAGTTAGCCTGGGGGTTTGGCTGGTGCTGGGACCTCGGCCTGTAATATGGATCCCAATTAATCTACAAATTTCCCCTGCTATGCTTAGGTTGAAATCAAAAGGGCATGAAAGCAAAGACGCACTTGCCATAATGTATAGGGAAACATTTTTGCTACTTCCAAGCCCAAACAAGAGCCTGCCAAATTATAGCAAACACCACGTACAACCTTAAGTAACACTAATGTAGTAAAAGCAGAATAAGATAAATACATATACAGCCTATTTAAAGTAGTTCCTGGGAAAAGGACGTTAGGGGCAACTCTTGCTGCTTGGGGTGCACGCTGCCTTTAGAATGGCTGCTGCAAAAGTGACACTGAATGCTGTTTTCCCTTTTCACCCTTTGTTGTAAAATCAGGAATCCTCTTCACATTTCTTTTGGTTAATGAGAACTGACTAGTGCAGGTCTTTCATAAAAGTGAAGAGGTATAGAGTGAGATTTTGAAAAATGGGGGAGACGTGTAGTCCATTTCTGTTTAGGCGTGAATCTTGGGGTCCACCTGGACTCTGCTCTTGCTCCTGTTAGCCACCATGTCCGGCCCCCACACAGACCCTCATCGTTGCATTTGCTGCTCTGGGAGAAGGGCACCCCAGAACCTCCAAAGCTGCCTGCTCTAAATGGGTTCTTCCATCCACTGCATCAAGACAGAACATATAAGACCTTTAATGGAAAGGAACTTTAATACAATTAGCGAACAATACAGAAAAGACAAAGAATATAGTCATTAAATCAAGCTCCCAAAGATACCCATCCCCTCAAGGGTAAAAGTTCAGCCAAACAGAATTGGCCCAAAGCAAGGCCCAAAAGCCTGCCCCAAGTTTAAAGCAACTTTCGGTGGAGACCCATAAGAAAGGGTCAGACAAATCTGGGAGGAAAAGAGCAAAAATCAAAATCAAGATGAAAGCTGCCATTGTTAACCTCCCCACGGGTCTCTTACCTGCATCTGTTCCAACTGGTCCAGGACCAAGAAGCAAGCGCAGTTTCTTCATAAGTCTCTCTGCTCCATGTGCCTCCTCCAGGTCGCCCTGCTGCTCTCCATCCTGCTTCCTTCTCCAGTCTCCTCTCAGCTTCTTCTCCCTGCTCAGCTCCACCCTCCTTTGGGTGGGGCAGGGAACCTGGAACTTCCCATTTTCCTGGGGACCACCCTGTTATACTCCTACTCCTAATGCTGTTTTTTCTCTTTAATACTTGTCTTCCTCCTTGTCACCTTCCTCCGTGTCTGAAGGGGTCTTTTAAACCGCCCCGCCCCCCTCCCCCAGCTGTGTTGCTGTGCTGCCCCCTTGGGTTAAAACCCTTCACCTGCTTCTCACAGCCAGTGAGGCGGCGCATGAGCTTGTGGGGCTGCTCCCCACTTTTGGCCTTGAGCCTGGGGGCCGGCCTTGCCTCCTCTCTCCGTTCACCAGCTTGCAGTGTGTTAGCAGCCCCACAGACCACGTGCAGTTTCCCCAGCACGCCAAGTCTTTAATTTTTTCCCACTAAACACAAGTTTATTGCTTTGGTAGGACTAAATTTCAGCCAAGCTATAGAAAATGTAACATCCAAATTAAGGCATGTAACATGCATACCAGCTTTTTAAGACTTAGCACACAAGAAAGGCAATCTCAAGAAAATTTTTATATTGATTACCTGTGGAAGTAATATTTTGAATAGACTGGTTTAAAAGAAGGTTATTATGCAAGGCTACCTGTTTGTTAATTTTCTTACATCATTGGGCACCTTTGTATAGTAATTTTTCCCTTAGGTATAGCCCTCCCACCAATGTTTCACTTGCAAACCACATCCCATTCTCTTGGGCCTCCCTGCCCCTCTCCCATCACTCCGACTCCTCCCTCTTGCACATCCCAGATCCAGGGTCAGCCCACAAGCCTTGTCCTCTTCCTGGAAACACATCCTTTTCCTGGGCAGGAACCTGCACTCCTAGACGCCAGCAGAATGACTCTCTGATCCCCAGGAGCGGCTGGGAGGCAGGGAGCAAGGCAGGCAGGCCAGGACCCCCGAGGCAAAGGGTGGGTGTGTGGAGTGATTCTCTGGACTTCATGTTGGAACTTCCACAGAACAGGAGACTGTCCGTTCTGTCCCAGTGTGGGCTCTGGGTTCCACAGCATGCCAAGCCTTAAGTCTCCACGCCCCATGCGTATGCACGCGCTGGCCCCTCTGCCTACACTCACGCCCCCATCCACCTCCTCTCGTCCCTCCCTCAGCTTCACGTTAAGCCCATCACACAGTGTAGACACTCCTCCTGATACCTCAGGGCAGGCTGGGTTCCTAGTGTGCTGAGGCCCTCTGCACCCCACCACCTGTGATGTCTGGGCCAGTGCTCGCCTCTGGGCCCTTCTCTAGCCTTGATGCGTGCTTGCTCGGTGACGGTCAGTGTGACCAGCCAGTGTTCCTGGAGGGATGTGTGCAGACGAGTGTGTGTTTAACATTGAGGGAATGGTGTCACTTCTCCCCTTTCTAACTCCTCTGAATCCACATACCACACACCTCTGCCTTTTTAATGTGGTTTTTCTTCTTAGGAATCAAGAGGAGAGAGACACAGGTGTATGTTGGCAATCTTCCGCTGGACATCTCTGAGGTATTCTTCACTCTCTGTGAACACCTGCTTATCTTCTTGTTCTCCCCATGTGACTAATTTACCTGCCAGTAACTTAATTTTGTCACTTATGAAGACATTCTAGGGCTGAGCATGTGCAAGCAGTCACTGGCGGGGGGCGGGGACACCAGCCCCTCATGGTCTGTCGAGGATGCCCCCAGCTCCTGCATGGGGAGGCCTGCCGGGCGGGCTCCCCTGTAACCTGGATGGTTGGTCACCCTCCGTATCACTTTGGACAGAGGGGACACAGTGAGGCAGCTTCTTTAGGAAGGGACCTTGTTAGATGTCGGCTGCGGGTCCTTCGTCATCCGGAGCTGTCAGGCCTCAGCCACTGAGACGTCCACTCCATTTTGAGTCGGGGCAGTCAGGCAGCCGTGGACTTGGGGAGTAGAAAGGGTGTTGACTCCAGGAATCTTACTGTCTAGCTGGAGTGGTCAGACTAATAGATCTGAAATAATTATAGACAACACATACTTAAAATTTGTAATAAGTGTATTTGAAGCACAGATGAAGGAAAATGAGAGAGCAGTTTACCACATTGAAGCAGCCTGGCTTTTTATCTGTTTACTTTTTTGAGCCAAACAATGTGACTGAGGTTCCCCAGGCTTTAAAGAAAATAACCCGATCCTTGCCCCCAAGGAGCTGTATCTTGCAAAGATGAGAGGAGCCCGCTGCATGCCAGACACGTCCCAACAGGTCCCGGGCTCCGTGCTCCCTTGCCGATCAGTCAGCTAACCCCAGTGTCTGCTCAAGTTGTACCCATTCTTACACTCTTATTGTAGTATTGTTTCCAGGTGTGCATCAGGAAATAAGCTAAATGTTCCCTTGGTGTGGATTTATTAAATCCTTGCATTAAGAATTTGTGTGGGTGCTGGGTGGTATCTTCCTCTTGGAGATGAGGCAGCCCAGGCTCCACGTGGTCCAGTCCCTCAGCCAAATGCACAGACCTGCTGAGTGAGCAGCTGAGAGTCGACTCCATGTCCAGTTGCCCCCAAGTACAAAGCCATAGAACCAGTGAGACATGCGAGTAATTCACCATAATAAAAGCTGTACATGTTAGGTTTTTATCTGATAAAGAGAGAAGGAAAACTGTATTACAGGATGGAGAATAAAGTAATTCATTTTGACCCAATGAATGAAATTGATAGTCAAAGAGTGGGTTGGGAGATTCTTGCACCTGATAGAAGAGAGTATTGGGGCAGATCCCTTGCCCTCCTAGCAGGCTGGTGCAGCCTGTTACTTGGCAGTGAAATGGGGCAGGAGCTCTAGCACTTTCCCCAGAGTGGTCTGCAGGAGGCAGGCTATAGAGAAGCTCCACCTCCTGTCTCCCAGAGACCTTATTTTACAGCCCAGCCCCTGGCGCTGGCCCAGCAGTGGTGTGGGTGACCTCTGGGCCTGTCCCCCCCCCATATGTTTACTTTCAACATATAGGTTTTGACCAGCTTCATAGGAAAGACTTGAGCTAAAGAAGTAGGATTTGAAAAAAGGTTTTGGACAATAACAATGCCTTGTTGAGAACTGGGAAATAACTAGGATTTTACCCTACTTACAAACCAACAAATTAGCCTGCAGCAGCTTCATTGGTGGTGTTACAAGTGAAAGTCTGGATCAGAAATGAAGGGTGAGTTATTACTTGTAGCAACTATAATAGCCAGCATTTTTTTTTTAAGTTTCCTTTGCATTGACATTTCTTTTTCATTGAGATACTCTTCACATACCATAAAATTCACTATTTTATGAGAGTACAATTGTGTGATTTTTAGTATATTCACAAGATTAGGCAACCATCACCACTAATTTCAGATACTTACATTACTCCCACCCCAAATAAACCCTCTACCCACAAGCTGCCAGCCCGTCTTCCTCCCCTTTTTCTCCCTGTCCCTGACAACCACTGACTTCTTGTCTATATTCTGGACTCAACTCATGGAAAGGAACTCATACAACATGTGGCATTTTGGGTTTTCTCCTAGCATATTTTCAGGGTCCATCCATGTTGCAACATATCTCAGTATTTCATTGCCTTTAAAGACAGAATAATAAATAGCTACCCCACAGTTTGCTTAGCCATTGTCTAGTGGATATTTATTTGGGTTGCTTCTACTTTTTGGCTAGTCTGAGTAGTGCCGCTCTGAACCTTGGTGTATAAGTGTTGTGTAAACATGTGTTTGGTTCTCTTGGGCCTAAACCTAGGAGTGGAATTCTTGGGTCACATGATTAACTCTATAGGTAATTTTGGGAGGCAACTGTCAGACTCTTCCAAAATGGCTGTACCATTTACATTCATGTCATTAGAAGATTCCAGTTTTTTTACTTCCTCACCAAAACCTGCTGTCTTTTTTATTATAACTTGCTAGTAGATATGAAGTGGTATGTCATTGTGGTTTTGATTGCATTCCGTTAGTGACTAATGTACATATTTTGATGTGCTTACTGGCCATTTGTATAACTTTGGAAAAATAACTTCAGATCCTTTTGGTAGATGGTTTGACTTTTTATTATTGAGCTGTAAGAGTTCCTTATATAATCTAGATACAAGTCTCTTGTCAGATATATGATTTACAGATACTATCTTTAATTCAGTTGTCTTTTGTACCATTTAAATAGTATCCTCTGAGACACAAAAGTTTTATATTTTGATGAAGTCCAGTTTTCTTTTTGTCTATGGTTGCTTGTGCTTTAGGTGTCAAATATAAAAAAATGTTGCTCAATTGCCTAGTTCAGGGTCACAAAAATGAAAATTTATGCTTTCTTTGGAGTTTGATAGTTTGAGTTCTTAAGGTTTTTTGTTGTTTTCCTGGTAAAAGGACTGAAAAAGAGTTTTTTTCTGGTAAAAGGACTGAATTTTTTTTTGGGGGTTCTTATGTTTTGATCTCCAGTCTTTTAAAAATTAGTTCTTAATGTATGGTGTGAGGTAAGGGTGAGCTTATTCTTGTGTATGTAGCTATCCTTTTGTCCCAGCAGCATTTGTTAAATGCTATTTACATGTTAATTTTACTACTCTCTCCCCAGGGTATTTTTTTTTAGCACCCTTGTCAAAAAGTAGCTGACCATAAATGTAGCAGTTTATTTATGGACCCCATTTCTATTCCACTGATCTACATCTTTGTATATCTTTATGCTGGTACCACATTTGTTTACTGTAGCTTGGTAGTAAATTTTGAAATCAGTCACTCTTGATCCCACTAGTTTGCTTTCTGCACTCACTAATTTTTTAAACTGACTTTGCTGAGTATACAAGTAATCTATATGATGACAAATGACTTAAAAACTTTCAAATATCTCCATAATTATGAGAGATCAGATAACCTGAAAATACTCTCATGAAAAAATACTTGGAAATAGAGGCTACTGTATAAGAGAAGCTTTTAAAAATGCATAGTTGAGGCCTAAGAAAGTTTGAATTAGAATAGCCATGTGTGGACAGGAGATGACATCTGTGACCTGTGTGAGGCGGCAACACCACTGAAGCAGGGCCCTAGCAGCACTGGACTCTCACTCCAAGTGTGAAGCACAAAAGCTTTGCCTGCTGTTCCAGGCTGGTGCTGAGGATAACCTGTCTTTACCTGCACCTGAGGCAGGTCGTGTGATCAGTCTCTCCAAGAACCTACAGCAGTGGGCCTGTTTTCATATTGGGGTTTAAATTCATATTTGTACATGATCTGGGAACCATAAAGCTAAACATTAACCTTTGATAAAATTCAAAAACAAATCCATAGGAAAAAAAACCACTTATGTTCAAAGTCAAAAGGAATCCTCTACATGTTGGAACTGAGAATTAGGCTGGTTGAATATACTGGGTAAATATACAAAAGTCAGTTGAGTAGTCCTTTCATTCCCAATGAGGAACCAAAAATACAAGGAGGTAGAAATAAATCTAATAAAAGTTATAGAAAGCATGTAGACAGAAAATTATGAGATTTTATTGAAAGACATTAAGGATGACTTAAAAAAATAGAGGAATACCATGTTATGGATGGAAGACTTAGGTTTAGAATCCTTAAATTGAGCTATAGATTCAATACCATTTTGATCAAAATGACCAAAGGTTTTCCAAAGAACTTGATAGCTGATGCAAAAACTTAAACAGAAAATTTCCAGAAGAATAGAATGGACAGAGAAGAGAGCAAATTCTCCACTGTGGCTCTGGTGACCTTGGTGTGTGGGTGCAGTGCTGGACAGTAGCTGATTTCTGGAACAGAATGGAAAGCCCAGAACTAGACCACACTTATGTGAACACTTGTGTGTATGTCTAGGTCGGGTGGCATTGCAGATCACTGGGAACGAAAAGACTATTCCGTGAACTGTTTCTGAGACATTTGCTTATCCATGCAGGAAAAATGAAACTGGATTTTTACCTCAGATGTATTCTAGATCGATCAAAGACTTAAAAATGGACAGCAAACAATACTTAATGATGTGATTTTGATAGCTTTCCCTTAGAGGTCAGGAACAAGTAGGAATGCTGGCTGTTGCTATTTCTGTTAACCTTGAACTGGTGATTTTGGTTAGTGCATTAAAGTCAGGATAAAGAAAGACAGAATTGCAAAGAAAGAAATAAAAAAAGCATTATTAATGCAGATAACAGTGATTATAGAAAATCATAACTTCAGATATCTGTGTTATTAACTTGTACCTTTCCCCTGACCTCTAAACTTGTATATTCTGTTGCCTGTTTGTTATCTCAGCTTAGATAAATAGTAGTCATCTCAAGCTTAATGTGTCTAAAACTGAGGTCCTGATAGGCTCCTGCCTGTTCTGCCCCATCTCAATAAATGGCAACATCGTTTTTCTCAGGCCCAGAACCTGAGAAATGTTCTCCTTTCACACCTTATATTTCCCCCACAGTTCACATTCCATCTGTCATCAGATAATTTTGGCTGTACCTTAAATATATACCTAGAAACAAAACAATCTTTTATATCAGAAGAGAGAAAGAATAGAGTATCTTTAAATTGACAAAACTAAACAGTGGAAGGCTATGAAGGAATTAAAATATAGGGGAAGGAAGGAAAAAGGGAAGGAGACAAAAGGAAAGGCAAAGCACAACTTATTAATTAAGAGCAAAGCACAACTCTAAATTATCTTGTATTATTGTTTTGAGTTTATAAATATGTTAACTATTTTCATAAAGAAATCAAAGATATGCATTTAGAAAAGCACTACCTAAAAATTGAAAATGGTGCTATAACTTGTTTGGTGTCAGAGATTTATTCAAATTGACCTTTGAATACAGAGTTTTGACTATATACCCTCAGTAGGATATAATACAGGGGTAAAAAAAGAACTGCAAAGAAATCTTGAGCTTTACTCCCTAATTTTGTTGTGGGTAATAATCATGGCATTATTATTTGGACATGTTACATATGTAATGTAGGATAAAACAAGTAATTAGATTTATGTTAGGAATTTTCCACGTAAAAGAAATGAAAATAAAATCAAAGAAGTTGAATTAAAAACTACACGTAACTCTTATATATGAGTTGGTATCCGTGTAATGTGGTTGTTCTGCTCTTTAAAGATACATATTGAAAACCCTCAGAGCTCTGGTGACCCAGTAGCAATAAGCACTCCTAGCTCCAGACTGTGTACTCCACACACCACTCCCCCGAGCAGAACCAGGCCTCCTCAGAGAAGTGATTGGTTCAGGTTTGGAACTGTTATGCCAGAAAGCTGCAAAGTCAGAAAGGCTCTTGTGATTTGATTGAAATGATGTGAGTTGTGTTTAGAGGCTGAGCCGTGCTGGAATATTGCAGATAAAATGATGAGGTGTTGAGGTTTGTTTCAGATTGGTAAACTGGCAGGGAGACGGTGTGGATGAAATTGGAGTGTTTGTGAGTTGACAGCTGCTGAGCGACATAGGGATTAGTTATACTATTTTCTATATACAGAATGTTTGAGTTTCCAAATGAAATAAAAGGACACAAGAGCAAGCTAAGAGTAGGTCCTATAGGCCAAAGATGGGACAGTTCGAACATCAGAAATACTAAAGACTGAATTTGATTGAAACACACCTCAACAACAATAATTTATAACCATTCTCAGGGAAAGGAAAAAGAAAGAAAACAAAATTCACTGGATGTAATTGAAGGGACAAAGACAATAGTTAATGAATATAAAACTTGAGAATTAAAAAGAAAGGACATGTATCCTACTTTTCCAACATAAATGCTATTTCAGTGCAAACAAATGACTCTCCTGGATGAAAATTCTTTAGTGGGAACTCTAGCTTATAAATGCAGAAGAAATGATAGAAAATCAATATTTTGCAAGCCATAGTAAAGTACCTGTTTTAGACAGTGGTGCCATAATTGATAACGGGTTATAGATCCCTTAAATGATAATTTTGACAATGGTTTTTTTTAAAATTACCTTTATTGAGGGGACGTTGCCTTACAACACCATCTGTGTTAGAGGTGTGATTTTGGTAATGATTGATTAAAGGGGGTATAATAAGTGAAATGGGTTACAAAGCTGAAGGAAGAGCTGAGCCCATAATCTTCACAGAAGGCTGCAGGGCTCCTGTGTTGGTATTGTAACAGGATCTTCCCAGAAAAAGGGGAAGTTCCAAAATCCTGGTTCCGCCCTAAGTGGGTGGAGCTGAGGAGGAAAAAAAAATTTCTGCAAAAAGAAGAAAAAAAGAAAGATGGAAAGCAGCAAGGAGACCTGGAAGAGGCATGTGGGGCAAAGAAACATGTAGAAAAACTGCGCTTGCTTTTTAGTCTTAAACTGGTTAAAACAGATGTGGGTGAAAAACCCGTGGGGAGGTTAACAATGGCAGTTTTCATCTTAATTTTAATTTTGCTCTTTTCCTCCCAAATTTATCTAACTCTTTCTAACCCTTTTCTATAAGTCACTACTAAAAGGTCCTTTGGACGTATGTCAGGCTTTTGTGCCTTACTTTAAGCCAATCCCATTTAGCTAAACTTTTACCCTCAAAAAAATAAGTAACTTTAAATGCTTAACTTAATCACTATGTTCTTTGTCCTTTCTATACTGTACCCTAATTGTATTAAAATTCCTTTCCATTGAAGGCCTTATATGTTGTCTTAATGCAGCGAATGGCAAAACCCATTCAGAGAGGCCAGGCTTAAAAATTCTGGGGTGCTTCTCTCCCTGCCCTGTAACAGTAGTAGATTACAGATGATACTTTTCTTTGCTTATCTGTGATTTTTGACTTTTCTCTAATAAACCTTTAATGCTTTTGTAATTAAAATCAAGGAAATTATTTTCGTTATTTAAAGTGAGATGTGAAAGGTTCCCTAAGGGGCATGCAGCAATTTTAGCCTAATGTAGCAGGCTCTGTGAAATCTGTAATCCATCAAAAAAATTCATAAAAAATTATTACTTTTTTACATGGCATATACATGTCATTTTATTTATTTATATTTCTTTTTCTTATAATGTTTGCTTTCTTTTCTAGGTGTAGTCCCCGTAGAATTTCCACCTCCAGTTCACCCGTGCACCATCACCATAGTCCCTTGTGCTCTTCCTGTCCCTGCCTTGCTACCAGCCCCTCCCTCTTCCCTGCAGAACGTCTCTGATTTGTAGTCCTCTGTTTATTTTTGTTTTGTTTTGTTGTTGCTGATGATGTAGTTTTTTTTTCTCCTTGATCCCTATATCCCTCCTATGAGTGAGACCATCCAGTATTTCTCCTTTTCTTTCTGACTTTTAATAAACAAATTGACCGGTGCAACAATGTCACAGTTACGGTATGATCCAGATTTCAGGAGTCGCAGAAACAGCCTCCGCGGCTGAGCCGACCTCACTGCGGTCTCACGTGAAAGGTGCCGGCAGGGCGTTTTTGTGTTCGTGTGCGGTGGCGGCTGGCGCTCTCACCTTCGAGCATGTTTTTTGGAAAACCAGTGCTTCTTGAATCCACTTCTGCTGGCACAGGAGCGCTCCACCTTGGCTGCTTATTGTTGTCTGGGAGCTTTTTAGAAATACTGATGACTTGATCCTCCCCTTCTGGGGGTGGGATCCATACTTGAAAAGGGAAAAAAGAAGGAACTCTCTGGCTGAACCTCATTTACTGTGAGAATTTGAAGCCACTGCTCTAGAACAGGGGTTGGCAATCATTGCAAAGGTTCAGAGAGTAAATACTTCGTGCTTTGCAGGCCACATGCCTCTGTCACACACAGATCTGCCTTTGTAGCATGAAAGCAGCCATAGCTGATAAGGAAAGGAATGTGTATGACAGTGTTTTACTACACTTGATCTTAGCCAAAAGGCCGAGAAGTGATGTATGACAGTGTTTTAATAAAACTTTATTTACAAAAAGGTGGTGGGCTGAGCTTGGCTCAAGGCTGTGATTTCCTGATACCTGCTCTAGAAGATACAACATTATTGAATAGCTTTCTATTTTATTTTAATAGTGATAAAACCTGAGGGGAAGACAGTTCTGGTTTTGCCTGAGGTAATGAAAAGAACATAGGATTAGAAGCCACGGGTACAAATCCTGACTCCAAAATGGGCTGTGTCATCTTAAGGAACTCACTTAACCTCTCTGATCCTTGTTTTATGCCTCTGAGAATGAGGACAATGATGATGTGCATTCGACAGGGTGGTTTTAAGATCAAATGGAATAAGGTAGATGAAAGTACTTTATAAACTGAGAATGCTAAGCACACACTGCTTGTTCTCACAAATTGCTTGTTGCTCAGCATCTTGTCGATTCATGTGTAATAAACATTAAATATTTAAGAGTAAAGCAAATTAGAAAATTTGAATTTAAATGTAATATAAACATGAAGACTGAGAAAAATGAGTTATACATAATGTATTTCTATTTTCCTAAGCCAACAAAGTGACTTTAGATTGGTAAAATCTGCTTTTAAAAGGAGATGATATAAATATACATTTTTCCAAAATAGAGTCTCCTAGGGAAAAAATGGTTTTCATCACAGTTGTGGAATTTACAAGTGCATTGTGCTGTGGGAGAGGAAGGAGGACGTGCCCAGACGCACAGGTAGGAGCTGAGCTTGGAGGCCTGCAGAAAAGCAGTTGCCATAGGCAGTGGGAGCGCATCTGTGACCTTCCAGAAAGCTCTTTCAGTAGGGCAGGAGCAGAAGCCAAACTGCAGGCAGTCAGGAGGGAGTGGGCGGAAAGGAAATGGAGGCATTAGGCGGAGACGGCTATTTCTACAAGTTTGGCAGAAAAGAGGAAAAATAGGGTGTAGCTCAAAAGGGCACCGGGGTCCCACTGACGCTACCTCAAGTCCAGGAGGACCCTGTCTGTGGACTAGGGCCCAAGCAGCAGAGTGGGATGGGGCCTGGGGCACACTGGGGAGGGAGAAACAGTTGAGGGTCAATGTGGAGAAATGCCCAGGGAGGGGGCAGTGGCCTCCCTGGCACGGAGGCCAGGCTACCCTGAGGAAAGCGGGGTGGGGGAGAGGTGGAAAGTAGGTGGGAATCTGAGCCTTGTGGTCAGAGACCTACCAGAGAAGAGTTTATCCCCCTCCATGTGCTCTTCTGTCCTCTTATTCTGACTCACCCTGACCCGTCCTCACAGATCACCAGTATGTGTCCCCGCTAAACTGCAAGCTCTTTGAGTGCAGGGCTTAGGCTGAATTCAGTCCATAGCTACTTGTCCATCAGAGTAAGGCTTGCATGTAGCATGTTGGCAGGGTGCTTGATGGAAGAACTGGAAGCAGTTTGTCTTGAATACAAAATGCAGTCAGCACAGGTGGTCAGCTCTCCAGAGTGGGTCTGGTTAAAGCAAGCCTCCCTGCCCAGGCAAGGTGAAGGGGAGATAGCCTAGACTCCTAATCAATTACAAGTCCCTACCTCCTGGCAGCCTGCCCTATACCGCCTCTGCCTCCAAATCTGGGTTAAACCAAATGCTCCTGTAGCTGGCTCTCCTCCCTCACCCGGGAATTGATGGCCTGTGATGAAATGGTGTGTTTACTCCACAGTCTTGCCTGAAGCCCCAGTCCACGGTTGGCGCTTCAGCTGGAGGTGGGGCTTGTGTCTTCCTGGTCTCTGTGTTTGCATCACTTAGTACAAAACCTGGCACACACAGCAGCACATCATAGATTCTCAGTAAACGTGATCAGTTGATTAGTGTAGCAGGTCGGGGATCTAGAACCTTGAGAACTGGTTTTAAGTTCTGTCTCTGGGTCTCTGCCATTGTAGGAGGAAATTTGGTGCCTTCTAAAGGACTTCAATCCTCTCCACGTCCACAAAATCCAGAATGGCTGCAAATGGTAATGACAATTCCTCCTTTGTTTTCTTTGGGAAGCAACTCCTTTCCTCTTGACAATTTTGCTGACGCACTGATATTGCAGACTAGCTAACAACTCCCAAATCCACACCCACTGTGACTTGGCAAAGTGACACTTGGGAAACCCCCTATTTATCGCTCTGACCCAGCAGTTCATACTGTCTTGTCAGTACAGCCTTGGCTTAGAGTCTAGAGACCTGGGTTTGTTTTGGGTTGCATCCTTGTTGGGTTTTCTGGCTTGAGGTAAGTTACTGTACTCCCTCAACCTTGATTGCCCCTGAAAACTGGTCTACTCATATTTTCCCTTTCTTGTTTTCAAAGCAATAAAGTTGGTTTGAACTTTGGGGGATGAAGGAAGCCCAAGTGTAATCTCAGAATGGCAACAGTCCCCTCGTGTCTTCTGATCCCCAGACACCCAGATTGTCTCTCCGTTGTCCTACGCAAGTCTGGACTCAAGCGTGGCTTGTTTGCGTGTGTGGGACAAGCCCCCTGCTGCTGCAGACGTGGGGAGCAGACTTAACGCTGGGTTGGTCGTATTGTACACATGGTAGAGTGCGCTCGCACCCACCTCGATGGGCTACACCTAGGCTAGGCCTCTCAGGACCACCCTTACACATGTGGTCAGTATTGACCCAAGTGTCCTTGTGGGGGCACAACTTCTCAAGCTTGGCCTCCAGTTCTCTTCTAGTGGGTGCCTGGAACTGCTCTCTCTCTCTCCTTCCTTTTCAGCTTTGCTTTTGTGGATCTGGGCTCTGTGCAGAACGTGGCACTGGCGATCCAGAAGCTGAACGGGAAGGTTTTCCACAAACGAAAACTGTACGTGAATACAAACAAAAGGTCTTCGAAGAGGACCCAGGATGTGGCCGAGAGACCCCAGGAGCTGCTGGTATGTCTTCTGGCTTCACCGTGATCAAAGGTGCTTTGTTTTCACTCCTCAGAGTTTGGCTGACTTTGGCCATCCTCCTTTGGTCTAGTCATCTGGAGAAGGCAGGAGCTTGGATGGAATTAGTCAACTGTTAGGACCTTCAGTCATTGGGAGCAAGGTCGGATGCAGGAAACTTGGAAATCTTCAATAAAGGAAGACTATTGGCAAGGACATAAAGGTCATTAGGTAATCAGCCAGGATATTGGAAGTGAGGTTCTTACTGATTTAATGTAGCAAACATTAATTGAGTATAGTTTACATAACCTTGTTCTGGCTGCTAAAAGTGAGGTGTAAGACAAAAGTGATTAAAATTTGGTCTTCCTGGCAGGAAGACAAACACTGCCAAAATAGGTACGGAAGGGGAGTTGGGAGGTGGGGATAGAGCATGATAGGGTGCTGCCTTTGTGACCAGGGAAGGGGCGGCCCATGAGGTGAGCCAGTTGGTAGAGGTGAACTGTGAGCAAAGAGCCCACTTCAAGAGCCTGCCTCATTAGGGACTGACTTGGCTGCATAAGTGAGGAAATTTTGAACAACGGTGATTTAAACCAGTTAGATATTTTTTTTCTCTTTCTGGAGGAGAAGTCAGGAGGGAGGAGCAGAGTTGAAGGTTGGTGTGGGAATTCTATGATGTTATCAGAGCTCCAGGCAGGAAGAAGGGGAGCAGCAGAGTCAAGGGCTTATTATGTCCTTGCCAGCGTCATCTCTAAGACTTCTTGGACATCTTAAAATCCCTGACCAGTTGTGCTTTTCGTTGGACAGAACTGTGACTCATGGTCTTACATTTAAGAAGGCTAGAAAAATTTTTTTTTTAAAAACATATATATCACTTTTTTTAAAGGTTTTATTTATGTATACATTATGTATACAAGCACTGGGGTACAGGCCAGAGGTGTGTGGGGGGTGAGAGAATCCACCAGAGACAGAGTGGGGAACAGAACAGGCAGATGGACTGAAATACACTGCTGAGGAAAGCAGTGGGCACAGCAGGAGAGGTCTGCTGTGCCATGTGGGTCCCCTCCCTGGCCGGCAGCAGGGATCGAACTCGTGCTGCAGTGGCTGTGGTTTGCTTCATAGTGCATTGCTTAACCCACTGTGCCACCAGGGAGGGCCCAGGTGATTTTTTTTGTTTGTTTTTTCCCCCCGAGATTTATTTATGCATACAAGAACTGGGGTACAGGCCAGAGGTGCAGGGGGGTGAGAGGATTCACCAGAGACAGAGTGGGGAACAGAACAGTGGATCTACTGAAATGCACTGCGGGCAAGGCAGGAGAGGTCTGCTGTGCCATGTGGGTCCCCTCCCTGGCCGGAGATCAAACCTGTGCTGCTGTGCCATGAATGCTTCACAGTGTGACACTCAACCCGCTGTGCCACCAGGAACGCCTGAAATGTAGTTTTTTAGACAGACATTGTTGGGGTTCTCACCCAGCAGGGAGAGAATGCATGCTGGCAGGAAGTGAGTGGGGTCAGCTCCCAAGGGGACTGGTTGGGAGTGGGAATTTCCAGGTTGGTGAGAAGGCCCGCAGTAGGACTGGCAGAGTGACTCTGCTACGTGCAGAGATTAGTTTTCTTCTTTTCCCTTATAACTCTCTCTCTTTGGGAGGGCAGCTGTCAGATCTCTCTCTAGTGACCCTGTTGGTTCATCCACCATTGTCTGTGTCACTTTCCCTTATTAACAGCCTTCTTCTCCTGTCAGCACTCAAATTCGGAGTCCATGTTCTTGATCTGTCTGGTGCTGGCCTTACTTCCTAGATCATTGTGTCTTTGATGATCTTTTCTTCCACTTGACCACAGTTTCTCATTCTTCTGGCCATGTCCCAACGTTGTCGGGGACAAAGTCCTTTGTTTCTTCCCAAGCTATTTGCCAGTTATCTATAATGAATACTTATATTCATTTAAATACCCACTTCAGGGCCTCCCTGGTGGTGTAGCGGGGTGAGCACTGCACTGTGAAGCATCCGGGGCACAGCAGTGTGAGTTCGATCCCCGGCCACGGAGGGGACCCACATGGCGTAGCAGACCTCTCCTGCCGCGCCCGCTGCTCCCCTCAGCTGTGTATTTCAGTTGATCTGTCTGTTCTGCTCCCACTGTGTCTGTGGTGAATCCTCTCACCTCCCACTACTCTGGCCTGTACCCCAGCTCTTGTATGCATAAATAAATAAATCTTTTTTTTAAAATGGTCATCACTTTAAAAATAAGTAAATAAATAAATACCCACTTCAGCGTACCACTCGCCCCTCCGCCTTCCTTGCTGCTTTCTTGCTCTAGGAGAGTGGTCCTCCCCGCTAACAAGCATCAGGAGCAAGGGAAGGTTTTGTTAAGCAGCCTGCCCAGCCCACTGCTATGCTGAGTGCATCTAGGGCGGGTGCTAGGAATTTGCCAGGCCATCTGATGGTGCAGCGGCTGTAATGGCTGGACATAGTGGGACCCTAATCCTGTGGTCACTGGTGATTCTTCACTGTCAGCGCTCTGTTTACTATCTCACTTCCCTGCTTCATTGATCTCATAGTTGTAACTACTGTACTTGAAATGTCTCTGAACTCCCTAGGTCACAGCCTGTCCTAGTTGAGCCCAGCCTGTTTTGCAGCCACCCCTGGGGGCTGTGCACATTCGTACCTCCTGGCTCACTGGTCTCAGGCTTTTCCACTCTGCTGAATTGACTTGTTTTGGAATTCTCTAATCTTTGCTGCTGCTATTAAGCCCAAATAGTGCAGCTTTCATTTTAGATAGTGAACTTTTCAACTTCCATTAGGTTCTTTTTTATTTCTTTTTCATTTCTCTGCTGAAATCTTCCATATTTTCCCATTTTGTCTATCTTCTAGGTTCTTTAACATATTTATGATAGTTATAAAGTCATTTTCTGTTTGTTCTAACATCTGGGTCATTGGCGGCTTCAGTTGACATTTGTCTCCTTTATTATGGGTCAGAATTTCAGGACTCATTACCAGTATGGTTATTTTCTAATGTATATTGGATATTGTGAATGTTTTATATATATATATATATATTAAACATTTACTTATGCATACAAGAACTAGGTTGTAGGCCAGAGGTGCTGGGGGTTACAGGATTCACCAGAGATGGAAAGGGCGTAGAACAGGCAGATCTACTGAATACACTGCTGAGGGGAGCAGTGGGTAAGACAGGAGAGCATCTGCTATGCCATGTGGGTTGGCTCCCTGGCCGGGGATAGAACTTGTGCCACAGTGGCTGTGGATAGCTTCATAGTGCTGAGCCACCAGGGAGGCCCTGTGGATGTTTATATTACAGAGAGCTTATATTACATATATGATCTCTAAATAGTGTTTTTTTTCTAGCAATCTTTTGGTTTTATAAAAGTTGTTTTTCTTGGTTGGAATTGGTATACTTCAGTCTTGCCCCTAGTTTTTTTTTAAAAGATTTACTTATGCATATAAGAACTAGGGTACAGGCTCGAGTTATGGGGGGTGAGAGGATTCACCAGACACAGAGTGGGGAGCAGAACAGGCAGATGGACTGAGTTACACTGCTAAGGGGAGCAGCAGGCAAGGCAGGAGAGGTCTGCTGTGCCATGTGGGTCTCCTTCCTGGCCAGGGATCAGACTCATGCTATAGTGGCTGCGGATGCTTCACAGTGCAGTGCTTAACTCCTTGTACCATCAGGGAGGCTCTGGGCCCTAGTTTTGAGGCAAAATCCTTTTCCTGGGGTTTGGCCTTGTGCAGTCTCAGGTGGGAGGCCTAGTGTTTCTGTCTGTCCACTCTGGCTGCATTAGACCTGCAGTGTCTCCCAGCACTGTGAGGCCTCATGTTCCCATCTCAGCCTCTCTCCCACACCCCTGAGGCAGCCCATCGCTTCTAGCCCTCTTAGAAAGTATCCTCACCTGGGAGGCTTAGGATTCAACCAAGGATTTGAAGTGAGCCCCTAGATTACTGGCACTTTCTGTCCTTGCTCTCTGGTGCTCTGTCCATGTACTCCTGGCACCTAAACTCTTGCCTACTTCTTCTGCCCAGTGAGATGTCAGCTGTCTGCTAGAGTTCTCTTTTCCTTTATTGTGATTTGGGAAAATGCCCCAGACCACAGGCCAGGGTGAGTGTGGTACCCACCTCCTGAGCTTGCCTTTGTTCAGGCTCATGTCCTCTGCTATCCTCTAGCATGAGTTTGTGCCAGAAACAGTTCATAGGTTTTCCGGTTTTAGAGGTATCTCGGGTGAGAGAGTAAGTTCTGCCTAGCCAGAGCCAGATACTAGTGAAGAATGTTACGGGGCTCATCCTGCTTCCTCTTGGGATGAATATGGTTTCCCAAGAATATTCCTAGTACTTTTCCATTAGAAATAAGTAACCAGAAGAGGAGCACCAACAGCCATATATGGAGAATTTTTGAAAATGTATTTATTTATGCATACAAGAATTGGGTACAGACCATAGGTACGAGGGGTGAGAAGAGTCACCAGAGCCAGAGTGGGAGGAGAGAAGGCAGATCTACTGAATACACTGCTGAGGGGAGCAGTGGGCAAAACAGGAGAGCATCTGCTATGCCACGTGGGTTAGCGCCCTGGCCAGGGATAGAACTTGTGCTGCAGTGGCTGCGAATAGCTTCATAGTGCTGCAACTTAACCCCTTGCACTATCAGGGAGGGCCCAATATAGACATTTAAAAGCATATTCCTAAATAAATAGCACATGGGTCAAAGAGGAAATTATAGATTTTAAGAAGACTTAGAACTGAACAATAAGGAAAATACTTTTCATAAAGAATTTGTGGGTGCAGTGAAAGCAGTACTTGTAGAGAAGTGTATAGTAATGAATTCTTAAATGAGCCAAGAAGACAGGCTGAAAATCAATGAGCTAAAAGTTGATTAAAGATGTAGATAAATAAAATAAGCCCAAATAGAAAGCAGACATGAAAATTTAAAAACTAAGCTAGGTTTGAAATTTTATAAATAAAGCTACAATGATATGTCAATTATGTCTCAGTGGAGCAGAGGGAGGAGGCAGGTACACACAGTTAAAAGCTTAAAAAACAAAGAAGGAATAAAGGAATAAATAGTGCCATAAAGAAGGAATTAATAAAGCTAAATGTTTTTTCTTTAAAGAGATCAATAAAATAGAACATTCTCTGGTGCAATTAGTCAAGGAATAAAGGAGAAAAAGTCATAAATCAATCTTAGCAAGGAGAAAGAGATCATAACTGTACACCCAGCAGAGGCTAGAATTTAAGAAGATAATATGGCAATAAATTTGAAAATTTAGAAGAAATGGACACATTTCTTAAAGTATGTCATTGACTTGCACTAATATAAGAATTTGATAATCCTATAACTTTGAAATTAATTGAATCATAGTTTATAATCTTATAAAGAAAACACCAGGCTCAGCTTGTTTTATAGATAAATTTTACCAAATCTTCCAGGAACAGAAAGTTCTAATTTTACATAAATTCTTCTGAAGGATAATATAGAAGGGATAGAAAATCCCTACTTCATTCAGTGAAGCCAGTAAAACTTGATATTAAACCAGAAAGGAGAGTCTAAGACAGAAATTGCAGGCTATTTTCTCTCATGAATATACTCGAAACCTTTATAAGCAAAATATTGGCAAAATGAAGTCAATATTGACTAATGAAGATAGTATATCATGACAAGTTGTTTTTTTTCTCAACCTATGCTAAAATAAGTTTAATATTAGAAAAAATATAAATGTCTTATTACATTAATAGGCTAAGCGATAAAAACTGTATGATCTCAAAGAGATACAGCAAAAACATTTGATAAAATTCAGCACAAATTCATGATCTTAAAAATAAATACTTTTAGCAGCTAGAAAGAGAAAATTCCCCTTAATCTCATATAGATTATCTACCAAAGCCCTACAGAAAGCAGTATTTTAATGGAAAAACATAAGCATTCTCTTTAAAAACAGGAACATGATACCATCTGATACTTTTCTTTTTCTTTCTGGCTTATTTCACTGAACATAATCCCTTCTAGCTCCAACCAGGTTGCTGTGAATGGCATGAGTTTATCTTTTTTGATTGCTGTGTAATATTCCTCTGTGTGTGTGTGTGTGTGTGTGTGTGTGTGTGTGTATACACACCTTTTTGATCTAGTAATCTGTTTTTGGGCATTTGGGTTATTTCCATAGCTTGCCTATTGTAAAAAGTGTCACAATAAACATAGGGGTCCAGGTGTCCTTTTGAATTAGTGTTTTTGTGTCCTTTGGGTAAATTCCTAGGAGTGGAATTGCTAGAGCATATGGAAGCTCCATGTTAGTAGGGAAAAAGAACAGAATGGGGCCTCCCTGGTGGCGCAGTGGGTTAAGCAATGCACTATGAAGCAAACTGCAGCAACTGCAGCACGAGTTCGATCCCTGCTGCCGGCCAGAGAGGGGACCCACATGGCGCAGCAGACCTCTCCTGCTGTGCCCGCTGCTCCCCTCAGCAGTACTTCCGTTGATCTGCCTGTTCTGCTCCTGGCTCTCTATGGTGAATCCTCTCACCACCCCCACACCTCTGGCCTATACCCCAGTACTTGTATGCATAAATAAATAAAATCTTTAAAAAAAAAAAAAAAGAACAGAATGGGTGTGAAGAGCACAAGGGACTATGGTGATGGGACATGGGTGAATTGGTGATGGAAATTTGACAAGAACTACACCTGAGAGGAGAATGTATACATGGTACACAAATGAAAAATGATGTAAAATATATATAAAATTAGAAATAAAACAGAAACAAGACAAGCATGCCCGTCATCACCACTTCTATTTTGTTTTGTTTCTTTCTTTGTTAAGAAAGAAAAATAAGTTAGACATAAATTTTAGAATGGGAAAAAGGAAAATTGTCATTATTTACTAATGATTCTTTACATAGAAGTAAAGTATATTATAAGGGCCTCCCTGGTGGTGCAAGGAGTTACGTCTCAGCACTATGAAGCCACACCCACTGAGACCTGAGTTCAATCCTCAGCCAGGGAGCTGACCCACATGGTGCAACAGAACTCTCTTGTCTCACCTGCTGCTCTCCTCAGCAGTAAATTTCAGTCAGTCTGCCTGTTCTGCTCCCCACTCTGTCTCTGGTGAATCCTCTAACTCTCCGTACATCTGGTCTATACCCCAGCTCTTGTATACATAAATAAAATCTTTTTTTAAAAAAAGAAGTAAAATATATTGGAAGTATAAAGAAGTAAAGTATATTATACTTTACATAGAAGTAAATATTTCAAAATAAAATATTAGAAATAACAATTGGATAAGGTAACTGGATACGTAAGAGCAGGTATGCTAAACCAATAGCATTAATATTTGCTCTGAATAAACAAAAAGCAATTTTTAAAATATACCATTTATAAGAATAATTTTAAAAAATTAAGGTACCTACGAATCAGTACAACAAAAGGTAAGCATATCCTCTCTGGGGGAAATGTAATTAAACATTATTGAAAGTCTTTATTTAACTTTATGTAAGTCTTTATATAGATGATTTAAGTAGGAAATGTACCATGTTCGTGGGTAGAAAGCCACAAGAAGAATTATTTAAGAGCTGTCTATTCATCTATTGATTCTGTTTAATTCCAATAAAAATTTCCACAGGTTTTTCCTCAGTTGCTTGATAGGCTGATTCTAAATTCATGTGGGAGACCAAAAGCTCAATAATATATAAGACATTCTTCCTGAAAATGATATTGGAGGTTTTGCCCTACCAGAAGAAGCTGTGATACTGGGCTAAAGGTAGACAGTTTGGCCAATAAAACATTAATCAGAGAGCCCAGAAAGAGGCTCAGGCCAGTGAGATGCTACGTATTTCTGTGGTATAGTTGAGATTGCTGGTGACAGGCTGGACACTAAAGTTGTTGAGCTAGGACAATTGTTTATTCACATATAAAAATGTAAATTTTTATTGTAGTTCTTTTTTAAAAAGTTTATTTATGCATACAAGAACTAGGGTACAGGCCAGAGGTGTGGAGGGTGAGAGGATTCACCAGAGACAGAGTGGGGAGCAGAACAGACGGACTGACTGAAGCAGACTGCTGAGGGGAGCAGCAGGCGAGGCAGGAGAGGTCTGCTGCACCATGTGGGTCCCCTCCCTGATTGGGATTGAACTCAGGGTTCAGTGACTAAGCGATAACTTGATAGTACTGAGACTAGCCCCTGCACCACCAAGGAGGCCCTATATTGCAACCTTATACACAAAAATCCTAGTTGTACTGGAGACTTAAATGTGAGAGACAAAACTTTAAGAAAAAAAAATCAAAGAGTATCTTTATGACTTCAGAGTAGGTTAAAATTTGTTGACAAAGGTATCAAGAATTCACCAAGAAAGAGAGGCTGGATGACTGAAAATAAGAATTTATCTTCTTGGAAAGATTATTTAGAGGGAGATAAATTCAAACCAAAAATCGGGAGAGAATATTTGTAGCAAGATAACTAACAAAGGGCTAGGAAAGGGGCCCACAGACCCTGGCCAGCGTTTCAGGAGGGGCCCCTGCCCATGTTCGTCCTTCTGGCAAGTTGAGAACATGTTGTTTATCGATGAAGCTTTTACTTTGGAGGTGATCATAGGTTCATGGGCAGCTGTACCAAGCAATAGGGAGAGGTCCCCAATACTTTCTACAGTTTTCTCCAGCACTAACATCTTGCAGAGCATTGTCACAGCCTGGACAGAGACCAGATGCAGCCCAGATAGAAAGCATCTCTGTCCCAGCAGGATCCCTCAGTTGCCCTGGTGTAGCCATCTCCACTTCAAACCCTAGAAACCATTAATCTGTTCTCCATTTTTATAATCTGATCTCATGCTTTCAAGAATATTAGATGGAATGATGTGATATGTAGCCTCTTGGAATTGACTTTTCACTCAGTAATTTTTTGGTAATTCATTTACAGTGTTACTATATCAATATCTTGTTCCTGTTTAATGCTGAGTAGTATTCCTTGGTGTGGATGTACCACAGTTTGCTTAACCATTCACCCATGAAAGTGTGTCTATATTGTTTCCAGTTTGGGACTATTACAAATAAAGTTGCTATGGACATTCGTGTAGAGTTTGTATCTCTGTGATAAAAGCCCCAAAGATCAATTGATGAGTGGTATGGTCACTGAATATTTACTTTTTAAAGAAACTACCAAACTGTTTCAGAGTGACTAGACCATTTTATATTCCCACTAGGATTGTATGAATGTATGAATCTAATTTCTCTGTACCCTCTCTAGTGTTGGCTGTTGTCACTATTTTTTTAAAAAAGATTTATTTATTTATGCATACAAGAACTGGGGTGTAGGCCAGAGGGACGGGGACAGGGATTGGTGAGAGGAGTCACCAGAGATGGAGTGGGGAGCAGAACAGACAGATCTACTGAAATATACTGCTGAGGGGAGCAGCAGGTGAGACGGGAGAGGTCTGTTATGGGTCACCTTCCGCCAGGGATCTAACTCAGACCACAGTGGCTGGCAGTACCTTAATAGGGCTGAGTCTTAACCCATATGCCACCATGGAGGCGCACTATTTATTTTTTAATTAGTTGAATTGCATTAAGTAACATTGCATTATAACAAGTTTTAGATGTACATCATTAAAAATCAACATATACTACCTTAAGTTAACCAGTTAATTTGCATTAATTTGCACTAGTATCACTAATGCTCCTGATAGTGAACATCTTTTCATGTGCTCATTTGTCCATTTTCTGATTGGATTGATTTGTTTTTTTTTTAATCATGGAGTTTTAAGAGTTCTTTATTCAAAATATTAGTCCTATGCTGGCTTTGTGGTTTGCAAATATTTTCTCCTAAAATGCAGCTCCTTTTTCATCCTCTTTAATAGAGGGTTTTTTGTTTTGTTTTTTTGCCACACCAAAAGTTTTAAATTTCATTTAAGTGCAGTTTGTCAATTTTCCCTTTTATGTATGGTGTTTTTGTTGTTGTCAAGTCTAAGAACGTGTTGGCCAACTCCGGAAACCAAAGATTTTCTCCTATTTTTTTTTCTAAAAGTTATGTAGTTTTATAATTTACATTCAAGTCCATGATCTGTTTTGAGTTAATTTTTGTATAAACTGTGAAACTCAGATTCATTTTCTTTTTGCCTATAGATGTCCATCTGTTCCAGCACCAATTTGTTGAAAATGCTGTAATTTCCTTCTTTAAATTACTTTTGCAGCTTTATCAAAAATTAGGCAGACATAATTGTGTGGGCTTATCTTGGGTTCTTAGTTTTATCCCATTGATCTGTTTGTCTGTGCATCTGCCCAAATTACACGGAGTCAATATGAGTCAATACTGCAGCTACGTAAGTAGTACTGAAATTGGACAAGTGGATTTCTCCTATTTTTTTCAGTCTTTCACAATGAAGTATAATGTATCCATGATTTTGTTTTGTTGTTTGTTTGTTTGATTGAGGAAGTTCTCCCCATGCCTATTTTTCTAAGTTTTCGAGAGTGGGTGTTGCATTATTTTCTTAGGACCGTTGTAACAAAATCCCACAATCAAGTGAATTAGGACAACAGACATTTATTGTGTCACAGTTTGGGAGTCTAGAAGTCTAAAGCCAACACGTCAGCAGTGCTTTCTTCTTTAACCTGTTATTTTGGTGGACTGTATTGATTGGATTTTCAAATATTGAACCAGCCTTGCATACCTAGAATAAGCCCAAGTTGTTATAGTATATAATTATTTTTATGGTGGTTGTTAAGTTTTACTTATTCCTTGTTAGGAAATTTTACATCTATTTCCACAGAGATACTGATCTGGTTTTGTTTTTGTCTTTTGTCTTTTTTCTTTTGGGATTGTCTTTGTCTCGGTATCTTGATAATTCTAGCTATGTAAAATGACCTGGGAAATGTACACTTTTTTTAGAAGAGACTATAAAATTGATCTTTATTCTTCTTTAAATATTTGGTACCCTTCTCCAGGGTACCAAAGTTTTAAATTATGGATTCAATTTACTTAATATGCTTGTGGTTACTGAAATGACCTCTTTCAGAATGGGTAAGTCATGATAGTCTGTACTTTTTGAGCAAGTACTATTTTGTCTAATTTGTCAAACTTCATCTTTGCAATTTATATTTATATTTGTGGGCATAGGGCTGTTCTTAGCATTCCCTTGTCCTTTTCATATCTGTGGGGTTTGTAGTGACAGCGCATTTCATTCAGTGCTGATAATATTCGGAGATTTCTGCATTTTCTCACACTGATTTATGATTTAGTTCTATTTTGGTTAGAGAACATACTTGATATGACTTGAGTCCTTTTACAATTATTGAGACATAGTCCATGGCCCAGGATATTGTCAATCTTGGTACATGCTCTGCAGATACTTGAAGAGATGTATATTCTGCTGTATTTGGATGCAGTGTTCTATGCATGTTGACTGGATACTGCTGGTTCATAGTGTTTCTGAATTCTGTCTTTGTTGATTTTCTATCTAGTTCTGTCGATTGAGAGAGGGATATGGACATTGCCAATTAAAATTATAGATTTGTGTTATAAATTATAAATTTATAATTTGTGTTATAAATTATAGATTTCTCCCTTCCGTTCTATAAGTTTTGCATTTCATTTTTTAAAAAGATTTATTCATATAAGAACTGGGGTACAGGCTAGAAGTGCAGGGGGTGAGAGGATCCACCAGAGAAAGAGTGGGGAGCAGAACAGACAGATTGACTGAAATACACTGCTGAGGGAAGCAGCGGGCAAGGCAGGAGAGGTCTTCTCCACCATGTGGGTCACCTCTCTGGCCTGAGGCAGGGATCGAACTTGTGCTACAGTGGCTGTGTTTTGCTTCATAGTGCGTTGCTTAACCCACTGCACCACCAGGAGAGAGCCCTGCATTGCATTTTTTACAGTTCTGTTTGGTGCAGACATAATTAGGATTACTATGTATTTTTGATGCATAGTAATTATTTTGTAATTATTAATACATAATAACCTTTGTAATTTGTAATTTTCTTGCTCTAAGGTCTATTTAATCTGATATAAACATATCCACTTACGTTTTTGTTTGATTAAGGTTTGTATGATATGTATTTTCCTAATTTCTTACCTTAAATTGCTATATTTGAAGCAAGCTTTTTGTAGAGACCATATATTTGGGTCATTTTTTAAATCTACATTGCCAATCTGTGACTTTATTTTTTTTTAGATTTATTTATTTATGCATACAAGAATTTGTGTACAGGATAGAGGTGCAGGGGGGTGAGAGGATCCACCAGAGACAGAGTGGGGAGCAGAACAGGCAGATTGACTAAAATATACTGCTGAGGGGAGCGGCGGTTGAGACAGGAGACGTCTGCTGCGCCATGTGGGTCAGCTCCCTGGCAGGGGATCAAACTCATGCTGCAGTGGCTGCAGATAGCTTCATAGTGCTGCATCACCAGAGAGACCCTCAAACTGTATCTTTAAATTAGTATATTTACACCATTTTCATTCTTTGTAATTATTGATATTAGGGTTCAAGTCTGCTATTTGATTTTTGTTTTCAGATAGTCCTGTTTTCTGTTTCTCTGTTTTCCTATGGCTTCTTTGAACATTTAAAAATTCAATCTTGAATTCCATGGGGACTACAATTGATGTCAAATATTAATTAATTAAAGATTCAGTCTTGATTTATCTGTATACTTTTTAAATATAGCTTCTCTAGATTTTATAGTACATATGTTTAACTTAGTCTCCATCTATCAATTTTATCAGTTGAACAAAATATATAAGCCTTATCTCCCTTTATCTTCCCATGTTTATAATTGTCTTAAGTATTCCTTTGTGTTCATTTAGAACCACATTAATAAGAAAGAAAATATGCAACCAGAACAGCATTATAATTTTTATTTGAACTTTCAAAAATAACTTAGACAATCAAGAGGAGGTAAAAAGCATATTGTAGTTACCCACATTTTTTCTTACCGTGTTCTTTCTTCCTGATGCCTCATGGTTCCTTTTATTACTTCCTTTTTGTCTAGTGACTCCCTTTGGCCATGTTTTTTCAGAGACAGTCTCCTGGTGACAAATTCTTAGTTTTCTGCCATTTGAGAATGTCTAAATCTCCTCTTCATTCCTGAAGGATATCTTCACTAGGATATGGTTTTACTGTTGCACTGGAAAAATATTATGTGCTTTCTTTCTTGCCTCCATGGTTTCTGGTGAGAAATCTGCTGTTATTCAAAGCGTTTACCTGTACAGATAAGGTGTTATTTTTTTCCTGGCTGCTTTCAAAATTTTTATTGGTCTCTAGAAATTTAATTATGGTGAATCTTGGCATGGATTTCTTTTCATTTATGCTATTCTGGGTTCAATTCGTTTTTTGAATAAGTAGGTTTTAAATATCTATTTCACTCTGTTCTGTTTATGCAATTTCTATTGTTCTATCTTACAGTCACTGATTACTTCAGGCCCCTCTGTTTAGTTTTTTATTTGTTATTTTTTAGTTCTAGACTTGCTATTTCTTTTTAACTATCTTTCATTTTTCTGACGAGACTCCCTTTCTGGGGGTTTCTGTTTTTTCACTTGTCTTAAGTGTGTTTGCAGTTGCTGTTGAAACATTTTACCATGGCTGCTTTAAAGTGTTGGTCAGATAATTCTGATGTCTGTGTCATCTCAGCGTTGGCGGGTGTTAATGGTCTTTTTTCATTCAGTTTGAGATTTTCCTGGCTCTTGATAATGATGAATGAGTTTCAATGAAAAGCTGGACATTTTCTTATGATGTTATTAGACACTGGGTTTTATGTGAGCCTTCCGTTTCAGTTGACTTTCTCTGACACTGGCCCAGCAGGGAGAGGGGGGCTGTCTCTTTAGTGGCAGGTGAGGACAGAAGTCGAGGTTCCCCCACTCTCCCTCCTAAGGCAGTAGGGGCTCCTTGTCACTGTTGGGGTGAGTTCTGGTGCCCCATGTGGTCCCACTGACATCCTGGTGCAGGTGATTTTGTCCCTGTTGGAGAGGCCTCTGACTCCAGCAGGGCTCCTCCCCATTGTGGGCTGTGTGCGTGCACACGTGTGCGAGTATACATGTGTGTGCACGTGCATGTGTGTGAGAGTATACACGTGTGTGCACATGTGTGAGTATACACGTGTGTGTGTGTGTGCGTGTGCTTACTGCTGTTGAGTGGGAGTGGTCTCTACTCCATCAGAGGCAGGGCCCCTGGGGTAGAGGCAGGGCTGGTTTCGATGCTGGCTGGGGAATGAAGTTCCCTGCTGCCTGCTTGACCTTCTGTGACGCAGCCAGAGTGGGGTGACTCATCATGGCCTTGTGAGGGTGGAAGTGTAGAGTCCCCACTTTTGTTGGTGTTTGTGTACATGTATTTTAGTTACACTAGAGCAGCTACTGTCTAGAAATTCTCTCTCACATGAGGCCGCTGCTTCTCCAGTCCTGTGTGTACCGAGAGAAGACTCACTGGGGCTGTACTGGCCTGGCCCTCGTGGCATTTCTGGGTTCCTCAGTTCTCACTAAAATACTACAAAGCAAGAAAGCCCAGGAAGTCATCACGGTGTTGTTCCTTGCTCCGAGGGTCACAGTCCTCTTGTGCTTGTGTGATGTCAGTGTCCAGAGAATGTAGTGCTGAGCAGAAGGAATAGGAAAGGCTGTATCTGGGCTGGCTCCCCTGCGTGAAAGTTCTAAGGATGAATTTGACATTTTTAATGGTCTGGGGAAAAAATGCTATTTTGTGACACATGGAAATGACATGAAATCCACGTTAGTATCCACAAGTAAAGTTTGATCAGTGTAGTCTGCCCCAGCCAGCTCTGTTTGGTCCCTGCTCTCATACTGCATTAGCTGACTTGAGCCACTGTGTGGCGACCAGGTGGCCCTGATGCCAAAAATATTTACAGAATAAGTTTGTGGCCTAGGCACTAAAACCCAGAATGTTTTTTCAAAACAAGCGAAAGGGTGGGCAAAGTAAAAGCTGAAAATCAATAAGAAAAGGAAACAGCCTGATAGAAATTTGGGCAAGACCTCAGAATAGGCATTTCAGAGGTGAGGATGCAGGGAATCAGCAGAATGGTGGGTTCCGGCTGCTGCGAGGCCTTTCCCAAGGGCTCACCGTGGAGAGAGTGTGTTGACGGCATCCGGGCTTCTGGCCTTTCCCACCGTCTGCTCCAGTAAAGTCAGCCCCTGCAAAATGGCTTTGCCCATCCTGGCAGTAGAGGAGGTTCTAGGCCACAACATCCCATACGCACACCGCTCTTATCCAAAGACCCATAGCTTAGTGCTGTTATGTGATTTAGTAGACACTTTCAATGTGATGTATGCTTCTGGTCAGCTTCCAGAGTCCTGAAAATGGCTGTTTTTAATTGTTTTATCATTGCTTTTGGGAGAGATTGATCACAAAATATTTTTGTAGTAAAATTTAGAGAACAGGTAAAATCAGAGGATTACATTCAGTGGTGTAACACACATCCAGGATGTGTTCAGGTGACTGTGTGCAAGAGGGAGGAGGTGGGGGAGGAGGAGTGTCATATGATCTAATGGAATCACCCAGGAGAGAAGGTTTTGTGTTTTCAGACTGAAGCAAACAATGAGTGCCCAGGATACTGAATGGGAAAATGGAAATCTTACTTCCATGCACCTTAAGGATATATTTTGGAATATTGGGATAAAGAGAAATCCACTTTGAAGGTGAGGGGGGGGAGAATAAATATCCAATCACAAATCTATTCTCAAATTACTCTAGAATATAGGTAGAATAAAACCTTGTTCCTAAATACAAGCTCTGAAGCAATGTTTGTGCCATGTACCTGTTCTCAGAAAACTCGGGAAGGATGTGCTCCAATAAAATGAAGCACTAAGCCAAACAACTGATGAACTCTGGGAGCAGCCTAGCCAAAGCAGGAGAGGGACCTGAGGCTCCTCAGGGGATGACAGAGGGGGCAGAGCTCTTGTTGTGCAGCAGCCAGTACAAGAGAGAGCAGGATGGGGTGAGACTCCAAGAAAGAAAAGTAGTAACTTGAATGGAGAGATATCATATAAAGAACCACAGGAGACTGTGAGGAAACTCAGCCAGAGATTTAAGGAAATATAAATGGAGTGGGGTGGGGACAGACAACTCCTAGAGAAAAGGTTGTTTAAGAACAGAAATGTTGATAACACCCTACCTGATTAGCAGTGATAGATATTTACATCGACATAATAATAATGAGAACACAAGTGGGTTTGAGTGGGCACAAAAAAGATTTAGCTGTTTGACGTAAAAAAGTAACTTTTGATGTAAGTATAACTTACACAAAGTAGAATGAACCCACTTAGGTATACAGTTTGATGAATTCTGCCAAATGCACACAGCCGTACGATGGCGATTATAAAGAGAACATTTCAGCCCTCCAGAAGATCCTCCTGTGCCTGAGCAGTTAGTCAGTTCTTTCCCCCTTTATGGCTCCCGGCCACCGTGGACCTGCTGTTTGCCACACTCGGAGAGGTTGAGTGTGTGTGAATGTGTGTGATTCTTTGTGTCTGGCCTCACTGGCAGGACATGTTGAGATGCACCCACGTGGCCACACTGCCAGCCAGTGGTTTTCTGCCATATGGATGTGGCTCACCCAGTCATCCAGGTTAAGTTTAAAAGGGACCCTTCAGGATAGACTCCAGAGCCAGAGTAGAAGCAGGGAGGCCTGTCTCCGGTGGCCCAGGTGGGAAGTGAAGGTGTCTTGTCACAGTGCCCCTGGCTGTTCCCAAACCCCCACGCACATCCCTACCCAAGGGCCTCTGGACCTGCTGTCATCAGCCAGCCGGAAGGCTCTTCTGCCAAAGGCTGTGGGGCTGCTTTTGCACTAATCCCAGGTCTTTGTTCAACTGTCTCCCTCCTTGGGCTCTCCCTCCGCTCTTTGCCTGGTGTTTCTTCACTGCTCTTGGGTCCCCTGATGTCACACCTCCTGGATGCTCATGATCTGCTGCTCCCACCAGAATGTGGGCGTCCTGGGGTGTGTGTGGAGCACACACATTTTATAGACACTTGGAGCGACTGGATGTGGGCTTCAGAGAGCAGGATGTGTCTTTCATCTTTGTCACTGTGTCTGGCACACAGACGTGCAAGGTGTGTCACTTGGATGAGAGGGAAGCAGTTGAGGGCTCAAGTTGCACGTGTTAAATCTCCAGGAGGTGCTCTTCAGGCGGCCCCAGGAGCAGCTTCCCAGGGAGAATTGGGGGCCTTAGAAAGTGACAGTGGTGCAGGGGGGTGGAGGGGAGTCCTTGAGGCCCACGTGTGTACCCGACACCTCCTTGCCAGTCTTGCCAGCATGGTTCTGGGGGGGGGCTGCCTCTCAAACACTTGACCAGCTGGACGAGGGTCCCAGAGCAAAGTGAAGCAATCCGTGACAGCTGTCAGTTGATCTGGGCACAGGAGGCTGTGCTGGGAGCAGCAGTGGAACTTTATTAAAATCGGCTGCCTTGATCTGCATGGCCTCCAGGTGGCCACTGGAGGGGCAAAGGCGTCCTGAACTGGGGGTGATCATCATTATGTAGATTTTTCCGATGCAACTTCACAAACCATCAAAACAGGCTTGTTAGAGCTACCTCTTAAACCACTAGGCAATAATAATTAGACCCAAAATGGTTTGAACTATCTATTAATAATAATTCTACCTAGAGACTGCTGCTGCTAATTGTTTCTTAGGGTTGGTATCTAGAAAAGCCTAAATAAAAACATACCTTCAGTGTTTGGCTCAACAAAGACAGTTTAGCACTGCCACTTGGCTTTGCTGTGGGTAGTGGAGAGACACACAGGCCAGCGTGGAGCTGGGACGGGCCGCCTGACTGGCGGCAAGTAGCCTGTGGCGGGCTCACTTCCTAAGGACTTTGCTGAGTGAGTGGGTTCAGTGGCAGTGGTGGGCGCTGGTACCGAGCCATGCTGTGGGGGAAGAGCGCCAGCCCAGGGCCTCCCTGGTGGCGCAGTGGGTTGAGCGCTGCACTGTGAAGCATCCACAGCCACTGCAGCACGAGTTCGATCCCCAGGCAGGGAGGGGACCCACATGGCGCAGCAGACCTCCCCTGTCTCACTCACTGCACCCCTCAGCTGTGTATTTCCATTGATCTGCCTGTTCTGCTCCCCCGCTCTGTCTCTGGTGAATCCTCTTGCCACCCATGCCTCTGGCCTGGACCCCAGCTCTTGTATGCATAAATAAATAACTCTTTAAAGACAAAAGAAAAGAGCACCAGCCCAGAGCGAAGGCATCCGAGCTGGAACCAGGACTGGAGACCGGGGCTCAGGTGATCTGACTGCAAGACCTGCTCTTCCATCCATGCTGACGTCCGTGCTGCTTCCATTTTTTAAAGACCTACTGTGTGTCCTGTCCTGTCAGTGCAGGTGTGACTCATTGTGTGGAAGAGGAAACAAGGCTTAAGGGGCTAGAAATTTGTCCCTGATATCTCTTTTCTCTCAGTGTATCCATCCTCTCCGCTCATTGGCTATATATTTACCAAGAACCTAATATGTACTAGACACGCTTTCTACCTCAGCAATTGAGAAACTTGTCAAGACAAATACGATTTTTCATGTGAAACTTATAGTTCAGTGAGAAGCCATATATATATAATACACCAGTGAACAGATAAGAAAATGTGTACATATACACACATACATACTTACATATATATAAAAATATAAATACACCAGTGAATAGATGTCAGAAAATGTCAGATAAGGGGCCTCCTTAGCGGCACAAGGGGTTAAGTCTCAGCCACTGCAGCAAGAGTTTGATTCCCGGCCAGGGAGGGGACCCACATGGCGCAGCAGACCTCTCCTGCCTCGCCCGCTGCTCCCTCAGCAGTGTATTTCATTCAGTCTGCCTGTTCTGCTCCCCACTCTGTCTCTGGTAGATCTTTTCACTCTTCTGCACCACTGGCCTATACCCCAGTTCCTGTTATGCATAAATAAGTCTTGAAAAAGAAAAAGGAAATGCCAGATAGTAAGGACCAGCCCAAGAACTAAGTAAAGTGATGTGAGGGTCACTTCTTTAGATAGTTCTCGGGAAGCCCTCTCTTTCAGGAAGTGCCATGTCAGCTGATATCTGTAGGACAAGGCAGACCGTAGGAAGACGGGAGTAGCGGGAGTACTACAAGTGCCTGAGGTTTGACTTGGGTAAAGGGGATAGTGGGCAGACAGAAGGTCAGGGAGGGGAGGTCACTTGTGGCAGCCTGGGTGAAGCCAGGTGGAGATTTTGGGCTTTACTTGTAAGTACAACTGGACAGGGTTGGAAGGCTGTAGTGTGGGGTTGCAGGGCCTGCTTTTTGTCTGGAAGAGAGCATGTTGTCTGCTGCGCAGTGATTGACTTGAGGCCAGTATGTCAACAGGGAATTGGCCATGTTGCTGTGGTCCTGGGAGAGATGGGGATGGCTAGTATGGGGCGGTGGGTGTAGAGAGAAGAGTACAGGGTCTTGGTGTGTCTTGGAGGAAGCGATGGCTTAACTTGCTGATTAATTTGAGGGGGGAGCTGGGAGAGAGGGATTTGGCCTAAGCCACTAGGTAGATAGACTACACTATCTCAGTCACACTGAGAAAGCTGGGGTGAAGCTGGCTACGGAGCAGCTGTTTAGCTGGTGTGCCTCTTAGCTGTGCTGTCAAGAGGGCATCTCTGTATTTGAATTGAACACAGAGCGTGAGTAGGGCTGGAGATGTGGCTTTGGGAGCCTGGAGATGACTGTGGAGGTGTACATGAGGACGCCGAGTCTGGGATGTGCAGTGTTTATTGGATGAGCTGAAGAAAGCTAGCCAGGGAAAGAAGAACCAGACATATGCCATTTCAAGGAAGCCACGAGGAAAGGGGCGATGTGAACACCAAGGTAAATCCAGGGCTGAATTTACAGGAAAGGGAAGGATGCGGCCAAGGAGGTCACAGCTAGGCCCAGCAGAGGCTGTTCTGGGGAAGCCTGCTGAGAAGGAGTGGGAGAGAACATGCAAGGTGTGGAAGGAGTCAGGACTCTAGAACACGCTCTCCCTAGAGGGAGCCAGAGGGAATGTGCGTTACCTGGAGGCGGCCCATAGCCCTCGGAGTGGGCACTTGGCCATGGTAGCGGCAGGGATGGCAGAGAGAGTGGGGAAGTGAGGTAGTGTGGGTGATGAAGCACTGGGGACTTCCCCATGCAAAAGGGCTGCTTGCGGTTTCTCTGAGCTTGTCAGGAGGGCGTGTGGAGAAAGAAAATGAACTTATGTAGGGGCTCCTGGTAAGACTGTAGCCTTGCATGTGCATCTGAGTGCCACGCCTTCTGCATGGGCTGTGGGGTCAGCACAAAGCAGGGGAGAGGCCGGGTGGATGGAGACACAGGGTTGACTCGCCAGGTGAGAACAGTGCTGAGAGGGAGCCTGTCTGGTTGGGGGCTGTGGGGCCGGAGTGAGAAGCAGGGCACCCAGGCCTGTCTCTGCCTAGCCCCGCTGGCAGCCGCAGTGCAGCCATTTCCACCTCTTTCTCCCCTTCCTTCCCCCAGGAAGTGCCAGGAGGGACCTCCCAGGCCTCTGTGACTGTAAGTCCTGCTGCAGCTCCCCTGTCCACTGCCTCCCTACACCCCTTCCCTCTTTGGTTGGGGGAGCAGCCCAGGATACTGGAGAAGGTGTTAATGGAGAAGGGGGTCTCCAAGTCCATGAAAGCCCACATGGACATTGGGGCAGTCTCCTTGGACCCATGTGGACGTCGTGAGGTACATCCTGCCGGGCCTGAGTGGCCGTCCTCTTCTCCTCCCTAGGTTCTGGAGGCTTCTGGAGAAGGATTTGCCAAAGCCACTGGTGAGCTGCTGAGCCGCCCTGTTCCCAGGTCATGTCTTCGCACCTCCTGCTTTGCTTTCCAGTCTCGCTTCCGGCTTGTCCGCTGGCAGCCCCTCGGTGTAGCAGCTGCCCCTTTCTATCCCTCTAGCATGCTTTCTTGATTGAAGAAGAGAACCCAGTCAACCCCCGGCCCCCACCAACTGTGGAGCAGGGGACTGAGATGTAGAGGGTGTGGCTTTGTGGCCCATCTGTCCTACCTCTGAGAGGGGCAGGGCCTCCTGGGGGCAGGGGCCCACTCCTCTGGGGCAGCACTGGTGTCTCTGGACCCCCATATTCTGCTTCCAGCTTATACCCAGCTCATGACTAAAGCCACCGGTAACCTCGGCAAGACAGAGAAACCCAGGACACCCTTCTTTGCAGTTCCCATGGAAATGAGGTGAGCGGAGGAGACTTAGACACCTGCCAGGGCAAATGGCCCCTATAGACATGGCCCAGGCCCAAGGGTGGGGAGGCTGGGGGAGGGGGAGACGCTGGGAAGGGGAGCACGCTTTCAGGAACTCCTGCATCAGAACCAGGCTCCAAGACTCGATCCACAGTCACTTAAAACACCCTTTTCTATGTTTGTACAATGAGGGCTCCTGACTCCTCACCCCAGAGGCCACGGATGGTGGCACCCACATCTGCTCTGACGGTGGATGCGGTTCCTAATGTCAGGGTGCCAGAATAAGGCTCTAGGATGAGGGGGTTTCTGTGTTCTTTAGAGCAGTGAGTTTACCGGGCTCACCATGTAGGGGTTCACAGCTAAGTTGAGCGGCAGGCTGGGGTGCACTTGGGGATTCACTCCCTCCCATCCCCTGTCACCCTGCCCTTCTCCTAGGAGCTCTTTCCTGGTGCAGCTTCTGAGGGAGTGCTTCCAGGACCTGCAGTGGCTGGCCACCGTCAACAGGGTCGCCGGGGAGGTGGGGCTGCTGGTGACCAGCGTTGTCCCTCAGACGCCGTTCTTCTGGGCTATGCATGTCACTGAGGTTTGTTGGTGGGCCCCCAGGCTTCCCTGCCTCCGAGTGGCGCCTGCCTGGGCTGGATGTGGTGGGCCCTCTCAGGGGCAGGAGTTTGCAGGGCCCTGGCTTGGAGTTGAGGCCCTGGTTCCAGTCTCCTCTCTCCCACCTGGTACCTTTGGTTCCCTCGGGGTTCCCGGTGCTCCTGTCGGGGTGGCATCTGCAGAGATGTGAGACCCGTGCTTCTGCCCACCCGCAGGCCCTGCACCAGAACATGCAGGCGCTGTTCAGCACGCTGGCCGCGGCTGAGGAGCAGCAGCCCTTCCTGCAGGAGGCCGCCGCAAAGCGTGGGGCCCGCTGTCTGGCCGAGTACCACCTGGGCCACTATGGCCACGCCTGGAACAGGTGTGCGGAGCTGGGGCGGCCAGGCCTGGGCACTCCTGCCCTTCTGCCCTGCTGCTTCCTCTGGCTCTGGCTTCTTCCCTGCTGCGTCCTCTCTCCGGATCCTCTCTGCCTCTTATCATGCCTGCTACCTTCCACCCAAGGAAGGGGGAGAACAAAGGACACTCACTGCTTCTTTAGCCTAGACCTTCAAGCCCTTTTCCACTCCTCCCCTGTAGCCTTCTTCCCTCCCTCCCTCCTGACAGGTGCTGGGTGCTGGACCGGGTGGACACCTGGGCTGTGGTCATGTTCATTGATTTTGGCCAGTCGGCCACCGTCCCGGTGCGGTCCCTGCGAAGTCTCAGCAGTGATGCCTTCTGGACCATCCCCCCTCTGACACAGCCATTCATGCTGGAGAAAGGTGAGGTGTCCTCCCTCCTTGTGAGAACTTCCCAGATAATTGGGGTCATGGCCCACCTTCAGGACCTCGTTGGGGTGCCTGGGGGGCAGCCATGGACACAGGGGTCCCTTCAGCCTCACTTTTGATCTGACCCACATTTCACTCTTGCCCATTGCAAAGCTGCCTCTTGAGTACTGGGTTTCAAACCTGGGTTCTGTGAGCCCCTAGACGTGGAGGGCCCATGGGTGCTGCCCTGGGACCGAGTTCTCTGAGTGGAGGGAGGCTTGGCAGACTTCCCAGTCCACTTCTGCCAAGTTGCTCAGTTTTCATCTCTGTTATGGACGGTTTTGCTTACGATTTCATTGGGCAAGGACTGTTAGGGGAGAAAAGGAAGATATGAAAATAGCAGGGTTGGGAACACTGGACCGGAGTTTCTTCTGACATGCTGTTACTTTAGATCAGCTACGTGCCAGGGCCTCAGTTTCCACATCCTTGCAAATAAGAGGCCTCTTCTTTGCCCCTTCTTAAGTGGGGTTGGAAGAGATCTGAGAGGATGCAAGAATGCATCGGGGGATCAGGAGATGTGGAGGTGAAGAAACATACACCCCACACCGGCCCACACAGGAAAGCATCTCCCCGAAGTACAGGGCCTGGGCTCCCTGGGAAGCTGGCGGCACTTGTGCCCCGTGGTCAGGGGCACCACCCAGAGGTCATCCTGGGTCATTGCAGGAAGAGGTCCCTGCTGCCAGCCTGGGGAGGAGTATCAGGCCCGAGGCTGGTGGGGCCAGGAGCTCCAGGTGCTACGGGGTGTTGGAGGGTGGAGAGGATGTCCCTGACCCAAGCGCACCTCCCGGCCTGTCAGGCCAGAGCACCCCATCCAGACATGGATGTGCTCACCTTGGTGTGAACTCGGAAACCGCTCTGGCGGGCAGGTATACAGTTTCTTCTCTCTATGGATGAGGAAAGTAAGGGTCAGGAAAATGAAAGGAACTTCCTCCCATCACCTCACTGGAGCTGGAACCAAGGTCTGACTGTTAGCATGAGCCAGTTTCATGCACACAGGCAGATCCAGGGCTTGGCAGGATGCTGGGAGGAGAGGAGGTGGGTTCTGACAGAGCCCTGCCCTTCCATGTCCCAGCATGTGAAAATGCTCGCTCATCGCCGGAAGAGCCTCTGCTTGTTACCCTCTGTCTCCAGCCAACTCTCAGAGTTGAGTGCACACAATTTTCTGTCCCCAGTAGAATTTACCTCATTAGAGTGTAAAATCCCAGATCTCCGTTTTTGACAATAATGCCTCCTCCTTTCATATGCTCTACTTTGCCCTCCCCCCGCCACCTTTTCAACATTTATTATCTCGCTTTATCCTGGCAACAGGGAGTGAACACTAACTAGCAGAGACTTGTCTGGGAGCTGGTCCGTGGCCCGCGCGCCTGCCCACAGCCCTGGCCTCTCCTCCCCGCCCAGGCTGCTCCCGCCTGATGAAGCAGCACCGAGTGTTCTGTGTTTTGTTTTGCAGACATTTTGAGTGCACATCAGATTACCCACCGCATCCTCAAAGGGAAAATCACTGGCGCTCTGAACTTGGAGGTAACTGCCTTGTCTCCAACTCAGCGCTTCTCCCCTGCCCACCCAGGAGTCTCAGCTGGAGGCTGCTGTCCAGGCCTGGATGCTGTGGATTTACCAAGTCATCAAGGGGCTGGGTGGACAGCCGGGCAGCCTGCCTTCCTGCCGACTCTTTCTCTTTCTCTTCCAGCCACACATCCTGAAGTTTGAAGAGTTTAACACAGCTGGTATCAGCTGTTCCGGCTCCAGTCCATCTCAGACCTAGATTCTGCCTGCCTTGCCTTTGGACCCTTTTCACTCGAGGCCGTGGTGGTGAAAAAGGCCACACTGGTCCAGGGTTGACTTGATTCCCGCTTGTCTTGACCCCTTCCTCCAGCTCACCCCTCGGAAGAGTAAAGCCTCAGACTTTGATGTGTTTTCAGTTCGCCAAGTTGGTATAAACCTTCAAACATAGCAAGATTCCATTATGTTAAAAGCCTGAGGCTGGTGATGTCTCCTTTCCTCTTTTTTGCACCCCCAGAGCATACTATATAAACTGCCCTAACAAATTTTGGAGACTAGAGGGGCCCATTTCATTTTCCTGGCGTTTCATTGTAGGGTCAGGTGGAGAGATTTGACCAGTGAGCAGTCACATTGGTGAATAAACGTTGGCATACGTCACCAGCTTGGGGTGATCAGTTCCTTTGTGCAGCGCCCTTCCGTGGCCCCGCCCTCTAGGACACTGCAGCGCGTTGAAGGAAGACCACACATGCTTGCTCAGCTTGTCCGCGGCGCTGGGCCTGAGACAGATGTGAGGCGCAGGGTTCCCACTGAAGAGGAAACTGGTTCTGGACAAGGCCTTGACCCTTTCTGTATGTTGTTACTTCATTAGAATCCGCAGCTTAAGGTCACAAAGGGAGTGGTGGGTTTGACGACAAAAGCGGAGGGTTCCCTCGGAGTCACTGCCCCACAGTTCACAGGATGTCAGGTAAACACGGATCTTGTGGTTTCTTGAAATAATTATATTGGAGCCAAGCTATTTAAATAATTTTATTTGTTTCACCCTTTGGTAGATGAGAAAAAGTACATTACAAAATACGTTATACAGAGGATAGCTCACAGTACACATGGCTAACAACACACTACATTCCAGCAGGGCTGGCGCTGAGTTCAGAAAGAGGCCACAGAGGCCTTGAGAACTGGACGTCAGCTCTATGGAATAGAGTTCCCCTTGGGTCCCCTCTTTATCTCCACCTCAGCTGAGGTTAGCACCCCTCATCAGGTGGGTGTTGATAGAATTTAGAGCAGCAGTGAGTGGGACTGTTGAGCTCCCTATCCACCTGAAGCAGCAAGACGTTAAAATCCCTTAAAAGAAAGTGGAAAAACAATGAATGTTAAAGTTGCTGGGTCTTTCACAAAGCAAAGGAGAACTCTGGCACCCTACAGCTATCGTGAGGCTGGCTTTTTAGGCTTCAGGGCTTCACAGAACCACGCCAGGCCGCTGTCATTTCAGTGTCATCCTGTCTGCGGGCACCATCAGTCCAGGAGGCTGGCTGCCTCAAAGCGAGCCCACTGACCAAGGGAGACAGGTGGCATGTGTCACATGCAGACGTCACCCCCATACTCTTTATTACCACACATACAGACAACACGGCACCCACAGATCTGGCTCAGTGGACTCCCCACCCCACTCCTCCCCCACTCCCCAGCAGTTGCTAGAGCAAGGTAAGGATGTAGGAGTATTGAACTAGCCCTTATAGCTAACCCCCTCCCGCAGGACCCACCTGAAGGGAATGGCTTAAAAAGATCCACAATTCTCGAAGCCAAGCAGATCACTTCTGTGGTAGCAAGGGAACTACCAACCTTCACCTTCAGTGCCAGCGAGAAGCCACTTTCTGGCAGAGGGGAACCAACGAACAGCAGACGCAGCTACGCAGCATGTTGCGGACACCAGGGAAGACCACATGCAGACAGCCCTCAGCCCCGCGCAGTTCGTTTAAAAGCAGTTCTATGAAGCAGCCTCTTAAGCCTCCTTCATTTCCTTTTCCTTAGAAATGTGGAAACATCTGTGTCTAGAAGAGAAGTCCTAGAAATGAAGGTCATTTCCACCTACTACATTGAGCACAGCAGGCCAGGCTCTGCATTCCAAGGGGACAAGTGCTGGTCGCTCCTGAGGCCTTCAGGAGAGTCTGGGGGCGAGCCGGGCATGCGCTTCAGCTCCACCTCTCTCAGCTTCAGCAGCAGTGCAGCCTCTCCTCTGGGGAAGCCACAGTGGACTTGGCACCCCTCCCCCACCACCCAAGTAGTTCAGGGATGGGGGTGGGGTAGGATGTAGGAATAAAAATAAAGATGAGTCAAGACAGCATCTTCAAATTAACAAACTGTAATTGTTTTCCCAAAGATACATTTTTTTCCATACACATCCATCATACACTGTAACCAAAAAAAGCAGTGTACATGAAATAAAAGAAAATAAATTAAAAATCCATAGCATAGGTAAGGAGGCTCTAGTCTGGAGCACAGCTGAGTTTCCAGCAATATAAGGAGGCTCGAAAGTTTCTTTTATAAGAATGCCTGCTAGCAAGGGTTCCAGCCAGGTGGTTGGTTGGTCTGTAAGTCAGTCTTGAGTACTTGAAACAGTTCTGTGTTTGTTTTTTTCCTTAGCGTTTAAAATAGCCATCATTGTCCTGCAATAGGCAGAGCTATCACGTCCAGGAAAAATGAGGGAGGGAACCACAGAGGCAGCGTGAGATCCAAATACAGCATTCAAAGGTAATTGGTCCAGTGGTGCCTGGGGAAGGAGGAGAGGGGCGGGCCTCCAGGGTTAGCCATCTTCCTTTGGGGGTGTGTACCAGCCTGCAAAGGAACCCAACAGTCAGTGAGGTGGAGGCTCATCCGCCCGCCCAGTCCCAGCCACTCCCAGCCACTTGAGACGTGCAGGGTGCAGGGTGCCAGGCCGCAAGGTCCTAGGGCCGGCTTCCCAGTGCGAGGGAAGAGATGGTGTGGGAAGCTGAGAAAGTGCCTGCCTGAAGAATTCATGTATAAAGAAAAGGAGAATGTGCCCAACCTGCGACACAGAAGGGTGAGAAGAGCTTTCTCACAGGACGGGGAGGAAGGGCAGCACCAGGTCCGCCAGTGTGCGCCTTCGTGCTTTCCTGAGGGTGCGGGCCTTAGCCACACCAGCCCTTTGAAGAACAGGGGCAGGCGCCCTGTCAATGGGTGTTAAGATTCAAAAACCAAGAGAAAGGGGTTCTTGCTCTTTGGCTGGAAGTGAAAACCTCAGGCTTGGTGTCAGAAGGAATCTCCTGAATCCTGGCTCCAGCCTCACCGTTTTTTTCGTGGATCTGCACCAAGGACTTGTAGGACTGCTGTGCTCTTGTCAGACTGTATTGAGACTGGGGAGAGGAAGCCACCAAATCAGGCCATGGCCATACTGCCCATCACCTTCCATAGGCTGCCACCCAGAGACCCAGCAGCTCCTGCTCCCGGCACAGTGCTCTGCTGAGGTTGCTGTGCAACCTCCACCGGGAGGTCCCTCTGCAGGGCAACTCCAGTCTTCCCTTCCAGACCTGTACCCTCCCAAGTCTTAGGATGACCCTTAGGCTAAGGTCCTGCTCCTATTCCCACCTGCAGCAGTCCCAGGCCCGCTCATCCAATGCCACCAGCCCATAGGCCATATTCTCCCAGCCCCTCTAGGCAGGCAGTGCCGGCCTGGCAACCACCCAAGCTGCATTTAGCTCCAGTCAGTCCCTTCAACGCCAGGCCCAGGCTCCTTACTTTGTTGGCTCCAAACTGCACTCGTGCTTTTCCCTTCACCAGTGTGGCACTGATCTGCATGATCACAGACTCTATTGAGTAGGCACTGCTCCAGCCCTGGGAGATGGGAGGGACAAACCAAACTACTCAGGAGAATCCCCAGAGAAACTTGACATCTGTTCTCCAGTGGCAACTGCATCTCCAAAAGAGCCCTTGCCCTTCACTCCCAGGGCAGCCAGCACCCACTCACCTAGGTCAAAGGGTGCAGGCCCTGCCCGGCAGAATGAAAGGAACACATTACGCCACGGCCCAGCCCACAGGGGTGTGTGTGTGAAGCACAGCCTGACCCTGCCCAGGCCAGCCCAGCCAAGAGCAAGAGACAGGCTCACCTGTTTGGTGAGAAGTTCCATGCAGATGGCACCTCCGCCCAGAACATACCTGCAGAAGAAAGGTTAGTCAGTTGTACTGGTCTAAGTGCCAACTCCTTTCCTCGCCCTCTACAACAGGAGCTGCCTCTCCCCTTGCCCAGCCACTCACCCTCCGGAGAGGACTGGAGACACAACCCTGACGAACGGTGGGTCAAAGGGAAAGTTATCCTGAGAGAGACAGAAGCAACGATCAGGAAGGGGAGGCCAGCATCCTCCACAGGACTGAAAGGTGGAGAAGGAAGCCTGGGTCAAGGAGGGAGGGGCTGGAAAGGAAGCCAGTCTTACTTTAAAGGAAAAGTTAAGTAGGATGAAGTCGGCTCCTTCTTTCTCTTTGAGGATCTGAAGATCGTTGTGCAAAGCGCTGTCTTGGTCAACTCTACGAAGCAATGAGCCTGCCCTCAGACTCCTGGCCCCAGCACAGGAGCCTGCTGGTGCTACCCACTCCCCATGCCAGCAGCAGATGGGCAAACCACTGTCCATGCCTGCTCCCGGGACCCTCTGACCCGGGATGCTCTGGAGATGCCTCCATACCAGCTCTACTCACTCAACTTCTTCAGCCCCACAGTCCCCACTCACTTGAGGAGTTTGACATTCCAATCATACAGACTGTCATTCACGAGTTCGACTGCATAGTTTCCTGGAACAAGGGAAGACAAGTGTCACTGGGAGGTGAGTGGTCCCTGAGGCAGACCTCTCTCCTGGGCTCAGAGAAAAGAGTAAAGGCTCCAAGTTCACCCCAAATAGACATTCAACCAATTTAAGCCATGGGGGCTTGAGGAGTCCCATTTTTAACCTGGGACGTTCATAAGCATTTGTGTACCCCACCACTTCTTGGAGCCCTTTGCCACCACTCCTTAACAAGAAGCTCCTGTTTCAGCCCCCTTCTTGAGGGAACTCACCGCCTTTGAAACTCTGTGATCGGTATATATCCCTGAGCTCCTTCATCAGTCGGTCAGTGGCCTGCACCGAGCCAGACACCGCACCCTGCAAGGAAGAGACGACAGAAACAGCTCACGGTCACGTGTTTGGAAACGCTCATACTAGACCTCAGGGGCAGTCAGGCAGCTTGCCCAGGACTTAGACGAGGAGCAGATACACCCATTACCCACCCTAAAATGGAGTCTGCTCCCCAGACTGATAGGCAGTGGCTTACCACCTCCCAGTCAGTCCCCACCAATCCCCTGACCCAACATCTACCTAGAAGTACGTACATTTAAGTAATCTTGCCTCTGGTTCTTTTTAATTTTCTCTAGTATGGCCAAGTTTTCTTTTCCAATGCCATCATCTTCAGATTTCTTGCCCTCAGCTGGCTCTTCTTCTTTCATCTCATAGTGATCTAGGTCTTCGGTGTCCTGGGGGAGGTGTGGGTGGGAGTGGGACACAGGAGAAAAACCAACATAGGCTGTGGAGAAGGGCAATCACCTTCCCGGTCCATTTGGCCTAAAACTGTAGGAACAGCAGTCTATCCAGCACAGACTAATGAACACAATACCCTTTCCATTTCTGGAACAATTCCCAGGCCCATTCCCTCCACAGTCTAAAGACAAGGCAAATCTCTTCTCTTCTGTTCTCAAGCTGCAGAACTACGTAAGGCTCTAGGGAAGCAGCAACTCAGCCCTCTTGCTCCTCTGTATGACCCTGCTGTAACCTTCTCTCAAACTGTCCCTTGGCAGCGGTGACTTTCCCTTAATTCCTAGAATGACTCTGGCCTAATAGCGTGGCTCAAAGCTCATGTTTCACAGGTAACTACAGTACCAGGAGCATTAGGGACCCCAAGTCTTAGGAAGAAACAGATCAGAAATCTGCCCTCCCTATAAGCGTAGGGCCTGGATCGGGTATGAGGAGGTACCCATTGCCACAGTGGGAATGAGGCAGGTCATCTCGAAAGGAGACGGTGGAGGACAAGAACAGAGTTGATTCCTTATTCACCATGCTCTAAGCAAATAAGCAGTTCACCACAGGGGGAGAGTCGCCCATATCCAGGGCTTGGCCCCTCACTCAGGTGAGGCACCAGAGGACCGTACACTATCTGAGGACAGTCTCACCTATCACTAACCTTTTGCCCATCTTTTAAGACCCTTACAGAGCTACAAAAACAGCATAAACCAATGCTAAGGAAAAAGTGCACACCACCTAATATTACATGGTAATACTGATCTAATTATTACAGTAACTGCTGACATCTACTAAATGTTCACTTTATATTAAACACCGTACTAGCTTCTATATACACGAGCTCGTTTAATTCTCACAAGCACTATGCCATTATTCTAGCATTACTATAGATCAAGAAACTGAGGTCTAGGGATATTATCATCATGGCCAGTCATTCAACTTTAGCAGTTAGGACAATCAGATTCCATCAGATGCTGAAGTACAAGTTCTTATATTCTGCAAAAACGTTTTTAGAAAATAGCACCTATGCACTATATGAAGCATTTTATGTGCAGTGCCTCATTTAATCTTCAAGACAACCACATGCAGTAGGTATTATAATCCTGTTTCATAAATAAGGAAAGGGCAGCTTAGTGAGATGAGGTAAAATTCCCCAATTAAGACAGCTAAGTGATCCAGAGTGCAGACTCAGGTCTGACTCCAAAGCCATCTGACCTTAATTTGTTGACTGGTTTTAACAGATTTGCACTTAACTGTCTTAGTGGTTGAATGTAGGCACCCTGTTTCTTCTATATACCAGCTGTTCCTCCAGGTTAGTAAATCTGTCTTTATTCCCTTGGTATTTTTCTCTCCTCAGCTCTAGACTGGAGCTCAGAATACAGTGGATGCTCAATGCTGCTAACTGAAAAGAGGTATTCCCGCCAATGCATCAGGTGACAAGCCTACCTCAGGCATCTCCTCATCTTCATCTTCTGAAGACACTTCTTCCTGTGTGCACTGTGGTGGGGAGGGGAAAGATGGGAGGTCAGAGCCCCAGTGGCTTCCTAGAATGCAGCTTCTGACCAACTCCCCCCGATCTTCCAGGTCTGGACTCTGTGCCCATAATGCTACCCCCCAGTCAGATCTGAGTGGAAGTAACAGCCCAGGGAATGACTTCACTATCAGCCCCCATATGCCAAAGAATAGGCAAGGAGCAAATTGGCTGTTTCTGTCACCCACCTCATAAAATCCTGCTTAAAGATTCCCAAGAGAGCCTCCCTAGTGGCACAGGGGTTAAAGTCTTAACACTATCAAGCTATTGCCAGCCACACTGAGGCCTGAGTTTGATCCTCCACCAGGGAGCTAATCCACATGGCACAGCAGACCTCTCCGGTCTGGCCTGCTATTCCCCTTGGCAGTGTATTTCAGTCAGCCTGCCTGTTCTGCTCCCTACTCTGTCTCTGGTGAATCCTCTCACAGCTTGCTCCTCAGGCCTATACCCCAGCTCTTGTATACATAAATAAATCTTTTTTAAGAAAAGTTCCACAAGAACACCTCCTTTACTTGACTATCTCACTTGGTTCTTAGTGAGGGATCTTGGTCCTCAATGGCCACCAACTGCTAATACTAAAGGTAAATATTCCCACATCCCTCCTGACCTGAGGAATACTGCCTAGGAGAGTGAGTTTTGGTGGGAGAGATGAAACCACCAGTGCCCCATTAAGCAAGATCCCCGTCTTGAGGTCAAGAGTCACAACTTGTATATGTCTGGAGTGGGTGGCATGGAAACTACTGCAGATACCTCTTAAAGAATGTGTTAATTGAGTGCAGTCTGTGGGCAACTCTACTCAATGGGGCCCAGAGCTCCCTCAGCTGCTCACCTGCTCTGCTGGCAAGGGCTGATCCAGCATCTCCACATCTGGATGTTGAGGGAGGTTATAGAGTTTACACAGGTCGGAGATGATCCTCTTCAGATGCTGTAATAGCTGGGGGTAGGGGACCACAGCAACATCAAATACTCCTTCCCCACCCCCATTTGGACAGATGTGTGGATGAACTATTAACTCACACCCCAAATTAGCAGCTTGTTCTCTAAACTTTAGAAACCCAAGTAACTGTGGGAAATAATCCAGTAGAACAATCCTGGGGCTGAAGCAGGGCTCTCCCTCTGCTTCAGTAAGCGACTTCACTAAGAAATCTGCCCTCACAATGTTCAGCATGGTGTACCAGCCATCTCTCCCTTTCACAGGATAGCTTCATGATATGGGCTCCACAGAAGGAAAATGCAGCCCCACCCCAACACCCTGGACCCTCACCAGAGTATTCCCTTTCTTTATGTCCACCAGCCTCTCCAAGACAGCAGCCAAGTTAGGATCATCGGACTCCACCGACCAGATGGGGGGCACAGCAGGGTACGACTCCTGAAGGGAAAAGAGCAGGGAAAGTAGTGAAGATGGGTGACTGGGAAATGCTAGACTTTGCTAGCCCTCTGCTCTCCAAGACTTTTAGTTCATTTGCTGACCCCTTTCATAAAGATAAAAGTCCACCTCAGGTTACTAACTAACCAAGCAGCTCCCCAACGTATCCCATACTAGAAGGCCTTTACAAGAAGCCTGGACCCTTTTTTTTTTTTTTTTTCTTTCCATCAGAGTAAACACAAGGGAAAGCAGCACAACCAAACTCTGCTGACAGTGAGGAAGTCTCCCATCCACTGTGCTACCTCTGCAAGTCGCCATTTGGGCCCCACCCCCAGGGGAGTCGTCCAACCCTTATGCTTCTCAAACTCCATAAGCAGTCCTGGAAGGAATCACCTCATCACATTCACAGAGGTGTGGGAAAAAAAAACTATAGTTTTAGCTGAGGAAGGAGGAATAAGAATAGATTACATCTACAGAACCTAAAAGTAAAAGGGTAGACGGAAGAATCCCCCATCCCTAATAGAACCCCGCAAAGGTCAATTCCCCAACTCTCCCTTGGGAACCCACCACCCTCTCACTCCAGGCGTAGGCTGTAGGGCTCCACATGGCAGGCTGCAAGAAAGAAGCCTACGCTGCTGACATTCCCAGCATTCCTGAACCACAGTGCCAAGTGCAGCCTGAGCAGACTCCCCCTCTGCCCAAACCAAGGGGCCAGCTCAGGCCATGTCTTTTTCGGGGTCACAGAGAATCTGACAGAGAACCTCCTAAATCAACTTCCTTCCAGGGACAAAGACAGCAGATAGCCTCTGGCAATGGAAGGGGAGCACCATGGGAGCAAGCCTACCCTTAAATAATTGGAAGCTTAATTCATGAACAAAATTAACATGTTAGGTTTCCCCACATGTCAAAGAAATCTTACCCACTTCAACCTAAGTGCTGGGCTCTAATCCTCAATGCTGGAAGAAAACAAATTACCAAAGATGCTTGAGTCTTCACCTGACTAAGCATACCCAGTCCTTCGATCTTAACTTTTTAGTAGAGAAAAAGGCAGGGGTGAAAATGGGACCCACTAGTACTGGTGTGTTACCAATGAATCCACACCTTGACCTGGTTTGATGAAGGAAAGGCACAGAAAACAAGACCCATGCACACTGAGTTCAGACCCCCAGTATCACAATTCACAAATCAGTCTTTCCTCAGACTACTTCTCTTGCAGTTGGCCTGCCTGGGTAAGAAAGATACTGTCCCCTGGCTCTCTGACTAGTGCTCCTGGTAGGGAGAACACTGTAACAACCCACAAAGTGACAAAACCAAGCAGTACCAGACACCCCCAGGTTAGGCAGAGGCCAACCCTCTTTAAGGGGTGTTTGAGGGGAGACCAGCAGGAGATATGGAAGGTGTCTCCTACTCTAGCTTCCTTAGGATGTTTACTTGGAAGAAATGGTTACAGTTCAGAATAAATGGAAAAGCCCTCCGACATCATTACCAGGAAAGGTAACAACCCAGAACTAGTGGCAAGAGCCACAGGGAACAGGAGGGAGTGGCAGATCTACTACTAGCTGGGGCAAAAGGAGCAGAGAGGTCACACCAGAACAGAAGGAGTCAGTGAACTGCAAACTGTCACTTAGTAAAATTCAGAAAGCAAAGGGGGCTGCAAGAGAGATGCCTGAGCAGGGATCCCACAGGTGGCAACTTCTTAAGTCAAAGGTATTAGTGAGCAGGGGCACCAGCAGATCCAAGCCAGGTCTCTCCAGCTGAGGTCAAGGAAGATGCCTGGAACCTGGAGATGAGTCAGAGAAGAAAGGGGCATTCCTAGGTGGCAAGATAAAGTCGTGGAGAAGTCAAAATGAGTCAAAATCACGAACCCTGGGATATGGGTGGGTTAGTGGAAAGGGGTAGTCCAGGCGCCATATGTCGGGGTGTCCCTCACTATTTAACTCAATGAAGAGATTCTGGGTACAAGGTAGAACCCTCAAGCAGCAGAAACAAGTGTAACCGGGATCGAAGGAGCCGAGCCCTACAAGGGGATTCGGCCTCTCAGGTCTTTCGAGAGCAAAAAGCTGTGTGGGGTGATCCCGAGTCCCTGACAAGGGGCCCTCTGAGAGGCGCACGCGAGGGGGTCCTCACCGTGATGTTGCAGTGGATGCGGACGGGATCCCCAGGCACCGACCCCCGTGGGGGGAGATGCGGTCCGGGCGCGGCCCCCGCCCCGGCCCCTCCAGCCCCGGCCAGCAGGAACTCGCAGCTCAGCTCGTCCAGGCAGGCGCTGGCAATGCGGAAGCGCTCGTGGCCGCGGTGGAAGATGGACTCGAGCAGCTTCAGCTCCCGCCTCAGGCAGGGCCCCGGCCCCGGTCCCCCCCCCGGGCCGCCCCCGGCCCCCGGCGCCGCCCCCTGGCCCCCCAGTTGCTGCCCCGGCCCCGGCTGCTGCTGCCCCTGCGGCTGCGGCTGCTGCATCCTCCGCTCCGCTCCGCTCCGGGGCCGGCGGGCCGGGAGCCTCCGGCCTCCGCTCCGGGCTCCGCCGCCGCCGCCGCCGCCGCCGCGGTCCGCACTTCCTGATCCCCCCTTCGCCAAGATGGCGCCGCCGCCACCTCCGGGACAGGGCCCCCCCCTCCGCTCGCCGGCCCCCCCCAGCCGCCGGAAGCCGCGCGCCCCTCCTCCTCCTCCTCCTCTCCGGCGGTCCCGCCCCCTCCCCTTCACGTGACCACCCTCGCCGGCCTCCTTCACGTGATTTCTCCGTCTTTCCCGCCCCCTTTTTCTCCGCCGCCACCCTCCACACGTGACCCGGGGCTTTGGGCTCGCCACTTTCAGCATCTCCGTGCGTGTTTACGTACGTTTGCGTGCGTGCATGCGACGGCCCTCGCCGGCGCTCCCCTCTCACGTGACCTGGCGCCGCGTGCTCCCAGGCGCTACCCGCGCGGGACCCTGTTTCCTGCTCTGAGCCCCTCTTGCCCCCTCCTCCGAGCGGTGGCGATCGTGCGGGGCACGGGGTGGGCCGAGAAGAAAAAGGGAGAGCTGCGGTCGCCGCTGTGCCGTCTTCATCCCGCGCCTCCACGCTGGTCCACGGCGTAGGTTCCTAGCCTCTGTTCCCTGTGGGGGCAGACAGGCTCCGACTCCACACCGAATGCGGTTCGTGTGTTTGAGTAAAGAACCTGGAACCTCCTTCTAAGAAGTGGTTTGGATTCTGGTCCCGGCCCCGCTGCTGGGTGACCTTGGATTAATCACCTTCCCCCTGAATCTCAGTTTCCGTATCTGTACGGTGGCTCTCGTGAGGGTAGTGCCTGCTTTGCCTTCTCCTAAGGAAGGGCTCGATGTAGGAAGACGAAGTGTGTGGAAGACCGCTGGTCGGTTACATTTGAGGGGTAGTCAGTAGCCGGCCTTTCTTGCTTAGCAGGCCGCTTAGCGGGCCGCTTGGTCTAAGCGACGTTGGGAAGGGCTTGCTTTACGGTGTGGCGGGAGGAGTACATTATTATCCGAAACCATTATCCTGGCAGTAAGATGAAGAGACGGACTTGAGCGCTCCACGTTCCCCATCTGGAGCTAACACCTTGTGCAGTGGTCCTGGACTGCCGGGAGCAGGCGACAGAGCCTCCGGGCCCACGCTAGGTGGCACTGTCACAAAGGACGAAGCTGTAGGATTCCTGAGACCAGGAGCTGGCGTTTCTCTCTGCCAAGGGCAGGTCTGTTAGCCAGTGGTCGGGCCTAGAGAATATTGGCAGGCCAAGGCCGCTGGAGCCACTGGCCAGACTGCCGCCTTAGTTGAGCTGGTACTTGGTGTTAGGCTGTGCATTTTTCTTAGACTAAGTTAGACTACAGGTATTTGATAGGTGACTGATTTATACATGTTCCTTTAGCCTGCTGGGGCCATTTGTCTCTTGTGGAGCCTGAACGGTTGCCTGCATGGCACCTTTGTGTCTGTATGTGCAAGTTGGTAGCATAAAAGGCTGTGGCAAGAATTCCCATTTATTGAGCATCCCCTGAACCAGAGTAGCCTGCAAACAGTACAGCACTTTGTTCCTGTTTTACAAGTGGTAGGAAAGGAGTCATGCCCAAGGAAATAGGGCCAGTGAACAGAATTCCTGGACATGTCTCCAAAGTCTGTACCCTTCTTCCACTGCCTTCCTCTCATACTTTTCCAAGAGTTTTTCACATGTCACTTTACTCCAACCTTTATCCAAGAAACTACAATGCAGCCAATTGGAAGATACTGAAGTCCATATTTTATAAGGAGAAACAGCACAATGAAACAGTCCCACAATGTTGCGTAGGCTCCGGGTTCCCCAGTAAGGAAACAAATGTCACAGTCACTGTGATCAGGTCTGTCTCTTCCTCTCTCTGTTCTGTTCAGTGTCAGCTGTCTGGAAGAATGCTCTGGCATCTAGAAGCCTAGTGTGTAGTCATGGCTGATGTTCTGAATGCAGAGGGCAGGGTATTAGGAATGGAAAGGAAGTGATGGCTGTTTTAATTTCACAAATACTTGGATGCTAGTGAATGAAACAAGTCTCATGGAGCTTATAGTCTACTAAGGGAAGCATGTGGTAAAGGTGGAGTCTACAAAGCCAACTGACTCACTGGAAGTAAGGGAAGATGAATAAATACTGACTTAGCATCTGCCAGGTGTGAGGCATTGGGGCTGCAGCATTGAATGAAACAGACATAGTCCTTACCTCCTCCCTGTGTTCAGCCTGGTCAAAAATCAGACACTTGGCACCTCCCTGGTGGCACAGGGAATTAAGTCTCAGCACTATCACCTCTACCACCAGAGTGCTATCCCTGGCCAGAGAGCTAACCCACATATGGTACAGCAACCCTCTCCTTTCTCACCTGATGCTCCCTTTAGCAGTGTATTTCAGAAGATCTGCCTGTTCTGCTCCCCATTCTGCCTTTGGTGAATCTTCTCACCCCCTGCAACCTCTGGCTTACACCCCAGTTCTATGCAAAGATGAATACAATTAAAAAATTTTTTTTAAATAAGACACTTTATGAATCAATTGACATGCAATCATTTAAGGCAGCTATAGTGGGTGCCTCAAAGGAGAACAGATTGGAAGGTGTTCCTAAACAAGATAGAGGCTGGGATTCTGAAGGATAAGGAGGGAGACCAGGATCAGATACCATCCAGGCATAAGAGATGACATGCTTGAAGGTTTTGAGGTAGGGCCCTGCAAGTTGGAGGAATAAAAAGAAGTCCTGTGTCCAGAGTGAGGGAGAGAGAGTGATACAGGTAAGGTCAGGAGGAGTTACATCTTGGAAGATGTTCAGAACTTTTTTTAGGAATTTGCACTTAAAGATCAGGGACGATCTAAGACTCACTAAAATTTTACAGTTTGAAAAAAAAAATGTTTACAGTTTGAAGATCTGGGCAACTGGTACCACTAAGAGAGAAAGACTTCCCAAAGAACAGTTGAGTTCTATGGGAAAGGTAGAGAGTTAGGTGACAATACAATGGAAGTATTTAGTGCATGGAGGGTACGATGTGGGGCAGTGTCCTGGTCATCCAGTGGGGTCTGGGTTCTGACTTTAGAAGCGAGGGAGAACCACAGGCATTAGAGAGCTGTCCTTTGAATTACCCCATACAGGGGCAGCACATGGACTGGGAGAGCATGGACTGGGGAGTCAGACAGAACTGGGTTCTGAGCTCCTCTACCTTGCTAGCTCTGTGACCTTGAAAGTTATTTAATTTCTGTGAAGTTAGTTTCCTTATCTATAAAATGGGTGTGATTCTGCCTTGCAGCCTGGTCGCTGAGCCAGTTTGATGAAATAAGATATGGAAAGATTAACAGTGACAGAAGCACAGTGCCTCTCAGCCAATGCCAGCTACCACTGCTCTTATGATTACTGTTATTGTAATAGGGTGGTCCCCAAGAAAAGGGGACATTCCAGGTTCCCTGTTCTACCCAAAGGAGGGTGGAGCTAAACAGGGAGGAGAAGAAGCTGGAGAAGAGACTTGGGAAGGGAGGGAGGAAAGAACCCTGAAGGAGGCACATGGAGCAGAGAGACGTGTGAAGAAGCTGCACTTGCTTCTTGGTCCTGGACTGGTTGAAACAGATGTGGGTGAGAGACCTGTGGGGAGGTTAACAATGGCAGCTTTCATTTTGATTGTGATTTTGCTCTTTTCCTCCCAGACTTGTCTGACTGTTTCTGACCATTTTCTATGGATCTCTACTAGAAGGTACTTTAGACTTGGGGCAGGCTTTCAGGCCTCAGTGGCCCCACTTTGTACCAACCCTTTTTGGCTGGGCATTTACTCATGGGGGGATGGGCAACTTCAGGTGCCTGATTTGGAAACTACTTTTCCCCATTCTCCACCCTTTCTGTATTGCATACTAATTGTATTAAAGTTCCTTTCCATTGAAGGTCTTATGCACTAGAGTATGTTTTGTCTTGATGTGGCGGATGGCAGAATCTGTTTAGAGCGGGCAGGTTTGAGGGGTGCCCTTCTCCTTGTCCTGTAACATTACTACTACAAGAGGTGCAATCAATGAACATTGCCACATGTCAGACACCGGTCTTGGTGTGAATATATAGCAGTAGACGGGCAAATAATCAGATGTTAAACACATGAATAAAATAATTAGAAAAATATCAGACTGGTAAGTAGATGCAAGGTATTAAAGTAGGGTCAGGTAGGAAAGAATGGCTGGGGGCTATGCTATGTTCAGTAGTGGGGCGTCTCCCTAGAGCAGTGGTTTTTTTGATGAGGTCTGATGAAGAGAAGTAGACCTGGGCAGTCCTGTGGAAGAGCATTTTACAGAGACCCACAGCCCCCAACACTGAGTGAGAATAAAGGGGGCATAATCTAGACCTACGCTGCTAATGAGATTTGGGCTGACAGCATGAGCATTGAAGTGCAGTGCTCCCAGCCTGAATGGTTGTGGGGGGCCATGCTACTCTTGCTGAGTGGCAAAAGTCCGGCATGAGGGACAACCCTGAAAAATCAGGAGCTCCAAAGCTGTTCCCTGCCCGGTCTCCACTCTTCGGGCTGATATTACTATCACCATCTTGTAAAGGCATATTAAGTGCTAACTGGAAATTTCCCATGGGGAGGGCAGTTTTAAGATTGGCTGTTTACCAAACAAAATAACTGGTTGCTGAGCAATTTTAATGACAAAGTATTGGGTTTAGGATAGGTTGGGGTTAGTGACTCCTTTTGGGGATGAAATGGTAAGGAATAGATATAGTTTGGGGTTTCATTTTACTATTTCCTTTTTACTTGGGGCCTGTGGTGGAAAGGCTAGTTCATTGTCATGGAGTTGGGTTATTACATCTGCCTCAATGTTTGGTATATGGATGGATACATGTTGTTTTGCACCAGTCCTAAGAAAATGTAACAAATGTTGTTCTGTTGTTCTCAAAAACATGTTTTTGCACAGGGCTGAGGCCTGAAGGTCCCCTGTTTTTCCTAAAAAATGTTACAAATGATGTTTCCCTGCTTTCCTGTTTTTTGTGTGTAGAGTATAAACAAAGATCTGCTGAGACCTTCAGTGAGATGTAAGAAGAAGATGTAAGATGTTGGCACCCTAGAAAGAGTGTCTGTGTTTTCTTGTCCCCTCTCCTCTTTCACTATACATTCATCACTGAGGCTGTCTCATCCTGTGGGGACCCTGGTTTGTTTCCGCAGCTGGCCTGCTGCCAGTGGTGTGACCTTTGATAAGTTACTTAGTTTTTTTGTGTTTCAGTTTTTACAGCTGTAACATGGAGGTGCACAAATAGCTTGGTTTTTTTAAAAATAGGGAGGATCAGCATACTCTGAGTCTAAAGAAGAGAGAGTGGGGCCTCCTGGTGGCGCAGTGGGTTAAGCAACACACTATGAAGCAAACCGCAGCCACTGCAGCACGAGTTTGATCCCTGATGCCGGCCAGGGAGGGGACCCACATGGCGCAGCAGACCTCTTCTGCCTCGCCCACTGCTCCCCTTAGCAGTGTACTTCTGTTGATCTGCCTGTTCTGCTCCCCGTTCTGTCTGTGGTGAATCCTCTCACCCCTGCACACCTCTGGCCTGTACCCCAGTGCTTGTATGCATAAATAAATAAATCTTAAAAAAAAAAAAAAGAAGAGTGAAGCAAGCAAGGGATGGATTACGGAGCCCACAGTTGTTTGTGTTTTATTCAAACTGCCATAAAAACCATTGAAAGGTTTTAACCAGGGAGTGGTATGATCCGTTTTAAAAGCTCATTCTGACTGCTCCTGGAAAATGAACTGTCAGGACTTCTTCTTTTTCCAAAGGATCATGTATTAATGGAGTGAGCAGATGCTCTTGTTTGGAGCAGAGTGAGCAGCCTTCTTTAATTTACTCCAAGAAGCAGAGTATTCTGTCACCAACTCCACAGATATGTCCTGTGCACTTACTCTTGGCCAGGATCCATACAGTACTGGGGATGCAGTCCCTGTAAGAGTACCTGGCTTGATTCCTGGCATAAGGAGGGGCTCTTGATATAACAGCTGCTACTCACTTTACCTTTTTTTGCCATATTTCTTCTGCTTGTAGAAGTGTTACCAGGCTGCGGCCAGCGGGAGGAGTGGTCTCTGGTTCCCCTGCAAGTTAGTTGTGGCAGTCGCTCCTCAGAAAACTTTTATCTAACACTGTGCTGCCTGCATCATGGAATGGACCAATCGGGTGTGAGCTGTGAGTTGCTCTCACCACAACTCAGTGGTGGCAGAGCATCTCTTGTAAAGTACATTTCCTGAATTCTGGAACAAGCTGATCAGGTGCAGGATTGGTGCAGGATTGGATGGACCACTCATGGTGGGGGGGGGGGCACTTTGAAAGTGAATATAAGGCAGGGTTGAAGGGAGCAAAAGGGGATTTGGAGCAAGGCATCAGAGGAGCAGACAGAATAGCAGCAGCCCAGAGGAGGAAGGGGTCCAGAGAAGTGGCAGAGGAAGAAGAAGAGCTCCTGCAGAGGAAGAGAAGAGCCCTGAGAAGGGGAAGATGGTTCCAGCCTCCGAAGAAAGGAGGGGAGCCTCCAGAAGCCACCCTCTGAGGAGGGGAGAGAGGCTGAAAGACTGTAGAGACTGGGCCTTTATCCTGTCTATGACACTGACTGGAAGGAGCATCAAAGACCCTGGGCCTGGTGTCTCAAAGAGCTGTTTATTGGTGGTATAACCCACAACTCACAAGAGCTATAACACTGGGTGTTCCTGAACACCGCCTCTACAGGCCCGTAGTGGTCATTGCTACTGGACAGTGCTGTCCAGCACTCCTGGTGACTGGTGATTACCAACACTGATTGCTGTCTGGATGAAGCAGCCAACCTCAGGTGGATGCGTAAGTGTTCTTGTTTCCCCCTGTTTGTAAATGAACCCAATGGTTGCTGTTCCTGTAGCCTGAGGTCTCTTGCAATTGTGCACGCAGGTGAGAACCCATAGACCGTGACCTGTATCAGACACTGCCCTCTGTTAGGCTATAGCCCCTGTTGCTATAGCCCTTGATTCTGGTTTGGGGCCTTTTGGGGGGCTCTCTGGCCTTGGATGCCCCTCTGCCCTCTGTTTCAGTCAGGAGCCTCCTCTGCCCCCCTGTTTCAGAAGCACATGGTAATGGATGACCTAGAGCCAGACACAGTGGACCATAATACTCCATGAGAAACACTATCAAGGGATGGAGAAGGGAAGGGTTTTGTTTTTTTTTTTTTTTTTAAGATTTATTTATTTATGCGTACCAGCACTGGGGTACAGGCCAGAGGTGTGGGGGGTGAGAGGATTCACCACAGAGAGCGGGGAGCAGAACAGGCAGATCAA
>JAGFMF010011585.1:3489133-3547938 GCA_019455555.1 Galemys pyrenaicus | reverse complement strand
CCCTGGCCGGCAGCAGGGATCGAACTCGTGCTGCAGTGGCTGCGGTTTGCTTCATAGTGTGTTGCTTAACCCACTGCGCCACCGGGGAGGCCCAAGGGAAGGGTTTTGAAGGATGCTGTTAGTCTGCATTGACTTTTAAGAAAGAATGTGAAAGCCAAAGTTACTTTGGATGGAAATGGGCACAGTATAGAAGAACTGGGTTCTACAATAGAAGGAGATTGGGAAGAAAGGCCTAAGACGAAGGAAAGACGAAGAGGGGAGAAGGAAAGATTGTGGATTGTTAGCCATCTATGTTTTTAGTAGTATCAATCCTTCTGGAGGCCAATTTAGCAGTACAAATGTAAATAATCAACACACTTTAAAACTTGGAAATTATTAAAGGTATGTGCACAATGTTACCTATAATGGAATACTCTGCAGTTGTTAAAGTAGTTATTGTGGTATCACTGCTAAATTTAAAAACTAAGCTCCACTCCTTATCCAGCAGGCAAGTTTGGGAGGCTTGAATTGATAGAGAGTAGATGGGACTGCCATGGGAACCTGAGTATTTAAAATAAAAAAAAGATTTATTTATTTATTTATGCATACAAGAACTTGGGTACCGGCCAGAGGTGTGGGAGGTGAGAGGATTCACCCAAGACAGAGTGGGAGCAGAACAGGTAGATCTACTGAAACACACTGCTGAGGGGAGCAGTGGGCCAAGCAGGAGAGGTCTGCTGCACCATGTGGGTCAGCTCCCCAGCTAGGGATCAAACTCATGCTGCAGCAGCTGTCATAGCTGCATAGTGCGGTGCTTAACCCCTTGCACCCCCAGGGAGGCCCAGGAACCTGGGTATTAAGTTGACCTGAAGAGCTGATGATCCTCAATGCTAATTTACATCATTCATCAAAACACACCCAAGGCTAGTCTCCTTAACCAGCCAGTGATGCCTGGAGTACAAATAGAGCCTGGGGACCCTCACTCTGTCAGATCTCTCCTGTCTTGCCCGCCTCTTCTTTTACCAGTGTAATTCAAAAAGTCTGTATTTTCTGTTACTCACTTTGTTTTTGGTGAATACTTTCACACCCGTGTCTCTGGCCTCATACCTTATTCTTCCTCAGGACAGTTATCAAAGACTACTCACTCGTATAGGGGTGGCTGGGAAATAGTAGGTGAAAAAGAATACAAAGCCATATTACAATGTGCTCCTTCAAAGAAAAAATTAAAATGTACACTAATTATGTGCCCAACAGAAATGCATACATTTGTACAATAAAAACAAAAGTGATCAGAGTGGCGTTATTTTTAATAGTCCAAAATAGTAAACAACTCAGTATCTATAAGTGGTGGAGTGGATTGAGGATGGCATATTCACACATCTACAGCAACAAAGATGAATGAACTACAACTGCATCTGGTGCTATTCATGATTTCCAATATCAATGTTTTTCAAAAGGGCAGACAAAAGATTACTATTCCATTTATGTACAATTCAGCAGGCAAAGTTGATTTATATAGTTAGACATCAGAATAGCAGTTACTTTTTTCCTAGCCATTTTTTTTTACTGTGAGGAATACATAAAAGGTATCACTTTAATCATTTAAATATACAACCCAGTGGTATGCAGTGCATTCACAGTGTCCTGTGGTCATTCTCTGTTTGGTTGCACATCTTTAAGCAGTCACTGCCCGCTCCTCCCTAACCCAATGATGTTAGTTTCAAAGAAGGAATAATTGCTGGGAGGGAAAATAATGGAGAGCTTATGGATATGGTTAGTATTCTAGTTTTTTTGTCTGGGGGAGAGGTTGTAAGGCTGCAGTCACGTTGTAAACATGGAATTGTACACTTTTACTTATATACTTTTTTAAAAGATTTATTTACACATACAAGAGCTGGGGCGCATGTCAGAGGTGCAGGGGGTGAGAAAATTCACCAGAGACAGAGTGGGGAGCAGAATAGGCAGATTTACTGAAATACGCTGCTGAGGGGAGCAATGGGTGAGACAGGTGTGCCATGTACTTCAGCTCCCTGGCCAGGGAATGAACTCACATTGCAGTGGCTATGGGTATCTTGACAGCACTGAGACTTTAACCCCTGCCACCAGGGAGGCCCAACTTCCCCTTTTTAGATTACACTGTTACATAAGGATACTAGATAACTGTGTATATATGTGTGCTAATAGTTCTTTTTTAGTAGGAGGTAGGATAATGAATCTCTTTTGTATTTATTTTGTCTTGCTTATTTGTGTTTTCAAATTGGTCTTCAAGTATTTCTTTGGTAGTAAGATTTTTAAATTTGAATATCTTAAATAAAGAACATTTACAACATTGATAGTAAATCCTTTCAGGAGAAAATGTTCCTCACCATTAGAGGCAATGGGAGTGACATACCAAAACTTTGTCTGGTCAGTATTTGCTTTGGGGGCGATACTTCTCTGCCATCACCCTGCATGAAACTGTCAGTTCTCCTGGCTCCATCTCTTCCCAGTGGATACGGTAGGAATGTGAAGATATGGGAGGGTGTTTTATAGTGAGGGGACTCATTCCCTACCAGGTCAGAGTTAAACCTGAACTAAAACCTCGGGGATTTGAAAAAAGAAGGTACAGAGGCCAAGGTGAAAAGATTATCTAGTCCAGCATGAAAGGAGCATCAGGAAGCAACCAACAGCTTCAAGCAAGCAAAAGTGGTCCGGAGATAAGCAGCCGCTCCAGACAGACTGCCATAGACTCCCACAGCCGCCTTCAGTCACCCAGTGTCTACCCAAAGCAGAAAGCACTAACTATTATGTGCAGGTACAGTTCCTGGCCTCTCTCTTTCAGGAGTTTGAAATTCTTCAAAGCATTGTCTTGTTGGTTTACTCATCTTTCAAGTCTCAACTTTCATCTCCATCCCTTCTAGTCCCTCTGTCCTCCGTGCTTCCATAGCACCTTGTTTATATCTCCACAGAGGCTAGAGTGGCCACCTCAGACCTGCCTGCCCCCTGCCCTTATCTTCCTTTGGTTTTCTTCTCCCACCCAGGGCTAGGTCTGTGGATGGGAGTAAAGGAACACTTAGGTTGGCGCTGACTACACTCCCCGCAGCGGTGCTGACTGCATGTACGAGGGGAGGTGTCCTTCTATTCACAATGTGTAATAATTCTTAGCTGTCAGTGACCGCCTTAATCACTGGCTCTAGGTCTTTTCTTTCTTTTTTTAAAATCATCTCAACACTTATAAAAGTCATGGCAAACAACAGATACCCAACAAATGTTGACCTGAGTTATTGAAGATACGTCTTCTCCCCATCTTTGGATATTTGCACTCCCCAAGTGGAGTAACTGCCTACTCCTTCCCTTTTCCATGAGGCATTTACTCTCTGCTTCTTTTTTGCTTCTGAGATTTTCTTAAAAGATCATTATGTGTTTATGTGTGCATATGTCCTGCAGCATGTGCTGTAGGTTGACGCCCACTCTCCCTTGTACATTTTGGGACCTACAGTTATCCCACTAATTCAATACTTTTCTGGTAAACATCTTGTTTTTCCTCCTCAATTCCAGGAGTGGAGCACATGTTAAGTTTCTTTTAGAGACAAAATTTCTCCTACATATTAGAAGAGTCATAAGTCCTTTTCTTTATTTGTTGCACCCTGATAACAAAGACAGCTACTACCTCAGGTGGATATACTTATTCACTGGACTTTTAGAAACATGTAGCAGGGCATCTGACCTAATCCTTAAGCAGGAATAGTTTCTTGTGGAAGCTTCCAGAGGAACTGACACTTCTGCCACATATTCAAAGTTAACTAGAAGGTGGTTGTGGAGAAATAGGTAAAAAGAGTCAAGGGAAATATGTGTTTAAAAGGCCCTGAGTGTGGAGGCAGTACGTATAGAACAGTCAAGGATCTTAAAGGCATTGCCAATAGTTGTAGTGTATGAGTTGGGGGCAGTAACCCAGATGAGGTTGAAGAAGTAGGCAGAGAGAAGAAGTAGGCAGAGGTTGAAGAAGTACAGCCTAGATGTATGATAAAACTGCTTTAGTCAGGAGTCTTTTGGTCTAAAGTGATAAAAACCCACCAAAAAAAAAAAGAAGAAGAAGAAGAAGCCTTTGTTAGCTCAGAAGCTAAAAGTTCAGGGCTTTCAAGATCAAAGATGTCATTGAGTTTTGACACCCCTCTCTGTGTCTCATCTTTGCTTTCATTCATGTTAGCTTAATTCTTTGGCTGGTCTCTGTGAAATGGTTCTCTGATCTGCCTTGTCACACAGAAGCCAGAGACAAGCAGAAGGGAATAGGGGTGAGAAAAGTTAAATGGTAAGAGCCACTTATACATCCATTCTGTAAGACTGTCAAAATTACCTACTTTATTTTCAGGTGATGTCCAGAACCCTCACTTTATACTTCCTGAATGAGGGCAGGAAACTTGGCTTTTTAGGGAGGTAGAGAAGTGAATAAGTGGGGAGACCTTGTTCCCAGACCCTAAAAGCTGTTTGCTTTCTTTATGTAGCAAAAGCCCAACACTCTGTCTCTTTCTCTAAAGGCTTAAATGCATTTTCTCTGCTGCACTGTCAGACTCCCAGAGAAAGCAAAAGATTTGGTAAGAGGAAAAAACAAAAAGAAGGAGGCAACCCCAGAAACTCCTCCCTCCCTCTTCCTCCCCGCCTTGTTCTGGTCCCCTGGCTCTCGCCTCCCTATACTAAGTGGGTCCTGACCTATTTGTCCTACTCGCTTTTTCCGCCTCTTTTTAGACCCCTCCAGATCCTTCCCCACATTCCAGGCTTCACCGCTCCCCCACCGCCGGCGAACGCATTCTTCTCACGCACACTCTAAGCGGGACCTACAGAGAAATTCTCATCCAGGGACCCCTTTTTGCCTGGGATCCGGCGTTTCCGCCTCCGGGGCGGAGACTCCTCCCCCTCACTGTCCCAATTGTATTCTCTGGAAGAGCAGCCGGAAAAGCCTCCGTTTGCTCAGACCGGGATAAGCGAGGAGGTTGTTTCTTCTCGCAGGGGATTTCCTGCGCACCAGAAACCGTCTGGGCGGCCGGCACAGCTGGACCAAAGGCCAGGAGCACCACCTGGACCCTGCTCCGGCCAGGAGCCGGCAGTTAGGGAGCGGCTTCAGCACCGCGGACAGCGCCCCGCCTGAGGCCCTCCGGCCCGCGGCGCCCTGGAGCTGGTGGTCTAGGCGAGCTATGCTCTGGGTATGGCCAGGAGCTCTGGCCCCATGGCGCTGCTCCTCAGCTTTGGCCTCCTCGGACTGTGCTCAGGTAAGGACATGTCTCTGCGTTGTCTACTCCTCAGGCTCGAAAGTGGGAAGGAGGGTTCCCTCCAGGTGGGGAGTTTGCTGGGGAACAGGGGAAAGACCCCTGACTGCAGGAGCATCTGGAAGACCGAATTAGGAAGACATAACCAAAGTAGTAGAAGACATAACCTCATGCAAGGAGGAGATGAAAACCTGAGCAGTGAAGAAGGGGTGGGTACAGAGAGAAAGGAGGGAGGGATTCCCTCAGTCTTTCTCAGGTGGCAGAGGGCAGGCCCTGGTTGAGATTGACATTCCATTTGGTTTCTCGTGAAATACTGTTTCAAGAATTGATCTGGTTCATCACCTTTTCTTGGCTTTCCATCATTTCCTATCCCTAACATTGAATTCCTGATTCTGGTCATTCCACAAGAGCAAGGCAGGAAGCAGTAGAAGTAATTTGCCAACTCTCTTGTAGGGTGGGATGGAAGACTTAAAGGGAAGATTCTGCAGACTGAGGAGGTGGGATGTGTTCCTGCTGTTGTGGAAGGAGAAAGAGTGTGGTGGGGCAGGTGCATAGGGAAAATATGAATAAATGAACTTAGCCACACCTGCATGCCATCCCATGGGAAGTGGGCTCTGGTTTACATGCAACATGGGATTAAATAAATGTCATAATTCACAGCTCAGACCACACAACTCTTTCACTCCAACCTGGTGCCTTTGAAGGTGGGGTGGGCAGATCCCAGTGATAGTCATGTTGTGTGAGGACACGTACTGTTACTTGCATACATAGATGGGCACTGACTAAGGACAAAAGGTATGTGGTGGGACTTGAATAACTCTTCCTCTTTCAGCATCCTCCCAAACCAGTCTTGAATCATAGGTGTCTTCCAGGAGAAGCCATGGAAACAGAAACTTAAAGTCTTTTGAAACTACATGCTGAGACCTTGCAGGGGGAGCTGGTCTCCACTAATTCTTGCAGATGAGCCCTTAGTCTTGAGGCATCTGTGTGGGCTGTCAGGGCTACTTTGTCAGTGACATCAGAGAGGGTCTTTTTTTAAAGATTTATTTATTTATGCATACATGAACTGGGGTACAGGCCATAGTCGCAGGAGGTGAGAGGATTCACCAGAGACTGAGTGGGGAACAGAACAGGCATATCCACTGAAATACACTGCTGAGGAGAGCAGCGGGCAAGACAGGAGAAGTCTGCTACACCATGTGGGTCCCCTCCCTGGCTGGGGAATTGAACTCACTCTGCTGTGCCGTGGATGCTTCACAGTGTGGTACTCAACCTGCTGTGCCACCAGGGAGGCCCAGAGAGGGTCTTCTTTATGGGGCCTCTAGAGGGTAACCTAAGCATTATGCTCTATCCTTTGGGATAGAGTGGCTGGAAGTTACAGCCTCCTGTTTAAGCCTCGGTTGTCCTGCTTGCTTGAGGAGAGTGGGATCCTGGGTGAGCCCTCCTTGCTTACTTACCTCCTGCTCCTCATCCCCTTCCCAGGAGTCTGGGGTACAGACACGGAGGAGCGGCTGGTGGAGCATCTCCTGGATCCTTCCCGATATAACAAGCTTATCCGTCCAGCTACCAATGGGTCTGAATTGGTGACGGTACAACTCATGGTATCGCTGGCCCAGCTCATCAGTGTGGTGAGTGGGACCCCCATACTCTTCCCAGGTACTGAAGTCAGCACAGCAGGATGTGTTCATGTTTGTGCTGACTTTCCAAGGCTTGGGAATGTGGGAGGAATCAAAGTGGCTGTAGTGGACCCTCAGGCGGGGCATCTTCTCATCAGCTTCTCTTGTTCCCTGCAGCATGAGCGGGAGCAGATCATGACCACTAATGTCTGGCTCACACAGGTCTGTGCTCTTCCTGCTCACACCTCTGGTCTTTTCATCCCTCCCCACCTCCCCCCTCTTTTTTATGCTTTCTCCTTTTTTACTTTCCTTAAAAAGTAATTAAGAAATGGACTTAGGAGTCCTCACTAACTAGTTTTGAATCTTGTTTTTTCCACTCACCAGCTTTGTGGCTTTGACTATGTTAACAATTCTGTAAGGTTCCTTTTCTCATCTGTAAAATGTAGGTTCTAGTTCCTTGATTTAGCTATGCAAATTAAATGAGAAAGTATCTTATGAGCCACACTTGTGGGGCAGACATCCCTGTGGGGAAGAGATGGCCTTTAAAAATATCCTCAGGTTAGAGGAGGCTCCTCTTGTCCCTGTGCTGAACCTTGAGCCCCTCCCGGGGCAGGCGTTGGTACTACCGCCCTCTCTACCTTTCCTAGGAGTGGGAAGATTATCGCCTCACCTGGAAGCCCGAGGAGTTTGACAACATGAAGAAAGTTCGGCTCCCCTCCAAACACATCTGGCTCCCAGATGTGGTCCTATACAACAAGTAGGTGTCCCTGGAGCAAGGGGAAGGTGGGAGGCAACCATGGGAACACTCAAAGAGGATAGGAGTCTTGGAAGAGACTAAATTAACTCATGCAAGGGGAAAGAAGGCACTTTTCACTGGCAGAGATGCAGTCACTTCCCAGACAGACAGACAAACAGTCCAACCCAGAGCAGTGACAGCCAAGGTGACTTGGGCACAGCCTACCAGTCAATAGTAGTTCCAGCGTGTGGAGCTGTAGTGGGATCCAAACAAGGATCGACAGCTTTCCAGGCCTTTTTGGAAATCTGGGCAGGTTCAAAAAAGTTGGAGTTTCCAATTTTTGCTCCAGGTTCCACTCCTTCACCTGCAAGAATACTGTTTAGTTTCAAGAGCTAAATCCACTAAGAGAGTAACCTCCTGCTCCTGCCCCTGTTCCTCTCCCATTGCATGGGTCTCCTCACTCTGACCTTCCTGGTTCCCCCCAACTTCTGCATGTTCATGTGGAGCTGGTAAGCTTACACAAGGCACCACAAGTCATCATCTCCCCTTCCTTCACCTGCTTTCTGTCTCTGAGGGCCCACTCAGCCCTGTCCAAACCAGGACAAGTCTTCTTCCCATCAACCTAGCCACATCCCCTTCTTGCCCAGTTCCTCCTCTACCTCCCTGTGCTCCCAGATAGTTCCCCTCAGACCTGGGTTTCCCCTCCCCTTATCTTCCTTTGCTTTCCTTCTCCTCCCCCTGGGGGCTGGGCTGGTGGGTGGGGTGGAGGAACATCTAGGCGGGGGCTGACTGCACTCCTCCCCGGGCAGTGCCGACGGCATGTATGAGGTGTCCTTCTATTCCAACGCCGTGGTGTCCTACGACGGCAGCATCTTCTGGCTGCCACCCGCCATCTACAAGAGCGCATGCAAGATTGAAGTAAAGCACTTCCCGTTTGACCAGCAGAACTGCACCATGAAGTTCCGCTCGTGGACTTACGACCGCACGGAGATTGATTTGGTGCTCAAGAGTGATGTGGCCAGCCTGGACGACTTCACGCCCAGTGGCGAGTGGGACATTGTGGCCCTGCCTGGCCGGCGTAATGAGAACCCTGACGACTCCACTTACGTGGACATCACATACGACTTCATCATCCGCCGCAAGCCGCTCTTCTACACCATCAATCTCATCATCCCCTGCGTGCTCATCACCTCGCTGGCCATCCTGGTCTTCTACCTGCCCTCCGACTGCGGCGAGAAGATGACGCTGTGCATCTCCGTGCTGCTGGCACTCACCGTCTTCCTGCTGCTCATCTCCAAGATCGTGCCGCCCACCTCCCTCGACGTGCCGCTGGTCGGCAAGTACCTCATGTTCACCATGGTGCTCGTCACCTTCTCCATCGTTACGAGTGTGTGTGTGCTCAATGTGCACCACCGCTCGCCCACCACGCACACCATGGCGCCCTGGGTCAAGGTCGTCTTCCTGGAGAAGCTGCCCCCACTGCTCTTCATGCAGCAGCCGCGCCACCACTGCGCCCGCCAACGTCTGCGCCTGCAAAGACGCCAGCGTGAGCGTGAGGGTACGGGAGCCTTCCTCTTTGGTGAGGCCCCGGGGGCTGACTCCTGCACGTGCTTCGTCAACCCCACCTCGGTCCAGGGCTTGGCTGGGGCCTTCAGGGCTGAACCCACGCGAGCAGGCCAGGGGCGCTCTGGGGGACCGTGTGGCTGTGGCCTCCAGGAGGCGGTGGACGGCGTGCGCTTCATCGCCGACCACATGCGGAGTGAGGACGACGACCAGAGCGTAAGTGTGACCGTGGGGACCCTGGGCGTGATAAGCAGGCATGCCAGGCCTCCGGCATCTGGAGAACAGCTGTGTTGTGCGGTCTCGCAAAGCTAAGCAGAGCATAGGGTGGGAAGGATACCGAGAATTGCTGGGGGCCAGGTCTGACTTGGGTTCTTTTGCTTGGCTTCCCTGAGTGGCACTGCCTAAATTGGCGTCCATGCAGAATGACCTTGCAGTTTCCTGCAGACTAGAGTCCGGGACCCAGTGCCTTCCCTGGGCATCATTCTGGCCGGGAGCATGTTCAGGAATGGAAGGAGGCCCTTCGGGGTTTGCAGATGGTCTTAACCCCAGTTTCTCCCCATCACTTGCACTCCCAAGTCCATGTTGTTAATCTGTGGTTCATAACACAATTGGAGTTCCCTGCGTGCCTGACAAGGGGCAAACTGAGGGCACTAGAAGGTGTGTGTGTGCGTGTACATGTGTGTTGGTGGGGGGTTAAGAGATTCCACCAGCTGGCTGGAGGTGGAGAGGACAGAGTCCCAAATCAATATACATTTTCTGCTCGTCTGGGTCCCCTGGGCTGGCCTACTGAAATATCCATGGAGGTAGGAGCAAGTAGCAGTGCTTCCTAGGCCTGCGCCTCACCTTTCTGCAGTGCAGCCCTTTATGCAGTGACTCCCCAGGAGGGGAGCCCCTAAGTCTCTACATACAGAAACCAAGTATGGTGAGTCGTCACCCCTGTGGCTGTGACAGGCCCCATCCCCCATCAGTCTTCAGATACCTGTCTGCTTCTGGGCTGTGGCTCCGCTGTTGTCATGGTGACTGGCCAGGTTTCCCTGGGATGCAGTCATTCCGGTTTGGGGGTAGGAAAGGCAGCTGCTGCACTGCCCTACGGGGGCAGGGGCGGACTTCAGAGTCTGGTGATTCTGTTCCCTGGCTGGAGCTGGGGCTTGGACCAGAGAGCATGTTGTGGTCCTCATGGAACAACCGGGACTCCGGGGCAGGAGGGAGGAGATGGGGCTGGAGCCTCAGAGTTGACAGATGCCACAGAGGAGATGGGAGATTTGCAGGGGCTCAGTCAACTGCATCACCTGCCCTTGCCTCCCCACTGCAGTCCACTCATATAATGTGCATTTACTGCACTAGGTGCTGAGGATGCAGTGACCTACTTGACGCTTCACAGGCATCTCAAGCTTAACATATTCAAAACTGAGTGTGCCATCTAGAACCCCACCACCAACTTCAGTCTCCCCATCTTTAGTAAGTGGCATCATCACCCACCTAGCAGGTCAGACCAAAAACCTGGCATGAGCCTTGATCCTCTGGTCTTCTCTTATTTCTTCTGCCATCCAGCCATCAGTGTGTCCTGTAAGCACAGCCTTCAAAATAATTACCAGCTTTTCCCTTCTTTACCACCCCCATGATGCCACCAGGGCCGTAGGCGTTCATCAGCTCTTGGCTGGACTTCGGAGGAGTTTCCTAATGTCTCCCTAATTCTGCTCTTGCGCTCCTCCATCCCAGCTGACGGTTTCTGGCCTCATCTGTGTCTTTGTCCCCTCAGTTGAAACTCTTTCTTGCCTTAGGGCCTTTGCACATATTAGTCTCTGCCTGGAATGCTGGAATGCCTGTATTTTTTCCCTTTTAACAATTAATATTATTAATTTTGCTCTACTGTCTGAGAGTAAATTGCAGACATGTGACCCTTTACTCCAAATACTTCCGCATAAATGTAGGAACAGGGACACTGCCTGACATAACCTAGGTTCAGTGATCGAATTCTGGGTATTTAGCACCAGCACAATACCTTAGCTAACATAAGGCCATACTAAAAATTCCAGCTGTGGGGCCTCCCTGTGGCTCGAGGGGTTAAGTCACAGCACTATGAAGGTATCCACAGCCACTGCAGCACGAGTTCCATCCCAAGCCAGGGAGCGGACCTCTCCTGCCTCGCCCGCTGCTCCCCTCAGCAGTGTATTTCAGTTGATCTGCCTGCTTTGCTCCCCACTCTGTCCCTGGTGAATCCTCTTGCCCCCCGCATTTCTGGCCTATGCCCCAGTTCTTGTAGACATAAACAAATGTTTTTTAAAAAATCCAGCTGTTTCAGTAATGTGCTTGGTAGCATCACCCCCCGCCCCCCACCACCACCCAATCCAATATAGGATCTCAAATTGCATTTAGTTTCCCTATCTCTTTTGTTTCCTTCACTCTGGAAAATTTCCTCAGCTTTATCTCTCATGGCAGAAACGTATTTGAAGGGTACGGCCAGCTGAAAGTCCTTCAGTCTGATGGTTTTCTTTATTCCATTTATTTCTGCCCTAACTGCTCCTTCTAGATTGCCAGGTCTTAGCTTAAATGTCACCTCCTCCAAGAGGCCTTCCCAGACCATACCCTAAATTTTATCATCCCCTCCATTTCTCTTATCTCAGTTCTGTTTCCTTTAAGCACCCTCTATTGTGTAATTATTTTATTCTTACTCCTTTTTTGCTCATCTCCCTCTGTAGATTGTTTTGTTCTTCAGAGGCTAGCATGATGCAAGGTTCCAAATGAGTCTGTTCAGCTGCTGGCTAAAAGAAGGGGTGCAGTTGCCTCCCCTGTGTCTCCTGGCTGGCTGCAGATTAGCAAGTGTACAGAGGCCCAGACCCAGGCTGGGGTGCAGCTGCCTGAAGGGAGGCCAGCCCTCTCTGAGGCCCAGTGACTGGCTCACACCCACAAACTGTTCTCTGTTTGCTCATATTTGGGGTCCAATACTGGTCCCCTCTGGGGTCTGCATGCTCTTGATAGGTCTCCCTGCACAGACATGGAAGGAGTGAGGCCTCAGAAGCAGCAGTTCATTCCCTGATTCAGCACCAGTTCATTCCCTGATTCAGCACCGGTTCACTGGCCTGGCACTCTCTTTTGGATGCTGGGATTGCAACAATGAATCAGACAGGTCCTTGTAGTTTAGGGGCTCATAGCTTAGTTGAGGGGAGGGCAACATGCAAATTGAAATTCAGTGCTGTAAAAATATGGATAGGATGTTAGAATAGAAAGTTCAGAGGAAACCCAGAAGGGACAGGGGCAAAGAAAGTTCAGGGAAACCCACGGAATTCAGGAAGGCCTTCATAAAAGAGGTGACATTTGATTTGGACCGAAAAATATATAGGCATTCACCAGGTAGCAAGTGAAAGAGAGGACTGGAATCCTAGCCAGAAAGGACACCCAAATTCTAAGAACTGTGAGGATACTTTGGGATTTGGAAAGTCTGGGTTTAGGGTGGAAGCAGATGGGAGGTAGGCTCGTGTTTACATGGGTGGGCCTTGATTCCAGACTTGGGAATTTGCATGGGACTGGAGGCAGTGCAGTCACTGGAGGCTTTAAGCAGACACACTTGGAGCCTTGCTTTGGAAAGGTCACCCTAGGACTTCACAGAGGGGAGCAGTGGGGTAGGTGTGTGAGACAGGACTTGTTTACACTCCTTCTACCCCTGTCCTGCATCCTATGGCTGATACCTGGGTCTCGTTCCTCTCTGTCCAGGTGAGTGAGGACTGGAAATATGTCGCCATGGTGATTGACCGGCTGTTCCTTTGGATCTTTGTCTTCGTCTGTGTCTTTGGCACCATCGGCATGTTCCTGCAGCCTCTCTCCCAGAACTACGCCACTGCTACCTTCCTCCAGGCAGACCACTCGGCCCCCAGCTCCAAATGAGGCCTCCCAGCTCCGTGCTCCTTCCTCCTCTGCCCTCTGTTGTATACAGTGCGGGGTGGAGGGGGGATAGTGAGCTCCCAGGACTTGGGGCACTGCCCCCAGAGACCCATCCGTTCACTTCACCTGGAACGCTACTCCCACACCCTCCCCATTCCCACGGCCACGCCAAGCCAGCCCGGAGGCTGCGAGGGTTTCGGTTGCTCTGCTCTTGTGCCAACCTAGGCCACAGTGTTGATGGTAGAGGATGAAGGCGGAGAAGTGGAGCGCAGTGGGGAACGAACGACTAGTCTCCACCTTGAGGAAAGCATGATGGGGAAGGGGCCAAGAAAGGGACAGAGTCTGCTGCCTCCCAGTTGAGGGAGAAGGGGCGGGGGAGAGGGCCCCTGTTGTGTGCCGGGCAGGCCTGACACAAAGGCAACTAACTCAGAAGGGAGGAGCAAGTGGCGGGAGGCCTGGGTGTGCCCTGATGTCTCCCTGCCTAGCCGGACAGCAGCTGAGCCGGCGGCCCGTGGCGGGCAGGGCTTCTGTGCGGAGGTCAGGCTGGCACTGTGGTCGCAGACCTCGGGTAGGTGCCCAGCCCAGCCCAGCCGCCCCTTGCTTCTCGGGGCCCAGCCCCAGGTGAAGACTCTGTGATCTGGACTTGCCCTCCTTGCTTGGTGGGGTGAGCGAAGCCTGGTGTAGCGAAGCATCTGAGTCCTCGGGAGACCTACGGAGAGCCTGAGATGCGTGTCAGGGTTACGTGAGAAGGGAGTGCAGACCCCTCCCCGTGTGAAGCTTAGGTGCTTTGGAGTGATGGCGTCAGCTACAAGCAGACCCAGCTGCTGGGCCTCGGCAAGCAGGCTGGGCAGGAAGAGCCGGCAATGGCGCCCCCAGCAGGAGATGTGGCCGGAACTGTCCCACCAGTGCTGCTCCTGCTCCGTCCCCGCCCTGCTTCTGTCTCTCCAGCTCCAGGGCCTCTGTGCCCCTGCCAGCTGAACCTGAACAGGTTGAGGCAGAACTTTAGAAGGACAGACCTGCTGCAGCAGCAGCTCCCCAGAAAGCCTTCCTGTCCTGTGGGCGCCTGGGGGCTGTCCCTGCGACACAGCTCCCAGAGCCTGGCTGGAGGCCACCTGGCCAGTTAGCCCAGGAGACAGAACTTCTCAGGGCTCTCCTGCCTTCCACCTCTGTGACTGGTCCTGATATGTGGCCCAGCCTAGGCGCCGGGGGCCAGTCACAGAGGGCCCAGCCTGACACGTGCCCGCAGGTTCTGCCTGACAGACCATGTTGATGTCCAGAGCCCAGCTGGACCTGCTTCCCCAGGCAGGGTGTAGGGGTGTGGGGCCAATGGTGGGGGAGGTGCACAGCGGAGGCCAGGAGCTCTGGCCGGCGGTCTGGTCTGCATTCTAGTCCCAGCCACTTCCTCGCTTGGCTGTCGTAAGCAAGTCTCTGTGCCTTAGCTTCCTCATCTGTAAATTGGGGATGGATGGCAGTGCTCTCTTCCTGCGGACGCCAAGAGGAGGACGTGGTGTTTTTGGAAAGCCCAGTGCTGTCCCTGGCAGCCTAGACGCTTCATGGACTTCAGGTCTTAGAGGCAGGTAGAGTGGGAGTCCCTTGACTGCCGTGTCAGTGTGTCTCGTGCTGCCCCCCACCCCCCACCCCCCAGCGCACACACCAACAGCTAATCCTCATCTTACATCTAGAGACCAAGTTCCCTGAACAGGGTCTGGGTTCAGGTCTGGTGGGGGCAGGGGGTTGGGGGAACACAGGGATCACTGGGGTCAGTCTGATGGGTGGGCTTCTTCCTGAGCCCTTCTTTTCGCTGCTGGGCTGAGCTCCCATGGCACCGGCCTCGGCTCTGCTCCTCCTGAGGTAGCTGTGTGCTCAGGGCCCAGCCGAGGCAGTCCTGTCCTGGCTGTGGGACGTAAGCCAGCTGTTGCGTGAGATACACATTTTGCTACTGGCCAGATGGGGCCTATGGGCCTCGCTTCCGTGGCACTGTGGAGACTCCCTTTTTCTAGAATGGCAAATTTAGAGTTTCTGTGTCATGCCTAGACCCTCCTCCAGCTCCTAGCCCTGGGGAAACCTCCAGGAGCTGCAACAGCAACAGGAAAGGGGTGCTCCATCCGAGGGGTGGGGTGTGAGTCTGAGCCCCCTCCTGGCTCTCCCAGACAGCTCACAGGGTCTGGCTGCTGGGGAGGCGCTATCAGTGCTCTTGTGGCCGCACATGCTCAGTACTTGCCCAAACTGGTTATGGTCCCAGGGGGTCACCAGAAGCTGCTAGAGATGATGACAGATAGCCACTCCTCCCCGTGACCCATCTGACATGAGGACCGAGGCCTGGAGGTTGTTTGCTGCCTGACCATTTATCAACACCTCACTCTGAACTTACTCATCCTCACGTAAGGGAGTGACAGCTGGCCGATGGCCAGAGAGAGGACGGAGGAATTATATATCTAGAGGGCTTAACTGGGCAGCTTCCTGGGGCAATGCCATTTCCTCCAAGCCTGGGAACAGCTCTTTGGGGACCATCATAACAGGGAGGAGGAGGGGGCGAAGTTGGGGAATGGAGGCTCCACTGCACGGGTTTCCACATGCAGTGCAGAGCTAGAGTCCTCCAGGGCCCCAGGAAGCTTTGCGGAGACCAGAGTCTTACTGTTGGGTCCTCTGTCCTCCCTTGCTGGGGTCAGGGTAGCTCCCTGCCCTGTCGTGGTAGGGCTGTCTCTGGAGAGAATCTGGCATCCAGCTCAGTGCCGGGTAAAGATTGGAGGCCCCAGGTGTAGAAACACCGGGTTGAAACCAGAGCGAGGTGGCCGTGAGGAAACGAGTTGAGATCGTCTCCATCAGACAGCAAGGCCAGAGACCATCTGAGAACCATTTTTGTTTGAAAAAGGGGTACGTGTAGACTCCTTTCGAAGGCTAACATCACAGCAGGAGGTGTCCAGTGTCCTGATGGTGAGGTGTCTCGTGCTAAACCAGCCAGCACCAAGTTACTGGAAATTTAGAAGCAAACAAGACACAGGTAGCCTTGCAGCTGGCATTTCCTGCAGAGGAAGGCTGGCATTTCCCTCGAAGGAAAAGGGGCAGACTGGAGGATTTGGGGGGTTTGCCCACTGCTCTGTGATGTTGCCCAATGCCAACATCAGCCACTGGTTAACAAGGCCACTTGCTTTATTCCTCACAAGAAGGGGCCTGTTGAGAAGAGAAAATGAGATGGATTGACAGCTGGTGAACAGTGCCGGGCCTGAGACCCAGGTGGTCAAGTCCAGGCCGTCACTGCCTTGGGAGCACCTTGGGAGAGGATTGAGGGGCACTCGGGGTCTCCCCTGAATTCACTCTGAGTGCACTTGCTTCCACCTGCTGTTAGGTGTCAGCACCCTCACAAGCCCACAGTGCTGGCCAGCCGGCCACCCACCTGGACTGGACAGACAAGCACCCACCTTCTCGTCTTCCTCCCAATAGTTCCGAAAGGTCAGTTGTGCCACATGGTTCCTGAGGACTGTAGGTCTAGGGATTTTAGGACACCTTACTCCCCCACCCGTGTTGCCCCTTCCCGTCCCCCACAATGGCCTTGACCTCCCTCATCTGAACTCCTGGAATGTTTGCATTGGTCTAGCTCATTCCAGGTCCCACTCATTAGCAACTCAAGTCTTATAAAGAATGTTTTCAAAGACATCTGGTCTCTCTGTTATATTTGGGGGTGAGGAATCCTCACAGGCCAAGGCTGGCAAATAGTGGGTAGAAGGGAGAATGCTGTGGAAGCTGGATTCATGAGAGGCTATAGGATCTAAAGGTAATAGTTCAATTCCTGTGCTTCACAGCTTTGTCGTCCACTCATCAACTGCAAAGGAAGTGGTCTGGCCCAGAGCAGACAGAGCCCAGACACAGCTGCTAGGGAGAGACAGGGTGGGGGTGAAGACCAGTCTTTCAGAGGCAAGGGTGCTGGGTCCCCTGCCCCAGTCTGTCTTCTACAGTCAGGCTGCAGTCTGCTTCCAGAACTCTGGTGTCATCTGGCTCAGTTTCTGGGAACAGAGTTAAATTGTGGGTGCTCTAAATGAAGGCAGGGCCAGCCAACAGTCCCTGAAAGGCAAGGAGAAAATTCTGCTGTGCTCAGCTGGCAGGGCAGCCCTGCTCCCCAGCATGTAGTGGTGAACCAGGGCAGTCTTGTCCCTTCTGCAGAATCTGGCACTTGCCTTAGGTGTGAAGGAGAAATGTCCAGTCTAAAAGGCCTGGACACAACAGTTCCCTCCTGGGGGAACATCCACCAGGGCATCCAGGGATGCCCAAGCAGAAGGGCAGAGGTGCTGGAGGCCCTGGCCCATCATGGCAGGTGGCTCTATGAAAGCTGTGCAGCTTACCCGGCACTGTATTTGAGACTGGACGATGCCCACCCAGCAGAGCTCTAGTACTTACATGCAGTGGGCCCAAACATGCCCACAGCCCTTCTGGCCTCCTTGTGCCATCTGGGTAGGGGGTGAGGAGAGGCTGCTTTGGTGCTCAAGATGACTTCACTGGTCATCCCTTGGCAGGGTGTCATTTTTAAAAGGTCAAGGGTGAGTTTTGTAGATATTCTGGATTCAATGGTGATGTAGAATGCAGAACATTAAGTAATTTAAGATGGAAGAATATTCTGGATGTTATCTATGAAGTAAAAAGCAAATGGCCTATCTTCTGCAGCCAACCTGGTCCTGGTCCAGGATGCAACTTTATTCCAAATCAGCACATCTCGGTAGGCAAAACAGCTGGGGGCTGGGGTGATGTGGAAAAATACCCCTTGAGGAACGCCGGAATTACATGTATGATTTCATCTCAAGGGCCATTTCCCTACTGCAGGTCTTGAAATCTTGCATGTCTGGTCTCTGGGGAACACAGTATTTAGTGGCGGGCACTGATGGGGAGTGGTGTCTGGTGCCTGCCCAGACACAGGCTCACCTGCCCAGACACAGGCTCACCTGCCCAGACACAGGCTCACCTGCCCAGGTAGACCTTCGAGACAGCTCCTTTCTGCAGCGGAGGGATGCGCTGCCCGTCGTGTGACGTGCAGTGGGCGCTGTTACCGGGAACCCCTGCCCCCTACCTCCTCCAAGAAACAGAGACTTGAAGCTTTCTAAGAATTCAGATTTCTTTTTTAAATTTTATTTATGAGGAATGTATTTTTAATCATTTCTCAAGGGACACATAAAAGCAGAATCATAAAACTGACTGCAGCCATCACAGAACCCAAGTCCGCACTTGAGCCCTTCCCCACTTGCTCATGGAGTCACTACCAAACTCCAAAACCAACAAGGTCCCTTCAACGTGAGTAAAGGAAATAGCTTCAAGCAGCGACAATTTTTACAAGTGATTATTCAAAGAGTGCACAATAGCCACAGTTCAGACAAATCAACTACAAAGATCATTTAAAAAAAAAAGGACGGGGAAAGAGTCCTGTTATTAAAAACAAAGATTCGACAAATAAGAGAACACGCAGGTGGGAGCGCTGTCCTGTGTGGCTCGGGGGCTGTGGGGGAATGGCCGTGCAGGGCCCAACACAGGCTTGTTTCCAGCAGACACATGGGGCGCGGGGGTGCCTTGCTCTCTTCCTATAGCAGAAGTGGAATACTGCAAGTCTGCCAGAAGAGACCTTGGGGCGAGTCAGGGCTCTGGTCCTTGGGGAGCCCCTGTGCTCCCAGGTTAAAGAAGAGGCCGCTGAGTCAGCTCTGCAGAAGTTTCTAATGCCCAAGATGGACCGGAGGGGCTGAACATCCTGCGCAATCAGGAGGTGGGCCCCTCCGGCCTAGAGAACCAGGGGAGTGAGCTGCCTTCCTGAGCAGGGCTGACTTCGTGTGCCTGCAGCCTGCAGTGTGGCAGGACCAGCGGGAGGGCGCTCCGCCCCAGAAGTCAGGCACGGTCTCCCTACTTACTAGTTCCTTGGGACACTTTGGTGTTCCACAAAGACATCCGTAGTGTATTTAACAACTTGGATCTTCTTAATTTGGTCATTTTTTGGTCAGTACAGCGGGAACAGTAGCCACGAGTAAAGTGCAAACGTGGATGTATCTGCTGTAGAAGCACTGGTGGGAGGGTTAACTAGTCAGTAGGGTGCGGGTGCACGGGAGTGGAAAATCATGAGCGCTGGCTCAGCATGTTCACAGATGAAGAGAAGAATCACCTAGAGGAAGGAGGCAGGCTCAGGTCTGGAGGTGGCAGGACCTCTGCACTTCCCTTGAGCACGTCTGGCCAGAGTAGGTCCAGAGGCAGACTCCACGGAGGGGCCGAAGGCTCGCCCACAGGAGTCAAACTGAGGTGTAGACAAGGGTCGCACCTCACATAGTTTTAGGACAATTTGCCCTTTCGCCTACAACTACTGTCACCCCTATAACAACTCCTAACAGGCAGGGAGATCTCAAGTCCCACCTGCCCACAAATAACCTTCTGAAGCTATCTGGCAAAACAAAAGCACCTGGATAAATGGGAAATCCCATCTGAATTTTAAATCTGCGCAATCACAGGTCATCTGTAGCAGTCACAATCAGAATTTATGGCATTCCTTTAAGAAGTCTGGATTTACCCATGATTTAGCTGAGCTCTCTTGGGTCACAGTCATCAGAAGCACACTGGGCGGACAGTGATTTCTGTCCTCTTTTTCGCTAAGTCCTGATTATCTGAGCAGAGATGACTTGCCCTCCGGGATTTGTCCTGGGGCTTTTCCTGCCGTGGGCTGGGGTCTACCCCCCTCCCCTCTACCCCCTGGCTTCCCAGGACAAACCTTGGGATGCTTTAGAGGGAGGGCAGTTAGGAGCTTGGCAATACCCCAGGGCAAGTCTGCACTCCCGGGCTTGGTCTGGTCACTCCCACTGCGGAAACCTCCCCTGTGCTCGCATTCCCTAGCTTTGTCCGGCTGGGCCCAGCCTTTCTGCAGCCTGGGGAAGGGATGCACGTCCTGGCCACGGCTTTCCCTGCCTCTTGGCCCCTCCCAAGCTGGCTGAAGTGCAAGACCCGGAGGTCACTGAGCACTCCCTGCGGATCCAATCACCTGGCCCGGTGAAGAACGACTGGTTACAAACCCCTGCCCTTACAAATGTTTCACCAAGTTCATTGAGTTCACCTCCCCCGCCTTGGAGGAAATGGAGAAACATTCTGATCACAAGAAGGAATCTCAGAAAGGGAGGAGGGAGAGCAGAGAAGCCTGCAGAATCCACAAATGAAATCACCAGTCCCTGATGCAACTCAGAATCCATGGGAGCCTAATCAAGACCACAAGAGGTCAGTGTAGCAAACACAAAAGGAAAGGGGATGGAAAACACCAGAACAGAACAGAAGAGGAAGTGGGCTGCAGGCGCTCAGTGACTGCTTAAGCTTTGGGTAGAAAGGAAAGAGAGCCCCCTTTTTCCCCCCTGCCCGGAGGTCTCACCCTCTGACCTCTCTGCTTGGGAAAAGAAAAGGGGCTGGCTAGTGCGCTGGCCTAGTATCCCCAAAGAAAGCAGGATAAATAGGAACTTAAAAGTCCTCGGGATCACCAATTATGGTTCCATTAAAAAAAAAAAAAAAATCCTGTTAACCAATGCAGTGAGGAACGCTACGACCTACCTCTCCCCCAGTGTGAACACCCCGCCCCGTCACTGGCTCACATTATACCGGGCAGAGGTAAAAATTCTTTTCCTCCTGGGGTTTGCTTATCCAGTTCCCATAGCCCATGTCCTTCAGGCTCTTTTTGAAGTAGTTCTTGGCTAACTCATAGTCACGGGCAGCTTTCTTGGCCTCACCATAGGAGAGTTTAAGTAGATCCCTGCGGTACCGGAAGGAGCAGAGCTTCTTAAATAGAAGAAAAATGTTCTTTTTGGAGACCCGGGACAACTCATTTCGTGGCCTAAAAAAACAAAAGCCCTCATTACTCCTACGGGACAGAGAAGGTGGAGAGCCCAGGGTGGACACCCCGCTAGGCGGGCAACCCTCGGCTGGGGAGGTCAGCAGAATCCGAAGGCCGTGCTCCCCCAGCTCCTCACCCGTCCACAGTGCCCCTGGTCCCATCCAGGATCTCCAGGTCGTAGCCGTCGGCCAGACACCAGTTGACGCTTGTCTCCTTGGTCTTCCCAGATTGCCTTTTGGAATCATATACACTGACTCGGCCGACCTAGGAAGCCCAGGAGCAGTGGGAGAAAAAGGGAAACCTCAGTAGAGACTCTAAAATACGGACTCAGGAATCACGGTTAAGAAGGGTGGGGACCGGGATCTCCCTGGTTTAGGGCTGTATTTGGTTAAGACTCCAGACATGCTAACCCCCCCTCCACCAAACTGAATTCCAGACGAGGAGGAGCAGAATCTCCGGCAGTCAAGGGGGAGGGATGCCGACTAAGGCTCGTCCTGCCCACAGCGTACGTTCTGCCTCCCTGAAAGGACTGCCTGAAGAGGAGAACGTGTTCATGGACGAAAGGGTGGGGTATAGTATAGCACCTTGGGGTGGTTGACAACAAAGGGATGTCGGAGTCCATCCTGAAATGAATTCCCATCTCTTGTCACACGACAGCAAATAGCACGAGTCAGATGCCCTTGGCTGAAAAGGTAACCTGGATATGAGACAGAAATGGAAACACTTCTGTTTGCACCACCTGCCGAGAGGCAGAGACACGTGGGGGTTCAGTGTGCAAAACAGCTGTCGAAACAGAAGCCATTGCCTTGTTCAGAAGCACCTTCCGACAGTGGGTACCCAGGACGTCCTGGGGTCACCAAGCATTTAAACAGTCACAGCTGTCCGGATGATGCCGGGCTGCAGAGAAGCGCAGTGGTGAGCTTGGGGCGTCTTTAACTCATCTCGAGAGCCGAGCCCGGCGTGTCTGTCATCAGGTTTGCTGCCTAAGACCCGCTTCCCATCACAGCAGCTGGCCACTCAGGATCAGTTACTGACCACTACTGAGTCAAGCTCACTCTGAAAAGGGGAAGATGTCTGCTGCAGTTGGCTCAAGTATGCAGTTGGCTGGGACATGGGCACCAGAATGACAGACTGGTTCCAGCTCCTTGCTGGGTTGCTTACCAAGCGTGACAGACTTGAGATACACCGGCTGCAGGAAGTGGGTCAAGAGAGCCCCTTGCAGGCCGAGCACATTCCAGCGTAGGATTTTGTCACTACAGGACATGGTGCGGAGTCTCTCCCCGAGGCGAATGCCGTCCCATGTGGGCACGATGTCACTGGACTCCACTGGGATGGTGCCTTCCCCTGTAGATGAAACCTGGTCAGGCCCACGGAAGTCCCCTGACCAGACAGCTCCTTGGCAGGGTATTTATGCTCCGCAGACTTGGGCCACTGGCTACTCATTCACGTTTCACAGGACCTACTGTGTGCTGGCACTATGCTTGGTGCTGGAACAATGGGGAGCCAACCCAGAAAGACCACGGTCCTCCTGGACAGTATGGAGGTAGGGAGATAAAAAGGGAATGGACAGACCCTAAACAAGCAGCCCAATGCGTATGTAAGAATGCCAAATGGGAACAGGGCTCTGATGGTTCTGAGGGAAGCGCTGGAGGACAGGCGGAGGAAGCTCTCGGGGACAGAACAGTCGGGGGAACTGAGACTTGAAGGAAGAACTGCACACGAGTGTCTCAGACACAGAACAGCAGAAGCAAAGGCCCTGAGGCAGTGAGGGGCCTCACAGGGCACAGACACAGCCGGCGTGACTGAGCCCATGTAAACATGCAGGTTTTGCTTGTCTATGAAGTACACTGTTTTTTGGGTTTAACAGCTCTACTCAGATCCAATTTACCCATAAAAACAGGTAATTCAATGATTTGGGTTGTGCAGCCATCACCAAACCCAACATGAGAACATTTATCACCCCCAAAAGATGGAAGTATCCATTGGCAGTCACTCCCCGTTTCTCCCCAACTCTCGTCCTAAGCAGCTACTGATTTATTTTCTGTTTCTACGGATTCGCTTATTTTGGAAATCTATCAACGGGATCACAGACTATGGGATATTTTGGGACTGGCTCCTTCACCCCTTATGTTTTCAGGGTTCATCCGTGTTGCAGCATATAGCAGACTTTGTTCTTTCTAATGGCTGAGTAAGAGTCCCCTGTATGGACGTGCCTCGTTGTGCTCACCAGTCGCCAGTAGACAGACACTAAGTTAGGAACGGTGCTGTGGACGTACACACACCAGTGTCAGTGCGCACATTCGTCCCCATTTCTCTTGGGGCCTTCCTAGGAGTGAGCTGCTGCGCCAGATGGGAACTCTGGGTACACGTCAGGATTTTGAGCAAGGCAGTGACACGACCCCATTTACATCTGAGGATTACTCTGACGGCTACAAGAAAGGCCTGAAAGGAACAGGACGGGGTGCGTCGAGAGGAAGAAGACATGAGAGGACACTGGCAGAGGAGCAGAGGATCAGCCACCAGGCAGACAGGAGGGGACCTGGCTCTGCACCGTTCTCTGAACTGTCTCTGCCCCACCACGAGGTGAACCTACCAACCCCAGTGGCTGTATAAAGAGCATCTACAGTTGTGGCCCATTTTGATTTCTAGCCAGGCTCTCTCTTTTGACACCAATGAGCTCTGCCTCCTATTTGATTTGGAAACCTCAAAATGTAATTTTGATCTTTCTGCAGATCCTGCCCATACATGGGTCTCCCCTTCCTGTAAGCAAGGGCCACGCACCCCATCCACGAAGGGCACACACCAGGCCATGGCCCTCATCCTCGTCACAGGACTGGGCTCTAATGGTCTTCCTGTGGGGCAGAAGGGGGACGTGTCACTCACCATTCTCCACCTTGGTGCGGAGTTTGCCTTGTTTGGGGTTCTCAAAGACTGGGTAGTGGCGGGAGTCTGTGCTCTCTACAGCACGGTCACTGCAGGACTTGTCGAAGAGGGCGCCGTCCCCACACGGGGCCGTGCTGCAAAACAGGAGTCTCCACTATTTATTTATTTATTTGTAAAGACTTACTTATGTATGTATACGAGAACTGGGGTACAGACCAGAGGTGTGGGAGGTGAGAGGAGTCACCAAAGACAGAATGGGGAGCAGAACAGGCAGATCTACTGAAGATCAGCGGGCGAGGCAGGAGAGGTGTTCTGCGCCATGTGGGTCAGCTCCCTGGCCGAGGATTGAACTCACACTGCAGCAGCTGAAGATAGCTTCATAGTGCTGTGCCTTCAACCACTGTACCACCAGGGAGGCCCCCAAGGGTCTCTATCGGGGACCATGCTACTTTTGCTGAGTGACAAAAATCTGGTTTGGGGGACAACCCTGAAAAATCAGGAGCTCCAAAGCTGGCCCCTGCCCTATCTCCATTGTTTTGGCTGATACTGCTGTCACCATCTTGTAAAGGCATATTAAGTGCTAACTGGAAATTTCCCACAGGAGTGGGGGGCAGTTTTAAGATTGGCTGTTTTACTAAACAAACAGAATAACTGGTTGCTGAGCAATTTTGATGACGAACTATTGGGTTCAGGATAGGTTGGGGTTAGTGGCTGCTTTTGGGGATGGAATGGTAAAGAATAGATATAGTTTGGGATTTAATTTTAATATTTCCTTTTTGCTTGGGGCCTGTGGCGGAAAGGGCTGGTTCATTGTGATGGAGCTGGGTTATTGCATCTGCCTCAAAAGTTTAGTATATGGATGGATACATGTTGTTTTGCACCAGTCCTAAGAAAATGTAACAAATGTTGTTCTGTTGTTCTCAAAAACATATTTTTGCACAGGGCTGGGGCCTGAAGGTCCCGTTTCCCCACCCCCCCAAAAAAAAAAAAAGTTACAAATCATGTTTCCCTGCTTTCCTGCTTCTTGTGTGTAGAGTATAAATAAATACTGCTGAGACTCTCAGTGGAAGATGTAAGAGGAAGACGTAAGATGTTGGCACCCTAGAAAGAGTGTCCGGGTTTTCTTGTCCCTTCTCGCCTTTCCCTGTATATTCATCGCCAACGCTGTCTCATCCTGTGGGGACCCTGGTTCGTTGCCGCAGCTGGCCAGCGACAGGTCTCCATTAAAACATGTTAGCACAGAGACTTCGCTCCACTTTCCCAGGGCTCACAGGCAGATGAGGTAGAGGCAAGGAACTTTTTCTGAAGCTAGTGGAGGTGGGCAGAAGTGTAAGTGAGGGTTGTTCCTCACCAGGGTGTGTGCCTCAAACAGAACTGGGTGGCCTGTTGAATAAGCTCTGACTTATGAACCAAGAAAACATCTGGACACCCAACCCCAAAAGCCTGGGAAGGCCAGTTCTGGTGGCAACAGAGATGGTGCAGACCTGATATAGAGATGAAACGACACGGTCTTTTTAATTTGTAGCTTTTCTCCTCCCTTGGCAGGCTCAAATATACTATCCTTTGCAGTCTGGGGGTTGTATTTCATTAACTCACTGTAGAGGAACCTGTAAGGAGAAAGTTTTGTTAAGACAGGCTTGATTTTGGAAAGCCAGTTGCTTCTACAATCTGACCTTGAGTAAGGAAAAGTAGGCACCACGTGAGGAAAAGCCTTGACACTTCAGACCCTTATGATTTCTCAGGTTGAAAGAGGTGGTGGAAAATTTTCCATGGGAGACCTCAGCATCTCATAGAACAAATTTTGCCTTTGGGATAAGTTTTACTTCTGTCAAGGGCTCCTCATTCTGGTGGCTACATGGGTTCTAGGGCAGAACAAATGGATTCAAGACTAATGGGAGTCTGGTGCTTCTCCCTGAGCCTCTCCCTTCATAAAATATAGAAAAGGTGAAGCTGGCAGGGCAGTGGGTTGTTTATGGGTTCCTCCAGTGGAGACGGAACTTTCTCACCCCAAAAGCGTCAAGGGCCAAGAAGTCATTTTGTCTTAAAAAAAAAAAAAAAAAGGTCTGTATGCAGCCCAGGTCTCAGAAGAGCTGGATTTGTAAGGCAGGTGCAAACAGACTCGCAAGGCAAAGGCAAGACTGGGGGTCAGCGACCTGGAACTTGGGGCTACTGGCCGCAGGGTCTTGGGTGATACCAGCCAATCTCGCTCACCTGATGAAGCCTCTCCGGGAGATGATCTCTGCATGACAGTCGTTGACAGTTTCTCCCTTCAGGCTTAGAGAATCTCCTTTCACGCAGCGATTCCCTGGGAAGGTATTGAAAGCAAATGTGAAATTTCCAAAGGAAAATGATGATGAATAGGGTAGCTGTTTGTTCTGTTTGTTCTTAAAGTCTGAAGGCAGAAACAGCTTTACTTTTTCAGTTCCGACTCTCATGTTCTTTTCCTGAGGAAACAAGAATTCATTTCCCGTCCTGAATTAATGTAAGTTTTCCTCCCGGCATTACCCTTTGCACACATGGGACTCCAGTAGAAAATGAGGAGGAATGCTTCCAGGCATCTGAGGGGTAGAGGGCTGGGGTTGCACATTTCAGAACCCCCATACCTGTCCCCAAGCTGACCACGACACCCATGTCTTCCGAGTCTTTCTTCATGATGATGGCAGCCAGGATCTTGCGGCCAAGCAAGGAAGGCTGGAAACTGTTGGTGAGAGCGTTGAAGCACCGGTGGCTCAGCATGGCTATCTGGTCATGGAAGGTGCTGCCTGTGAGTGGGAGCTGTAGGGACAGAGGCTGCGTCAGGGCCACAGAGCCTAGTCTGTGTCCGCCACATTTCAGCGTGGACGGGGCTCGTGTTCTACTCAACGCGGGAGTCATCTTTTCCCCTCTCGCATCTAGCGTCCCAGTTCTATGTTCTACTGAGGCTAATATTAAAGCCTAGGAATGAGTCACATAGCAAGCTAAGAGCCAACTCCACCCAGAGAGGAGTTAGCGGGACCCCCAAAAAAGATAGCACCAAAAGTAGACGTCTTAACTGTCTTTGGCTTTGCTTCTGGGGACCTTGAGAGGAGGAGCATAGTTCTTCTGAGACTGGCCCCTGTCACTGGGGTTACCTCTGTGAAACCCATGCGTTCTGCCTTCTCGTTCTCCCCAATCAAGACGCGGAGAGCCGCATCTGCCGCTTCCTGCTTGCCTTGCTTCTTGCTGTGTGCGCAGACGGCTGGGAACCAGCGACCCCCAACTTTTGCTTGGTAAACGAACCTTTGCAAAAGAGGGAAGAAAGAAAAGCACCAGACTTTGACAGCTGTTGCAGGGAAGGGCTAACTTTGCTTATGATGTGGCTAGTCTTGCTAATACACGGCCCATCCATCATTGGCAACAGCTCTGTTTCTACGGCAGCATTTCCGCAGACTTCAAATGTTCACAAACCACAATATGATTTTTCCTAGATCCAGATATCCCTGGGACTATTATTTACGCAATATTTTTTTCTAAATAGACTCCTTTTAAATGGAAACACATTTTAAAAGGAAACTTCTTACTATAAATAAATGGAAAGCTAGCATCATAAATTGAAGGTGGACATAAAAATAGGATAAAAGTCTGTTATTAAATTCTAACTAGATATCGGGCCCGCCCTGGTGGCGCAGTGGGTTAAGCAGTGCACTGTGGAGCAAACTGCAACCACTGCAGCACGAGTTCAATCCCTGCTGCCGGCCACCTCTCCTGCCTCGCCCGCTGCTCCCTTCAGCAGTGTGTTTCAGTCAGTCTGACTGTTCTGCTCCCCACTCTGTCTCTGGTGTATCCTCTCACCCACCCCCGCACTTCTGACCTGTACCCCAGCTCTTGTATGCATAAATAAAATAAGTATTTTAAAAAAATTCTAACTAGATATGATTGGCTGCAAAGACACTAGGCCTGTCTTTCTTAGAGGAAGATTAGTGCGTAGTAGACAGGGCTTAAAGCCACACTGACACCAGACATGCACTTTCTGTTGAAGAGGAGATGAGAAGGGAGCAGCTTTTTTCCTACTTGAATGCTGTCTGATTTTTAAAGTACCTGATTCCATTCGCTCATTCAATTCCTGCTTAGCTCAAGATGACTTACCCTGGTAAGGCCAGACTGTCAACCTCTGCCTAAGATCAGGGAACCAAGCTTTTGTGAGGAGTCATTTCTGATTCCTGGGAGCCTTGAGCTGGCTCTGGGGTGAAGGAGTGTCTCCTGAGCACGTGAGCTCTGCTGCGGGTCCAGCTGCCAGAGGAGCAGCACAGTGGGCAGAGCCACAGGGCCACAAACACAGGGGAACAAAGACAAGGGACAAAATGGCTTGAGCATCAAGCATGCAAGGTCCAAGAACTCTAGCTTTCCACTGTTAGGAATGAAGCTTTGACTCTGCCAACTGCATGTAAGAAAGTCTTCAGGATCAAGATTTATCAGTTCAAGCATCTGTTTATACAGTCAACCACACTGACCTAATCACTATTCCTCACTAATCCTACGCAACTGGATGCCTTCACGCCTTTCTCCACCTGATGCCAGCAAGTCTATGCAAGACAGTGGGTTAGAAGCCAGGGAAGGAGAGGGAGAGTGGCATGGAAACATACTGGAGGGGGATAAGGGCCAAGCTGTGTAGGATCTTTGCCCAGGGATCTAGTTTTCTGATTGTCCTTTGAAGATACATACACACACACGAGATAAAATTTGCTAACTATGCAACTAGAATCCTTTAGCTGCACTATCTAACATGGTAGCTTCTAGTCACACAAGGCTACAAACTTTAACCCAAATATAATACAATTAATAATTCAGTTCTTCAGTCACACTGGCCTTACTTCCAGTGCTCAGAACCACATATGGCAAGCAGCTAATCTTTTCAGTGGGATGCTAGAGACAGAAGCCTAACTGGAATGATTTAAGAAAGGAAGCCAATTCAGCCAATGAATACAAACAATTCTTTCAAGAAGTTTGGCTGTGAAGGGAGTAGAGAAATGAGGTGCTATTTGGGGGAACATGTGGGACTAAGTTAGGGACATTTTTATCAAGATGGGCATGGGCATGTTTATATCCATAGTGAGGGGGCAACTGCTGACCAGATGCCTGAAGAAGCAGATAAGAGGGAAGGGGACTTGGCACAGACATAGAAGGAAAGATGTTTCCCGATACTGGTACAACAGGCACAGATACAAGCGGGGGGGTGAACTTGGTAATAGGAAAATGAGGTACCTGTCATATGATTATGCCATTTTCTCTAATAAGTATGAATTAAGGTCATCAGTTTAGGGTGAAGAAGAGGGGTTTCAGTGGAAATTTGAAGAAAGAGGCAAAGGTCCGAAATGGTTTTCTTAGAACAATAACACAGTAGGAAAAGTAATGGGAAAAGGGCACAAGAGGAGATGGGGACAAGTCACACTTCTTTTCTAAAACCCTTCTGTGGCTTCCCACTGCTATCTGAGGGAACATTAGCAGGCCCACAGGCTCTCACAGGCCCATCACCCCTCCAATCGTCAGGCATCAAGCTTCCCTGTGCCCTCTGCTCCACCTTCACTGGCCTGCTTGTGGACTCCTCACCACTCTGCTCTCCTGGCGCCACACAACTTGTGTCAGACCATCTTTGCCCAGAACCACTGTCCTGCTTATCACCCTTAAGGTCTCAGGGAAGCCCCTCACCTCTCCTTGCTAAGTCAGACCATGTTACACAGATCCTTACTGCACCTGCACTCCTTGGAATACCATCAAATGAGATTTTACATTCTTTATGTGAATACCGATTCCTATCTGACCCCTGCACTACAAATAGACTGTACTCTGTAAATATGTTTGGAATGAATAAAGTCAGGAAATCAGAAGGCTACTGCTTTAGGTGAGAGAAGACAGTGGCCTAGCCTAGAAGGAAGTGGAAGGGACCAGGTAGATCTGCAGGTAGAATGAACAGAACTTAAGGAAGGTTTGGTTGAGACACAGGGACAGAGAAGATGATCCCGAGCTTCTGGCTGAGAACCAAGGTGGACATGGCATTATTTACTGAGATGAGAAAGACCAGGGAAAAAGAGCTGAAGGGGATAAAAAAGTCCAGAGTTCTGCCATGAACAATTCATGTCAGAGGTGCCTTTCCATGTGTCCAGATGTCAACCCGTGCAGCAGGCAACCTGACAGAGGACTCGAACTCTGGAAAGGTCTGGGCTAGAGATAGGGATTTAAGACAGTCCAGCCTTCAGAATAGTGAAAGTCATGAAATCAGTTTACTGTGAAGCGCAGAAAGAAAAAAAGAGGACTCAGCATAATTCACGTTAAGAAGGAAGTGTGCTACTTTATTAGATAAATGTAGCTCTTCAATCAATATTTTGCTCCTCCATGCAACCTTCCTGACTCCCCAGAGAATACGGTGACGTGTGCACTGTGTCCCCACAGTCCATCCTAACGCTGTGTTGTGGTTATGTGTCTGCGGTACACTGCAGGGCAGGGATTCTTTATGTCTTCAATCTAATTCATAGGAAGTTTTTAAATTCTGAATGAATAACTGACTTGAAGTGCTAGAAGGATTTGACAGAAGGTTTTTCAAAGGAGAAAGAGAACACAGACAGAACCCACCTCACAACTGGTGACGTTAAATACAGGAGAGGGCTCACTGAGCAAGGGGTGTGCACAGCAGAAGAGCATTGCTTAATGACAGGGAATGCATTCGGGGAAATTCACTGTTAAGTGAGTTCATTGTGTGAATATTACAGAGCATAACTGCACAGACCTAGATGGGACATTACACACCTGGCCTGTACGGTACAGCTTATTGGGCCACCACCATATGTGTGTTCTGTGACAGACTGAAGCATCATTAAACAGGACTGTAGATGTGTCTTATTCCTTTTTATGGCTGTATAATAATCCTTAATGTGGATATCCTCTAGTTCACTTAACCACTCTGCAAATAATGGCACTTTAATTTCTTTCAAGTCTTAGGCTATTATAAAAGCCCTGCAATGAAAATTTGTGTACTTATTTCACATACACACATGCATGCATACGCACATGTGTGTGAGAATTTGTGGAAGCAGCACTGGTAGTTGAGGGCTTTGTTGTCCATAGCTACCTTTGGCTATAAAGTAGATGATGAGAGTATAAATCAATGTTACTATGTGAAGCTGAACACCTTTTCATTTATTAAAAATTATGTTTTGGGCTTCCCTGGTGGCGCAAGGGGTTAACACCACACCACACCGTGGGGCTTCCTCAGCCACTAGAGCACCAAGTTCCATGCCCAGCCAGGGAGGGGACCCACATGGTGCAGCAGACCTCTCCTGCCTCGCCCGCTGCTCCCCTCAGCAGTGTATTTCAGTCCATCTGCCTGTTCTGCTCCCCACTCTGTCTCTGGTGAGTCCTCACAACCCCCATCGTGGCTCTGGCCTATACTCTAGCTCCTATACTATATGCATAAATAAAAGCTTTAGGAAAAAAAAAATTATGCTTCTCTTTCTGTGAATGCATAGAAAATACAAAAAAATAGTTTGGTTTTTTTTTTTTAGATCTGAAAAGAACTATTTTTCTGTTAGATTTGAAATGAACTTATATATTTAAAAAACTAATCCTTGGGCTGTTGTGTGTCACAAGTACTCTTTTTTTCCAAGTGGTCTTTTTTTACCACACACTGACTCGGTAGTCACATTTCTATCTTTTCCCTTTATAACTTTAATGTTTTGTGTCTTGATTGGAAACACTTTTTCCACTTCCAATTTCTAAAATAAATCCGAGAGTTTTATCTAGTGATTTTATAATCTTATTTATTGTATATTTCAATTCTGGATCTAGTAAAATTTTGGTGTAGAGAAGGAAACTTCCCAGCATTATTTTTTTAAAGCTAGACAGCAGTTTCAACACCAATACCAAGTTATCCACCATATCTCCACTGATTTGAAGCCTCATCTTTTAATGTAAAGAGCCCATTCACGTCTGTCTTCTTTTACGAGCTCCGTCCTCTTTTACAGATCCACATGGTAATACATTACTTTAGCATTTGCTAGGCCAGAACACCTATGACTCTTCTTTTTCAGAGTTCCTATCTATTCCTCTTGTATGTTTACTTTTCACATGAACTTCAGAATCAAAATGTCTAGTTTTAAAATAAATAAATGTCTTCTACAGTGTTCTTGGTGGGATTACATTAAGTATGAAAATTACTCTGGGAAGAACTACTATCATTCAATTAGATTTTTCTAATAACAAAGTATTTTACCCCATTTAATCAAGTTTTTCTTTATGTCCTTCAGCAGACTTTTACTTAACGCAGAGCCACCTACTTCCTACTAGAAATGTGTACAAGTTACTTCTCTTTTGAGTCACTTTTGTATGTATTTTCTTTTATATTTCCTAATTGCTTGATTTGTACATATTATCTTTTGATCCCTTGCTTTGCCAGTATTTCTTCAATTTTCTCATGAGTATCCCAGGTAAACAATCATATCATCTGCAAATAATTATAGCTTTACCTTTCCTTTCCTCTCCTTATACAATTTCTTTCTCAAAGAAACTTCAATAGCTAGTAATACTAGAATGATATTACATAACTATGATACTGGTATCCACATCTTCCTCCTGACTTTAATGGAAGTTCCAGGTTCAACATTAGTAAGCTGCTTGCTTTTGACTTCAGACATGTACTGTTATCAAGCTCAGGAGGTAGCTGATAATTTCTATTTTACTGATAGCATGACTTTTAATCTGAATGGGAAGTACCTTTTTGGAATCTCTAGAAAGGGTCATGTGGCTTTTCTCCTTTATTAATATGGTAAATAATAATGATGATAATAATACAAGTAGATATCCTAACCTTTGCCCTGTACCGTAACACCATTCACATTTTAGGATGGCAAAGATAAAAATCTTGATGGGGGCCTCCCTGGTGGCACAGTGGGTTGAGCACCGCACTGTTAAGCATCGATGGCACAGCAGCGTGAGTTCGATCCTAGCCAGGGAGGGGACCCACATGGTGTCACCCGCTGCTCCTCTCCTGCCTCACCTGCTGCTCCTCTCAGTGGTGTGTTTCAGTCAGTCTGCCTGTTCTGCTCCCAACTCTGTCTCTGGTGAATCTTCTTACCTCCCATGACTCTGGCCTGTACTCTAGATCTTGTATGCATAAATAAATAAATCTTTAAATAGATAAAATAAATATCCTGATGATATATTGGTCATTGTGCAGGGAAAGAGTCATTCTTACGTATTGCATAAGCAGGAACAATCTCAATATAAAACTTGGCAGTGTTTACCAGAATTTAAATACACATAAACATGTTATTCATTGCTGCATTGTTCACAGTAGCAGAAGTCTGGAAACAATCCAACTATTCATCAACTGGAGCTGATAAATCGTGATACCTGTGCACTGAACACTGTACCCAGTAGTTATACACAAAGAATACAAACAATATGAATAATTGTCCAAGATAATACTGTTTTTTATAGAATGCAAATTACATATCACTGCATGTATATACTTCTGTGTAACAAAAGGGGAAATATGCTTGCTTGGGTTTAAACAGCTATTCCTGAGGGACATATAATAATGTAAAGTTATCACATGCTGGTATCTGTACAAGAAAGTATGAGCTGGGCCAAAGAAGGAATAACTGAGAATGTGCTTTTATACATTTTTTAATCTTTGTGTTTTTAAAAAAAAATTTTTTTATTTATGCATGTAAGAACTGGGGTGCAGGTCAGAGGTATGGGGGGGTAAGAAGATTCACCAGAGACAGCGTGGGGAGTAAAACGGAAATACACAGATCTACTGAAATACACTGCTGAGGGGAGCAACAGGCAAAACAGGAGAGGCCTGCTGCACCGTGTGGGTCACCTCCTGGCCAGGGATTGAACTCATGCTGCAGTGGCTGATAACAGCTTGATAGGCACTGAGACTTTAACTCCTGCACCATTAGGAAGGCCCCTATTTTTTAAATCTTTGAATAAAAGTTTTTTTTTTTAAAGATTTATTTATTTATGCATGCAAGAACTGGGGTAAAGGCTAGCGGTGCGGGGGTACAGGGGGGCGGTGAGAGGGTCCACCAGAGACAGAGCAAGGAACAGAACAGGCAGATTGACTGAAATATGCTGCTAAGGGGAGCAGTGGGCAAGGCAGGAGAGGTCTGCTATGCCACATGGGTCACCTCCCCAGCTGGAAGCAGGGATTATTGTTGTGTTGCAGTGGCTGTGGTTTGCTTCATAGTGCATTGCTTAACCCATTGCACCACCAGGAGGGCCCCTAAACTTCAAATAAAAGTTTTTTATTTTGAAAAGTCTATTACTTATACTCCCCAAAATGTACAGGACCTATGGTCCAAAAACTCCACCCCTATTAACAACTGTGACCGTAAGCAAAGACTTACGGTGCGAGGACAGGCACTGCAGGCATGTTTCTAATAGTGAGACCAAAGCCAATTAAAATGTGAGTGGAAGCTGGTTAAATGAATCATGCAAGGTGGGAGCTGCAATGGTGACAGCATTCTCTTCCTTAAACTATGTGGCAAGTACAATTTTATAAAAGATCCTTTGCTATCTCTTTTGTAAAATACAACAATTTTTAAAATATAAGAATCTAGTCTGTCAATTTATGTAGCTGTAAAGAAAGTCTGGTACATCTAAATATGCCAACTGGTAATGCTCTCTAAGACATACTAGTAAGCAAAAGCGTTAAGGAGTAGAATAAAGTATGACATATATTTATTTTTAAGAAAATGTGCTAATATATGCATGGAAATTTCTAGAAGGACTCACAAAACTAGTGATAGTGAATGAGTCTGGGGATGGAAACTAGAAGTCTAAGCTGGAAATGAGACCTTTCATCACATATTTTCACAGCTTAAACAGTTTTCCTGTCCATATATATGCTTAAAACATTAGATTAGTGAAAGAAATGTAAAGAGATCACACTTATTGAAGACTGATTATATTTGAGACCAGAGGCAGGGCTAGACTTTCCCTCAATGTGCCGTTCCCAACAGTCATGGCTACTGCACCCGTTTCTGCCCTGGGTTATAGGCTGTCCCCACCTAGTGACACATGGCCATAGCCAGGAATACTCACTTGGGTTCATGAGGAGGTCCGGACTGGTCAACCAACTTGAACTCGGCAGCAAAGCCATGGGAGCGGGCGTACTCCAGCAGGCCGCCCACAGGGTTGGTGTTCAGGTATCTGACGAGCTCGCCAATCCTCCTGACCTTGTTGGGCATCACAGATTCCAAGTTATCGAATGATTCTGAATTGGTACTTCCGGGCTAAAGGAAAATTAGCCAAAGAGAAACCGTAACTACTTAAAGAAAGTGAGTGACTCATGGGCAGTTCAAAGCTGCTAAAAATGAGCTGTGTCCTTCTAGTAGGAAAATGGCCCCACCTACCTGCTCATCAGAGGATGTTGAGTTGGTTGCCTCCCCCTTCAGGGCCTTCATGGCTTCCTCCGCAGCCATCTGCTTTGCCACCTTCTTGCTGGGGGCACTCGCAGTAGGGAAAGTATGGGTTCCCACTGCAACACAGTACTGGAACCTGACAGACGAAAGGAGAAAGATTAAAACGGTTTTGATTGGAGAGACTTACCTAGCCTTTGTCGGACTGCCATCCTTTACGACTTGCCATTTCCTTGCACACATCACCTCTGTGCCTCTCAGCTCATGCGGTCACTTCTGCCTTGAAGAGCAGGTGCCTTTCACCCTCCTCCTGTCCCCAGTCTCTCTGCGCCTGATCCCTATTGGACCATTAAGCATCAACCTACGTTCACCTCCTCCAGGAACCCTTCTCTTGAACATGTAAGGTGTGCAGAACCTCAGAGCAGAGAGCTTCTCAGGTATGCCCAGGTGTTGTACCTTTTTGTCCCACCACCAGTAACTCCAAGCTGTGTATCTCCCTAGTGCTTGGTCCCTGCTTCACCCTTTGCATTCTTAATCCCGATTTTGTGCTCCACAAGCAACAACCATGCCCTCAAGGCCCCCCTTTTTCCATATTGAAAACAGGAGTGACTGCTCAGTGAAATAATCTGCCATCTCTGAGGAGGCAAGGAAGAAAATGTATCTCTCTCTTTTTTGAGAAAACCTCAGCAGAGATACATGATACAAGAGATGTACTTGGGGTCATGGGCAGGGCCTTCTCTGGATAGGAGGCGGAATTCACAGGAGCTCCCCAACTTGTGCACACACTCAAGCAATGTAGTGACGGGGCTCTTCCCAGAAAACAAGGATGTTGCTGAAGGGGTGGTGGGCTGGGACTCTGCAGTCTGGAGAAAATGAAAGACAAAAAAAAAACAAAAACTAAGAAAACAATGGCTTGTCCACCACAGCAGAGAGAATGGGGATAGGGAAACTGCTTTAGCTTAACTACATGTTAGGGGCTGGCATGGCAAAGGAGCACAGGGAGGGGTGAGTTATTTAAATGTTCTGGGTCTCATTTCTTATCTGCAGAGACAGGATCCTGGACTTCATAATCCTTAAGGTCTCTTACAATTCAGAAATTCTATGATTCCAGGTAGGTTGGAAGGGGTGAGTAGGGAACTTGGCTGTGCATGGTGAGGAGGAAAGGCAGGCTGGGGAGCTGGCGAAGTGGGGAAAGTAGGAAGCTGACTCAGATACGCAATCAGTTGCTTAGGCCGAGAATGCACCAAGAGGGCCAGTTAAAAGCCTGGTGCTTCCTCCCAGAGGGCAGGCCACCTACCTTCTCTGATTCTTTCTCTGCAGAATAGTAGTATGACTCTTCTGATCTTCCACTGTCCTTGGCTTTAGCTTCCTCTAGCAGAATTGTCATGGCTTTCATAGCTGCATCCTGCTTGGCCACTTTCTTGCTGCCAGCTTCAGCTGGGGGAAACTCTCGGCCACTGATGACAACTTGGAATTTAAATCTTGATGGAAAGTGATTAGATGTGTGAACACTAGTCTAGGCCATCCCTTCTGCCCTCTCCAGAGATCTTCACTCTGGAGTTTTCTGCTACACTAAGGGGCTTTCTGACGTGTGGAGGAGATGGAGAATAGGCCAAGGGACTCCTGTCCCTTTGGAGGCTCCACCTGTTCTACTTTTTGGAAACAGCAGCCAGTGAGTCTCTCCCCAGAGCTCATTCAAGCAAACACAGCCACAGGTGAGATGAAACTAGCTCAGGGGAAACCCACTATCTCTTAGCAATGAATTAGGACAAAGTCTATACCAAAAATGGTGAGCTAAGATCACTGTCAGTGTCTTGCTAGCAACCAAAAAGCCTTCACCCTAAAGCAACTGTGGTAAACTGGCTGCCTCACGGGCAGTTCCTAGAAGGCCCCCTACTGCGCAGTCTCACACTCCCCAGTCACCCACAGGGATCACACACCTGCCACTTCTCAGGACCTGTTTCTGTCCCCAACCTATACTCAGAGACACAGCACTCTTACGGTTTGTTTTGAGTCGCTCTATAGCTCTATTTGAAGTGTGAGATGAAAGTATTTCCCCTTGTTATGCAGAAAACCAAAAAGCATTTTTCTAGGCCTCTGGACTTAGCATAGGTATCCTCTGTTCAAGCTTTCCAATTTGTTGTTTCTTTGCTCAATCTGAGATTTCATTTAGAAAAGTAGGTCAAATTTCTTATTTCCTAGGTCTTCTGAAATATTTGAACATGGCATCCATGTTTCTCACAGCTGGAGTCCAAAGAAAGGTTAACCACAAAGCCCCCTACTATTTCCAACTTTGGGGAAAAGGGTAGAGAGAAAAGAAATCGAAGACGGCCATCCGGTCTCTACTCCAAACTGAAATAATATGGTTCTGGCCATGCCAGATTTTGGACACCCCCGCCCCTTTTTTGTCTGGCCCCTTTCTTGTCAATTTGTTTGAATGCTAGTCATTCACGAGTCACGGCTGGGGATCCTTACCCTGGGAAACCAGGCGAGGTTAATACAAAGGGGCGTGTGCTCTCTCCTGCCCTCCCTGGGGCTCTGTGGCGTGCAGGCCCTGGGCGCCAGTGGTCTCTGCTCTCCGCTAGGCCCTTCAGCACCTCCAGCACCTCCTGGACCCACCTGTCCTCCTCAGTCTGGAGGAGCCTATGGTGCAGGGCCTGGCCAGCTGTCTGAGTGAGGCAATTTCTGATTCACAGCTTAGGAGCAGCAGCAAGTGCTAGCCCACCCATCTGCGCAGAGGAGGTGTGTAAAATTAGAACCACCACCTTCAACCATCCTTTCCCTTCAGGAGCTGAGCACAGTGGGAATTTTGGACCTGCTGCTGCTAAGCAGCACAACCCACCATTACTCTGTGTGCAGCCTGCTCCAGTCCACTTCTCTGGGGAACTCAGCGTGGGGGAAGGGAGGACAGCACAAGGAAGGGGTGGGAAGGGCATCAAGTCTTCAGTACCTCTGGCTTTAGGAGGGAGGCAAGACATGGATGCATGAAAGCTAATAATCTCCAAAGAAACTTCATTTTAGTCAGTACTCAACCTCCCCCTTGCTCAGCCAAGATTTTGGCGGGTCCAAGATCCCCCACTTAAGATGTGAAGAAAGAGTTGGACAAGGGCAATTTTTCCCAAAGGCAGAAAGGAAGAGGGAAAAGAAAAGGCCACCAAACGATACCGCTCACGAGTCAGCTGAAACTGTGTCAGGAGCAAGAGCACCTGACCCCCAACCCTAGGTACAATTCCTGAGTGGTCTCTTACCGAGGTTCATGGGGCGGTCCGCTCTGCTCTATCATGTTGAACTCACAGGTCTGACTAGCGAACTGAGCGTATTCTAACAGCCCGCTGATGGGGTTCTTCAGCTGGCACTCGGTCAGCTTCTTGTAGGGAGAGCACCGTGGCAAGCCGTGACTGTAGAAGGAGGGCATCTCCATGATGGCGCGGAACTCACCTGGCGCTGCACGGATACTATTCAAGTCATCTGGGATGTCATCAGTGGCCCACTGGCCATTTTCAAAGTCAACATACCCTGTTCTGGAGGGGCCATTGTCATGGACAGGTGGTTTTAGTTTTATAGGTTCTGCTCTGGTCTCTGGCCTATTTTCTAACTTTATGGCAGGTTCCTGCCCGTTCTCCACTTTTTCTGTGGTCACCACACTGTTTGAGGCAGTTGATGCAGGTAAGGTACAGGTGGGGAGTTCTGTGTTTCTTTTGGTCTCAGGAATAGCAGCTTGAGTGGTTTCGGGGACACTGTTCATATTCCTCTTGATCTGGATCCTCTCTCGCTTCTTATCAGTCAAATACCATATGGGTGGAGTTGTCCCTTGCCGATAGACATCCCCCTGCCTCTCCAGGTCAATCAGCATGGCAGTTACATCTCGGGCCTTGGTGAGGCCAATATTTTTAGCCACATTCAGGGCCGAAGAGTTGGATGCATTGAATAGGTAGTCGCAAATTTTCTCCTTGATCTCAGCCATATCAGAGGGCTCAAGAGGCTCTTCCAAGTCAGGTGTGGGGCTTCTGTCTTCAGTTTCCAAAGAGGGGTCTGAATCTGGAGCTCCTGGGCTGTCTGTTCTTGCTACTTGGCTGTCCTGGTGCCAGGCCGGAACTGAGACTGCAATTCTCCACAGAGGGGGCCGTCCTGCCTCCTGATGTAGCTTACCCCTCTTTTCCAGAGAGTATAAAATGCGATTGACTTCCTTCTTTGGGACTCTGAGCTTGTAAGCCAGATAACTTGCTGTGGTGGTGCTCCTTTCTCCAAGCTCTTCCAAGATCTCTAAGATCCTCAGTTCCTGATCCTGGTTAATGTTCAGTTCACAGAAATTCGAAGAAAGCCTATCAATGCCTCTCCATGGCAGAGTGCTGCCACGTTGGGGAAGATGCCGTAACTCTCTCTGGGACACCTGACTCCTAAAAGGGACACTCCTGGGGACACCCCAGAGTTCCAATTGCCTGCCTCTAGCAGGTGGTCCTGGAATCCGTGGCCAGGATACAGGAAGGGCCGGGAACAGTAAATGGGTCTGCTGTCCAGTTAGGGGTGCTTCTGAGAACTGCCCCTTGAGGAACCCTATTTGCTGGAGCTGCAAACTATTCAGATGAGGTCCTGGCCCCAACTGCTGATATGCGACCTTGCTGTGCTCATAGTCTTGAACTGGATGGGGGTGGGATCTATTGACGAGACACCCCTGCAGAACAAGATGGAAAAGAAAGTGAATTAGGACTGCAGTGTTCTGCCCGTGCCTTCCTCTTGCTTGGGGCTGCACTGGGATCCAATGGGCTGGGGCAGTGAATAAGACCTATGAACCAGCTTAGGTGGCTGGTCTGCCAGGGGACCCACAAAAGAAAGAGAGGAACAGAGGGCAACATGCACAAAGCTCCAGAAGCACACAGGGTTCTGACAGCTCAGCAGAGTCTCTTCAGCACCCAAATAATTCTTGCCCCTTCAACAGTATTTTAGGGAGAATGAATCTTTCCACTCATCAAAAAATAACCCTTTTAGGGCCTCCCTGGTGGCCTAGGGGTAAAGTCTCAGCACTTTCAAGCTATCATAAGCCACGACAGCACCAGTTCAATCCCCGGCCAGGGAGGTGCCCACATGGCACAGCAGACCTCTCCTGTCTCACCCGCTCCTCCTCTCAGCAGAGTATTTCAGTAGATCTACCTGCTCTGCTCCACACTTTGTCTGTGGTGAACCCTTTCATTCCCTTCACCTCTGGCCTATACCCTAGTTCTTGTATTTATAAATAAAAATAAATTGTTAAAAGAAATTACCCTTTTAAGTTCAGAAAAACAAACGCTATTTGTTTTAAAAATAACCGAGAGCAGAACAATCCGAAGTCCCCTGGCCTCTGAACTCTATCACTTGATGACTGTAACAAAAAGAGGAGTGGAACTGGAACCCCAGCGCCGCCAACCTGGGGAGGCACAGTAGGCCCTTACAGGTCGGTCTGCTCACCACTATCATCACTGGGAGGACCAGAATTTGCTTTTACGGGAGCCGAGTGGGGGTTCCTTCGGAAAAAGGCGCTGTCTTAACTCCAACATGGCGCTGTCCTGAAGGGGACAAGTGCTTTTACCAGCACACTCGGGCTCCCATGAACATGAAGGGCTGGCAGGGTTCATTCCTCGACAGCTTAGCCCCACGTACCCCACTACCTCTAAGAGCTTCTCAGTGGTTGCTCCCACCTCGGGTCCTTCTGAGCCCCAATACCCTATATTCTCACCTAGTGCCACACATTACCAGAACACTGAGCACTTGTGAATACTTCCTGCTCAAGGACCAATGCTCACCCTTTCCAGATGCTACTACTATTAGAGGGGGTTGGAGGCAGGGAGTGGTACTTTGGGGATTCTGGATAGACAGGGGTTCAGTGAACACCTGGCTACCTTTCCATGGGGCTGACAGGATGGGGGTGTGAGCCGTGTAGCAACTGCACTTCCTCCAGCTTTTGTCTCCTCGCCAGATTATCCCGAGGTGCCAGGACCACATGCTCTGTGCTCCTTCCTTCAGCACTTCAGCTTTCAGGCACAATTAGGGGATCTTAGCGCTCTTGCTGATCAGGATCATGGCATCCTGGCTGCAGAGTTCCCTAGCGTCTCTCTGACCCTCACTTCTACCTTTCAGTCACCACGGCCTGCCCAGTTCCTCACTCAAGCTCACTGTCATTGTAGCAGTGGCCACTAAATCTCAAATGCTGCAATTCTTCTCCTAGATCAGCAAACTTTTTCTGTGAAGAGCCAGATAGCTCTTCATTTGCACTATGTAAAACTTCACTTACAAAAAAACCCAAATATGGGGAAGGCTGCCATTGGCCTGTGGGTTCTAATCTGCTGACTTCTGCTCTTTCCCATGGCGACTGCACATCTTGAGGAAACCTCTGCTCACAAAACCCCCTGTAGCGACAGGTAAGTTACTCCCAGCCCTTCGCTGTTTGGGCCACCGTGCGAGGCTTTACTATTTCCATTCTTTTTACATCTCTTAATTCAGCCTGGATCACAGTTCCTTCTCTACCCAAGGCCCACTGTCCCCTCTTACCTGTTCCAAAATCTCCAAAGGGAGCTAGAAAAAGACACTAACTCCTATTCACAGGACACATAAATTGCCACCCTTCAACTTTGGGTGGATTATCACTATTGTTTGGTGGTCAGTACAGGTAAACAATTGTTCACTGCGTATTGTGTGCTAGTCCTTTTTCTTTTTTTTAACATTTTTTTTTGCATTTTTCTTTTTTTTAACATTTATTTTTGCATAGAAGACCTGGGGTGTAGGCCAGAGGTACGGGGGAATTAGAGCATTCACCAGAGGCAGAGTGGGAAGCAGAGAAGGTAAGGCAGGAGAGGTCTGCTGTGTCAGTGCCCTCTAACTTAGAAATTCTCCACCCAGGGTTTAGTGACACAGCACCAGAGGTCTCTACTCCACTGTCTTTTTCCTTTTGTCCCTTCTTCTACCCTCAGTTCCTAAGGTCCTACCTATGGGCCTCTTCCACCTTTCCAAGTTGATTTCAACCACTCCCCAACCTAAACTAGCCTCTTAAGAAACAGCATTCAAATTTTATCTCCAGCCAACACTTGGTGATAAAGCTTAAAACGTGAGTATCAAAATATCTAACCTGTCCTTCCAGATATCCTGTCATTACTTCAAACACCACATATTTGCTGCAAACTAAATTAATTTTCCCCTTAGAGCAGCCCCTTCTTTTGATGTTCTTATTAGCAATAGCATTGTTCTCCTCTCAGGTACTAAGGCTAGAAACCTGAGTCATGCTTGCTGCCTGCCTGCCCTCCTCTCTCCTCTCCCACTCTAATCAGGTAGCTGCCAAGTCCTAGCCTGTCACCTGTCCTGTCTCTTAACTGTCTTTCCCTTCATCACCTCTGGCCAGCGCTACAGTCTCAATCCAACATGGCTGCTTCTCCCACTCCTGCTGCAACGCTGACCTTTCCTTGCACAGCTCCTTAAATGTCACCTTCTTTGGGCTACCTTCTGATTCCCCTCCCACCCTACAGAGGAGTTCCTCTCCTTGAACTCCTCCATTCTTGACATTTTATCACAGCTACTGATTTTTTTAAATGGCATACATAGATGGTAGTGTATCTGAAAGGTAATTAACAATACTAAGCCCTTTAGAAATTATACTCAATTCTCCACTCCCAATACTCCCCATGTAGTACTAATGGGGAAACAGTTGCAATCAACTCCAGGATGTACTCTGGAGGACAAGGTTAATACTTTAGTTATCTTTGCATTCCAAGCACCTAAAACATACTTAGCATGCAGATGAGCCTGACCCAACATTTGCTGAATGTATGATTGCAAGAACAAGATATCCCTAGGCTCACAATCCTATCTCTCTTCTTGCCTCACACAGCCCCTCCCCCCACCACGCAGCTGGGGGCTGGGGGATGAGGCCTGTGTGTACAGGTAGTAAGAGCCTGCCTGGCTCACAGAACTGAATTATGGAGATTTCTGATGAGTTCCTCAAGGATGTGAGTACAATAATTTTGTTTCAGAGCAGCTGAAGTCAATTTCTAACTAATACTTTTCTAGACTTAAACTGCCACCACTTGACCAAAATCTGCAAGATATTTCAAAGTCAATCTACAGAAGAAAAGTTGAATAAATTATGAAACATTGATGCTATGGAACAATATTCACATTTTAAAAGAAGTGTTAGGATCTCTTTATATTCGGAAAAAATTTAAAAATGATAAATTACACACACAAAACACAAGTTGCAGAGTAACACGTAACTGTAACTGTCATAAACAAAAGGTAAACACCATCAACATGTGCACGTGTGTGCACTCAGAAACGAACACACACAAAAGCACAGGTGCATGAACTTGTTAACAATAGTTATTTTCGGGCAAGATTAGATGGAGATTATTTTCTTCATTGGGAAATAAAGAAAACCCCTAAGAGCCAAGTCAAGCCAGCCACTTGAGAATAGTCCTTTGAGACCCACTGAATGGGGGTGAGAGTAACAAGTATGGGTGACCAACCCATGACCAGAGTTCCCAGTGCCCTCAACTCCCCAAGGGATACCTATTTACTATGCAAACTATGTAACAGGCCACTCAACCTTCAGTGCCTGGGGCAAATTCACTCTGATCTAGTCTCATACATTTAGATCAAGAGATGAACCTCCCTCTCCCACATGGGGTCCTCAGGGTAATATATAGGAGTGAAATAATGCCTTTCCTTCAAGTCAAGTGCCCCTAATCCTTTCAAGGAAGGTATATACACACACAAGATACATAACATATATTTAACATAAATGTATATGTATACACACACATAACCCTTATAAAGAAGTGTATATATATATTTGTATGTAGGAATCAAATATACAAAAATATAGAATATATACACATTTACATACTCATGGACATCTTTTTAAAACAGGTATAATTTACAAACAGTAAAATTTACCCTTTCTAGTGTATAATTCTGTGAGTTTTGACTAGCGTCAAAGCAGTTTTAAAGTTAAGAGTCTTTAAATCAATCGAGACAGGGACATTTCATTCCCTCCAAATTTATTCGGACGTAGCAGTCACCTCCTTCCCCACACCCAGCACTCCTGGCAATCACCAATTTGTTTTCTATCCATTTATTTTTTGTTTCTTCTGCAGTGGTCTTGCGCCAGGCTTCTCCCAGGAGAATACCTGAGGTTTGGCCATGATGCTAAACTTTTTTTAAAACAAGTATTCCTTTATATGGATGTATCCCCATTTGTTTGTCTAATCACTTGTTTAAGGACATCTGGGGTTTTTCAATTTTTAATCAGTAAAGATTCAAGTTTCTCCTAGAAGTTATATAAACTTTCTTCTGGCGGTTGAAAGGACTATTTTTCACTTCCAGGTTTTCAGGAAGTGGCAGGACGGTTACACAGAGGAGACTGCCAACTAACACATGTGATCCAAGTGGGATAAAAGGGGGAAACAAAGGTTGGTCTGTCGGTCGGAGAGCAACGGGGTCCCAGTAGGAGGGGGGGTTGTCCTCACCCGGGCTCAGGTCTTGCCCTGCAAAGAGGGGGCATTCTACCCGGTGCTCAACACAGCAGCTACTCAGATGAAGCGCAGCATAATATTTCTGCTTGGTAAAAACACACCCCCAAACGCACCCCACGCACATTTTAGGGACAAACGCGCAAGTGAGGCGTAAGATGAAGCTCGGAGAGCAAATGGTGGGTGGCCTGCCGCTCTGGGGCCCCCAGCTGGCTTACCTGCCTCCAGTCCATGGCGCTGCCTAGGCATGTCCAACCCTGCCTGCCAGAGCGCGACCCTCCACCCTCTGGGAGGGGCGCTCTTCCAGGGGTGGGCTCCTCCAAGTCCCACTCCCGCTGGCTGCTTCCCCACGCGGGGGGGGGGGGGGGNCCCCCCGGGGGGGGGGGGGGGGGTGCGGTGCAGTGCGGGGTGGGCTCCTCTGGAAACCCTGCTGGAAACGCCACCAGCCTGCAGGGCGAGTTGGGCTGCTGAAATGGCTCCCGCGCTCAATTTCACTTTCGTTTCCTCAGAAAACACTCCCGGTTCTGAAAGTTAGGCTGAGAGGTGGGGCTTGGCCAAACGAGCCTGCGCTGCCTGGTTTCACGCAGATTACAAATCTAATCCTCTTCTTGCAAGGAAACTGGGCTAGATACTCTAGGAAAACAGCTGTAAGAACTGAGCTCAGCATTCCCCTCGCATGGCCCTCTCCGGGATACACAGAATAGGGCAAAAAGGAAAACAAAGAGAAAGCTTAGACTGTCTAAAATATGGTGGTTAGCGGAGAGGAAGTGGAGGGGAGGGAAGGGAGACAAGGGTTCGTGTGGTAGGGGGAGGCACTGGGATTAGGTGGCGGGCAGGGAAGTCTGTGTGCACCTTTGTGAAGCTGTACTCCCGACATTATTAAGTTTGCAAACGAGTGGTAAATCAATAGCATTTCATTAAAACAAAGACACACTAGAAGCCTAGCTGCTTGTCCTCTGTCCTAGGGTCACACTAAGCTGACCAAGAGTCTTTAAAATGGAAGGCGGTGGGGAGAGGAAGAGCAGACCTTTTCAAAGGACCCCTTCCTTTCCCTCACATGGTAGGTTATTGACTCATATTCCGAGGATGTTCTAGGACATCATAAAAGCATCATAGTAAAAAGGGACAAGAAACGATAAGTGAGCAAATTTAGATTTTACATCATGAAACATGCCCAAGGTCACCAGGAGGGCCACTTTAACCCCATCAAGTGTCAGCTCTATGTCCTTAATCTGGACCAGGAAGTATTATCTCCAAGTTACAGATGTGGAAACTGAGGCTTGCCTAGTGTCACATTGCTGCAAAAATCCAGGGCTGATAGGGAAAAGCTAACTCTTCACCACTCTACATTTGCTCAGGTTATACCACTGCTTTCCAACAGAAATTTTGTTGTCTGGAGGGAAAAAAGGCAACTGATTTCCTGACAAATGTACCTGCTCAATTTTGTTCAAGATCGCTAGAAAAAGATTCTATTGATGAATTTTAGTGCTCAACAGGCCCCTTTATTCCTTACCAGTGAGAAATGTTTTGGAGTTTAGCTCAGTTCCACTGCTTATAAACTTCACAGTGCAGTCCCTTCTCAGCAGTATCTCCAGTCGAAGACGTTTCCTTCTTCACTGCCCTCTCATTCTATTTACACATTCACCCCCAAATTTCATGTTTCTAGTGTAGGTCGTACTTTTTTTTCCCCCTCAGTGCCTTTGCACAATCTATTTTGTGGCCTAGAATGCACTTCCTCCACTGCTTCTGGTAAACTGTCTTTCAAAATCTGTTCAAATTTTACCCCTTAGGAGAAGCTTTGTCCCACTCTAGGTTGGGGTATGAGTGAAATTTTGGTTCCTTATTTTGTGCTCTCTGATACTCAACACTTAGTCGCTACTAGAGCACTCTGAAAAATGCCTCACTCAGTTATCCCACAGAACTTTACTAAGCACTAATATATGCCGTACACTGTGTTAAAGCACAGAGCACATGCCATGAATAACAGCCCTGGTGAGGCTTCAAGAGCTGTAAAGTCTTTCCCTCAGGACAGGAAGCATCCCCTAAAGGTGATCTTCAGAGAGTTGCTTAGTTAACTGAAAATAGACCATTCAGTAGAAAAAACAGTGGACAAAACAGAGCATGGAACTTCACAAGAGGAAATATAAAATATCAGTAGAGGGGCCTCCCTGGTGGCACAGGGGGTTAAGTTGCAGCACTATGTAGCTATCCTCAGTCACAGCAGTACCAGTTCGATCCCCAGCCAGGGAGGGGACCCACATGGCACAGCAGACCTCTCCTGCCTCACCCTCTGCTCCCTCAGCAGTATCTTTCAGTTGGTTTGCCTGTTCTGCTCCCCACTACGTCTCTAGTGAATCCTCTCACTCCCTGCACCTCTGGCTTGCACTCCAGCTCTTATATGAATAAATATTTTAAAAATATTTTAAAAAATATATCAGTAGACATATAAAATAGTGCTCAATCTCCTCAGGGACAGTATGTTACTGTCCATTCACCAGAGAGAGCAGACCAGGTAGGAGCAAGCGCAGAGCAGCTTCCAGTCACCATACCCCAGTAGCCAGTTTCTCCTTGTCTAGGAAAGGTGTGAATATACACATCGACAGTTCAGCAACGCCATGCTTAGACCTAGAAATTAATCCCAGTGGTTCACAATTATTATCCGTAAATTTCCAAATTGGGAAACAACCTAGATGTCTACGGTCGTGGTATCACTGCTAGCCCTAAACCCAAACACCCATTCCTTACTTGACAGGCAAGCCTGGGGGGCTTGAATTGATAGAGGGAGTAGATGGAAGTGCCATGGGAACCTGGGTATGAAGCTGATGACCTGAGGAGCTTATGATCCTCTATGCAAATTCAGATTATCAGTCAGGACACACCCAGACTAGACACCCTAACCAGCCAACAATGCCTAGAGTATAAAGAAAGTCTCGGGGCTTTACTCTGCACAGCAGACTCCTGTCTTGCCCACTACTTCTCTTAGTAGTGTATTTCTATAAATCCACCTGTTCTGTTTTGTTTTCCACTGTCTCCACTGAATTCACCCCTTTTACCCCTGCACCTCCAACCTACACCCAATTCTCCCCCATGACATCTAAGTAGAAATAGTAAATGGTAGATAAGCCTATGACAGAATATTAGACAGCAATAACAACAGAAGAACTGTAACCACATAAAATAGGTGGGTAATTATTTAAACATGATATTGAGTGCAAGAAGCCGTATAAATGTGCTGTGTCTCCACTTACATAAGCCCAAACCCAGCAATATTATAGTGGGTACTGCAATAAAGATAGGGGCTGCTTCCTCAAGGGAACAGGAGGGAATTTGACTGGGAGGAATATCCTGAGTGCTGGTGATGTTCTAGTTCTTGATTTGGAGGGTGGTTACATGTGTTTGCTTTCTACTAATTCATTAAGTTATGCACTTAGGTTTGCTATACTTCGCAATTTTTAATGATTAAAAACAACAATAAACTCCCTGCAGCAATTCCAATCTATCCTCTGACATCCCATTTTCCATTTAAGTAAAATGTACTGTCTTACTTCTGCTTTCTTGCCATCAGGTTAAAACAATGGCAGAGCCTTGAACCCTCATTAAGAATGGCTCAGAAAAGCCTTAATCACAACTACCTTGCAGGGGAGGTTGTATTGCTATGGCCTTCATCCCTTTTAATCTAACATAGGAGGTAGTGATGAAACAAGGAGAAATGTGTTTCCTAAACACAGGGTCAGTTAATCCTTGCAAGAAAAAAAGTGCTCTTGATATTTAATTTTTGCAGCTCAAGTAACAGCTGACAGTCTTATTCATAAGTTTTATCTTCTTCTGAGTAATCGTTTTGGCTCCTACAGAGTTGTGAGATGATGACATACATCTTTCTGCAGGTCTATTATAGGAACTTGGAGGGCTGGATAAAAATCTTTAACCAAAAGTAACAAGTTGATTACAGAAAATATAAACAAACACAGTCAAAATTATTCCTAATCTTTTACTGTGAATTGGGAGTTTCCCTCTACAAAAATCACCAGGAACCATGGGCACTCTTCCCCAGTCTCAGAATGCCTGTACCCCGTCCCCCGCCCCCAGTCTACTGCCCAGTTATAAAGTAACCCCAAATGCATCTCCCTCTGTGTTCATACCACTTGGGGCTACTTACTAACAGCCACTTAAATAAATAAGAGTTTCTATCTAAAATTAGGGATGTATTTAAAAAGCCCTCAATCGGTATTCTGGAAACCTGGCTTCCACACAACACCAAGTTCCAGTTCCACATGTGCCATCCGGGGTCCAGATTTCTCCAGTTATGGGAAAGGACGCATTATCATCTGGGTTACTGAGTTGGTTTTAGTTTCCAATGCCTGCTATTCTTGGTTTTTTTTTAAACTATAAATAACTGTCAGTCTGGCTTTGTAATGAATTGTCTTGTTGTGGATCTTCTGTTTAACCTTACTACATGCAGGGATACAGATTTACAACAGTCTTCTTTAGTCTAAATATCCTCTAAGCAGACTCTACAGCACATATGGACTACATCCAATTGGATCATCTAGCTCCCTATCATAAAGCAAATGTCTGCAAACCCCCTCAATATTTTGTTCAGATAACAGTGCAACAGAAATGTACCGCCTGTGAATGCATGCCACTTAACTTGCAACATACTGACAAAAATGTAACACATTACTGAGCTGTTTTTCCTATTACAGAATTATTTTAGAATAGGATAGGCATGCACAAAAACTTTTCTTATAACTCTAAGGAAATAAGCAATTAATTAATAACAAAATAAGCAATTAATAGAGTTGCTCAGCACAAACTAATTGTTCTCCTTTTTTGGATCTTGTCTTCAGTTATCATTGGGTTTTTTAATTCTCTTGAAACAGCTAATACCACATCAATATAATTTTCAAAATTCTCAGTGTCTTCCCAAAATAACTCGACTTGTTTTGCTAGCCTGTAAGGCTTTCTATACACAGACTAGCAAGTTGACTACTGGCTAGGTAGTGTTCTACAGCTGTATTTACGGTAATGTACTTCATGTTAATGACTAAGCTGGTTTTTGAAGTTACAGGAAAGCAAGGAATATCTCAGGTACCTCTAGAAGAAACAGATGTCTCCAAAAGTGGCTGTATGCCCAATCAAAGTTATCCAACAAATGAAAGAAAAAGAGCAGTTATTTACAGGTGTCCAGTATTGTGGTGATAGCTATTATCATATATTACATATGTAATATCAGTAATCATGCCTTATATGAGGCATTTAGTCTTTTAAAAATCCCACATGATGACCCTATAAACTGTGGTTTTGTAACAGGGGCCCTGCAGTGTGGAATGCAGAGCAAGATTGGGTTTTTCCACTACTGTGTAAGCAGCAGGACTGTTAGAAAAACAAGGTGGGTTTACTCACCCGCACCAAAAGTTGCTGCCTGTGGGCAGCCCCTCCCTAGGGGCACCAGGGTTAAATGTCCAATCAGGAGGTATTGAGTGGTTGGACTTTGAAAGAGAGTAGGAGGCAGTGAGGAGCCCGCTTGGGATCCCACCACCACTCCCCACACGCTCCAAGATCCCTGGACTCCCAAAGCCTTGTCTGTCTCAGAAAGAAGGTTCCCAGCAGCCAACCTCCAAAGAGAGACGCTGAAGAGTTTTTACAGTGACCAGGAGGCTGAACTTGCCTCTTGTCCTGTCACTGCCGCAACCTGGAAAGAGCACTGAAGGCCCTGGTCTGGCATCTCAGCTTTTTATCTGCTTGTCCGGCGTCTCCTTGGTGCTGCCACCTCCACTGTTGTCTGGCCCAGTGTCCAGTGCTGTTTATCCTGACCTTCAGACGGTGGCTGCAGGCTGCTACTGCATCATCTCAGCCGCTCCAGCTGTAAGCGCCTATGGCCATCACCCTGAACTGTATCTCAACACGTCACTTGCCTGCTGCCATGCACTCCAGGTCCTCATTTGCCAGACAGTGCCGTCTTGGATGAGTGGCCTTTGTTTGGGACTTCAGAACACTGTGAACACTATGTAGGGGGAGACAGACAGCCACTTGTGGCCTTAGTAACTCCGTTTCCCCTGTTTGTTAAGCCCCATTATTGGTGTTCCCTGAGCCTGGAGGGCCTTGCAATTTTGTGTGCAAGTAAAGAACACAAGGTAACCTGCCCTCTATTGGCACTGTCTTTGGGTGACTGTAGCACCCCTATAGCCCTGTTTCAGTTTTATACATTAACCCATTACTTCCTTTAACTGCCTCTACTTTGTTAGACTGGCGTGGCATTAGTACCTGACTTCTAGGTTGGCCCTAGCTTGCACAGATTCAGCTACTGGTCTACATTTGGGTTTTGCTTAATTAGGGTCCAAAGCTGGGGGGGTGGGGGAGAAGGGGCTCTCACTTTCTCTCCCCTTCTCTTCTATGTCTTAGCTAGGACCCAGCCTGTGAACAGATGGACTCAGTGCCACCTTCCTGCAACAGCACTGTCTCTATCTTCACAGCTTGTAGGAAGCAGAGGAGACAAGTAAAGTTCTGTTCGAGGCAGGCTTGGCAGTAGCCTCTGCCCCTAAATTCTACGGTGTTTCCTAGGGAGGCAGGCCAAGTTCACCATGCCAATTTGTGTTAAGTCAATTGGCTAAATGGCCAATTCCCTAAATAACAAATTTACTAAATAACTAATATGCTGACTTTACTTTTTCTTTAAGCTCTCTAGTCTTAAGTGATGAGTTTTTACTCGTCTTCATAATAGTACTGGAGAAAATACACTCTATCTTCCTGTTTAGGTAGTGCTGGAGACTGGGGAGAGGACTGGGGCACGGCACAAGTGACTGAGATTAAGCGGTTTTTGTAGAACTGACTCTCAGTAGACTGATTCTCTGAGAATTGATTTAGAGTCACTTCCAGTTATCTGCAGACTTCTAATTCCAAAGGTAATAAGGCCTAGCTGTTCCTAACATATCTGTATATGTATTTACTTCAGCACTAAAAAGTTCACAAAAATTTCCATTTAAACATACACAGAAGGCCATGTGAAGATGGGCAGGGGAAATTTGAAGACACTGGTCTTGAAGACTGCAGTGGTGCAACTACACTGAAATCGATTCCCATGGCATCTGGAGGCCACAGGGCATGCCGGCTCTGTTGGCCTCTGTCCAGGCTGCAGGCAGCCCCACCCTGGCCCTGTGCATGCAGGTGCTGGCTGGCACTGGCAACGGGTGTTTCATCACCCTGCTCCCCTCCATATGAATGGCCACTCTGGCTCTGGCAGCAGGCCTCAGGATGCACTGTCTGCAGGCAGCACTCAGGCAGCTTCAAAAGCAGCCAGCAGAGGCAGTGGGGAGTGGTGGTGGTTTTCCTACCCTGGAGCCCACTAGGGCTGTAGCATCAAGGTCACCCTGCCCAAGTCAGAGCAGCCCTGGGGCTTCTGCAGTGGAGGCCACCCCAAGCCCCTTGGCTGCTGGTTCAGGGCCATGGGGAGGAACCCTGGGCCCCTGGGGGCAGCTCTGTTACTACGGCTTCCTGGCTCCCTGCATCTGTATGCAGAGAGGCCCACAGAGTGCCAACCTACATGGTGGCCTCCTAGTGGTACTATGCCCTGCCTGGTCTCAACACTACTGCAGGGTCTCCTGAATTGGTAAACCCAGCTCCACTGAGGATAGTTGGGTGCAGTGTGCCTCCGGCCCCACTGAGGCCTTCCTGACTTCAGTGCATGTTGGGTCTAGGAAGGGACTGAGCTTGTCCTTCTTAAGTCTGGTGCCAAGAGCAACTCTTCTACCCACCTGTGACTGTGCAGGTGCCTCTTTTTCCTAATAAACTTGTCCTTTCAAAATGTAAAAAAAAAAAAAAAAAAATCTGTTGCCAGTATCATAAATGGACCTGTATAGTTTGAATTTTCCAGCCATCATTCAAACCTTGCGCTCATTGTGCAAACTGAAAATGGGAGCGATTTGACTGGAGCTTAATAACACCAAAAAACCTGAAAAAATGGTTCAATCAAGCTTGTAGGGTGGGGACTCAGAAGGGGATATAAGCAGAGCGAGCAATCAGCTTGGACTCATTCAACCACCAGGCTCTGAAAAAGGATCAGCAGATGGCCTCTGGAGAGAGAAGAACATTGGGGAGTCAGTCTCCAAAGAAGCACTGAACAGACATCTGAGACAGAGATTCGGATTCGGCTGACAGAGACCTTCTCAGAGACCCAGCACTGTACCTGCCTCTGACTCCACCTGAAAAGAGCACTGATCTTGGTGTCTCAAAAAGCTGTTGGCTACTGGCTTAACATCAACTTACAAAGAGTTGTAATAATGGAGTCTCCAACACCACCTCCTGGCAGACCAGCATTGCTGACTGGTAGCTGGCACTCTTTTCTAGCCATCTTTGAGAGCTGTTCATCACTTGGCTATCCAGCACCAGGAGGCCACTGAGTCCACTGCTATCTGGCCCAGTGTCTGGTACTATTCAGTATGGCCTTCAGACTGTTGCTGAGGCTGCTGTGCTATCACCTCATCAGCCCCACTGGTAAGCATCTCCAGTTATCACTGGGAGTTGGATCAGTGTGCCAGCAGCTCCAAACCCTTGTCAAAGGGACAGTGGTCAGCTTGCATGAGTGGCCTTTGTTTGGGCTACTAGACACTGCATATGTACACTGTCTAAGGTAAGACAGCTGGCCACTGGTAGCCTCAGAAACTCATTTTCCCCAGTCTTCCCAGTACATGGGTAGGAACCCACAGATAATGACCTGTCCCCCGTTGGCCCTGGTTTAAACAGTTTTAACATGTCAAGCGGAACCAGAAGCTGCAAGGAGCAAGAAGGCATTCTTCCCCTATGGCCTCTGGAGGGGTCACAGCCCTACAACTCAGTTTTGCGCCAGTGACACTGATTTCGGATTGCTGATCTCCAGAACTGAGAGAATAGATTTCTGTTGTTCAACACCACTAAATTTGTGGTAATTTGTTACTTTGCAGTTGTAGGAATCTTACATCTTGATGAATGGTACAAACCAGGGAGCTCTGAGTATGGACTAACATGGACCTTGTTATGCAACTAGGGATTTCTGCATTTGGAACAGAAAGAAAAAAGGCTGAACCAGGCCAGCCTTCTAAGACAATATGTGCATAATCACGATTTCCACTTTCTGGTTAAATTAATCAGTGCAACCTGCTGATCGCTGTCCAGCAGATTTAGAGCTTTTTGTTTATCTGGAAAAAAAAAAGCTATTTCTTTAATCTAACAAAGATGTTCTATTTCAAACAAACAGTCAATAACATTTAAAATGGAATAATTAGGCATTTATGTTAATTTAAAAATAAAATAAGACCACCATACCATTAATCTCTTATTTCCTTGAATCTGATATACAGTGCTAATATTTCTGATATTGTACTGTGAATATGCATGCACATTATCAGGTAATAACCTCCAATAGCTATTAAATAGCATGTTCTTATGCCCAATAGTCTTAGAATCAAAGAAAAACAAAACTCAACACTGTTTTATATACTGTAACAAAAATAAAGGAAAGGAGTAGACTATTTTTTAAAGATGTAATTGACTTTATTAAATGATTCATGAATCAGGGAGCATCCCATCTAGCAAGTAGAAAGACATTGCCTGTAATAAACTATTTAAAAGGGGAAGAAAAACAGATTATTTGCAAATGATAATATCACAACCATAGTTAGGCCACGAAAATGGAAAAACTCTTAGAATCAATATAAACTAGGAAATATGGCTGAATATAAGGGTAATATACAAAACACAGTAACTTCCTTAAATGTAGCAGAAAAACACTATATTCTTAAGAACAAATTATTTTTCTTTTTTAAACAGAAACCTCTAGGAATAATCTGAAGAAATATGAAGAACCTAAATGTGAAAACGTACAAATCTCCACTGAGTAGTATGTCTTAAGTAGAGGACACACCAACTCCAAATGAGATGGCCCAATAATTTATGAATGCCAACTAGTGCCAGATTCAGTAACAATTTACTACAAATTCTAATGCAGTTAGGAGGCAGTAGGGAGTGAATACCTGATAAAATGATTAATCTAAATTTCAAGTTAAGAATAAACAGGTAAAAATGGTCAAAATATATTTTTTAAAGACGATAGCTACACTAATCAAACAAAATTACATTTCCCCAAATAGAACCTAGTGCATATACAAATCCAATGCATTAGAGGAAGCAGTGAAGGGAAGAAGGGTTAATGGATAGATGAAGTTGGGCCAACTTCCTTTCAGAGGCAAAAACTTAAGACCACTGCTGTATATTAATAAACTACAAATGAATTAAAGGATTATTTGTAAAATATTTTAAATAAAAACACTAAAAAACAAAGTCACTGTGTATGACTAGTTCTGTTTCACAACAATGGAATACATCACAAAGGAGAACATCTGTTCACTGCAGATAAATTTCTGTATTTCAAAAAGCAACATAACGTTTGAAAATATTCCCAGAAAAAAAAAAGTTACTAAAAAAGATGAAACTAGACAGGGAATCAGTCACCATACATATGCAAGAAAGTTAATACATGTACATGTGTGCAGAAAGCCCTACATGCAGCACACATCTTGCAGTGCTCTCATCAGCCAGCACTGTAGTCAACCTTGTAAACCTCACGACCGAATTATGAGAGAAGTACAGTATTTCCCAAGAAGAGGAAACTGAGGCAGATCAAAGTCCTACAGGTTGCTGAAGGTAACAGCCAGTAACTGGCAATGCCATGATTCACACTCAGGCATTTTAGCTCCAGAGCAGGTGCTCTTGACCATACACTTTGCTACCCTCACTAAAGCTGCAGTCGATAAATATACAAAAAAGGAAGTACAAACATTTGGGAAATGTTCAACCACATTAATAATTAAAGACATGAAATGGTAGTATGATTTATGTTTTCATTCATTAAAATAGCAATTAAAAATTATTCATCTTGGATTCTAAGAATCCACTCTGGTCTCCTCCAAAATGTTCTCAAATATGATGAGGTGACTACTTCCACCTTTCTTTACACCCTATAGCAGCTACCCGGTGATAAAGACCCAAGTTCATACATAACAAGGTCTGCAGTACATCTCTACCCCAAGCCAATCCTGATTAGACCTCTCAAAAGGGACTGTCTGTCCCATTTGCCCAATACCCACAGAGCACCCCTGCAGCCTTTAAAAGTCAAGTCACTCTATTTTTGCTCTGGTCCTATCCCTATGCAGATAGAGAGTACATAAAATCTATAGTACTGTAACCCCAGAAGTTTTCACCATGATCCTTATTACCCACGTTGGCATGATCGAGCACTTGACTAATTGTAATGTCTGTCCCAAACAGTATAAACCTGTACCTGCATGACCCATCACAGTGCCTTTGGTATAGGTCAGTATGTGTCAAATGAATACACATTAATGATGGAGGAAAGAATGAGAAAGGAGAAAAGGAAAAAATGCATGTTTTTCATTTCACACATAAATGAAGATTTTAGTTTGCAATAGCATTTCTTGTATCATTAATAAATTGGAAACTTTTCATGTCCAAGACTGTAGACAAGGTCAGGTAGATTTTGATATAGCCACAAGTCACATAAAATGATATTTACAAAGAGTCAATGCCATATAAGGTGTTTGGTCATAATAAATAGAAAGAACAGAAAACTGAGATAGAGAACAATTGCAACCTTGCAAAACAATATGCCGAAGTGGAAGACAGTACGGACAGCCTCCTCTAGAAATCTACCTGACTTTCAGAGGTCTTATTCTCTGAAATAAGAGAAATACTCTGTCTCTGGTGAATCCTCTCACCTCCAGCAACTCTGGCCTGTACCCCACCTCTTGTATGCATAAATAAATCTTTAAAGAAAAAAAATGCAATGACATAGTGAATGAATTTTGCCCTTAAGCAGCTCCCAGTCTAATATTAAAAACAGCCATGTAAATAACTAAAATGTGACATGAAAAACAGTAAGACACTACTTCATAGCCATGAGAACTACTAGGGAAAAAAATCAAACCAACCACGATCTAATGATGGTGTGCATCTGGAGCAATTAGCATACTCACATACTGATGATGGGAATGTAAAGGGATAAAATCCTTTTGGAAAAACAGCAGTTTTCCAAAACTAAAGCTAAACATATAACTAACCTAAGGCTCAGCAACTATAGATCTGGGTACTTAAATGAAAAAGAAATAACAAAAAAATGATCACAGAGAGAATGTTTTTAGAGGTAGAGAGGATAGAAAGGGGAGAGTTACTTAATAGGTATAGAGTTTCAGATGTGTAAGATGACAAAGTTCCAGAGGTCTACTTCACAAACTGAATATATATAACACTTAAGAATGGTTGCGATGGTGGGGCCTCCCTTGTGGCACAGGGCATTGCGTGCCACACTGTGGGGCTTCTGCACTCACTGCAGTGTGAGTTCGATCTCCTGCCAGGGAGGGGACCCACATGGTGCAGCAGACCTTTCCTACCTCATCCGCTGCTCCCCTCAGCAGTGTATTTCTGTCAATCTGCCTGTTCTGTTCCCCACTCTGTCTCTGGTGAATCCTCTCACCTCAGGCAACTAACTCTGACCTGTACCCCAGCTCTTGTATGCATAAATAAATAAATCTTTGAAGAAAAAAAAATGGTTGCGATGGTAAATTTCACATTATATGCTTTTTACCACAATAAAAAAATAAAAAGACTGTTCACAGAGCTTTACTCTTTGGCGTTCCAAACTGGAAACATCCCAAATATCCATGAACTGATGAGTGAATAACTGACTTGATGTATATTCATACAGTGGACAGTGACAAACGCAACATGGTGGCCCTCCTAAACAGGCCACACACAAGAGCATGCTGTGTAACTTCATCTATGTGAAATGTAAGGCTGTGCAAAGCTAATCTCTGCTGACATCAGAACAATGGTGACATCAGAACAATCAGAAGAGCAGTGACTAGAAAGGGGCCTGAGGGAACTTTCTGAAATGATGAAAATGTTTCATTTTCTTGATTTGGATGGTGATTAAATGGGCAAGTGTATTTACAAAAATTCACTGAATGGTACTGTTTATTATATATCACTGCATTTTAATTAAAAAAGTCTTAGAGAAACTGGGATAAAGAAACTGGAAAAGGTTAAATCCATCACCTTGGCTGCACACTGAGAAGTTGGTAGTGAAATGAGAACACGTTGCAAACCACATCAATAGTCACACTTATTAAATGCTAAGAACACGAAAATTACACATAAATTTGGATCTCAGTTTTGTGGAGTAAGCTTGGATATTCTAACAGATTGTTTTAAAAAGGAAAAGTGTAAAATGTAAATGTAAGTAAATGTAAACATCTTTAAAACAAAACAGACTAATTTAAACTCATTTTATTTAAAACATTACACAATATTTTCATCAAATATCTTGTTAAAACCTGAAATGATACTTAACATTATCTTTTTAAAGTCATATGTCAAAAAGCAAACAGTAAAAAGCTAGAATACAGGAAGAGAAACATTTCTAAGCTTACAAGCAAAGGAATAAAAAAACCACAAAACTTTACTAAAGAAGAATGAAAAACTGATTCTGTATGTTTAATGATAAGGGCAGAATTAGATGGCAAAAAAAAAAATTGGAAAAATATTCACAGCAGGTTTTTGTTGATTTCTTACAACATACTTAGCCTTTAAAAGAAAATTTATATAATTTACTTAAAAAAACTTAACAAAGTATTGGGAATTTTAAAAATGGGAATAAAAATGTTTTAAAAGTATATGCAAAAAGAATGCAAACAATGGTAACAAAACATGCAAATTAAAAAGAGGCACCAGTTTTCAATTTAGTGAAGATTTTCCCTTTTCATTAACACATACAGACCTGAGAGGGTGGGGTAAGGCAGAGACACCTGGGTGAGCAGGTACTGCAGTGCATACTGTATTCACTTTTCAGGAAGCAAGTCAGGACTAAACACCCTCAGAGGGCAGCGCAGCTGGGTGGAATGGCGCTCAGTGTCTGGGGTTACGAGCAGGTTGAACAGCCCCTCTCATCTCAAGTCTCCCTTTGTTTGAGAACTATTTTTTTGCGTGTTCAAAGAGGCAACAAAAAATCACCACCTTTTTTGTCAGGGGATGGGTGTTAACATGGGTAGGGTTCCTTAAGATAAGGCACAGCGGGCCTCCCTGGTGGCGCAGTGGGTTAAGCAACGCACTATGAAGCAAACCGCAGCCACTGCAGCACGAGTTCGATCCCTGCTGCCGGCCAGAGAGG
>JAGFMF010011585.1:3465619-3489083 GCA_019455555.1 Galemys pyrenaicus | reverse complement strand
TGTACTTCCGTTGATCTGCCTGTTCTGCTCCCTGCTCTCTGTGGTGAATCCTCTCACCCCCCCACACCTCTGGCCTGTACCCCAGTGCTTGTATGCATAGATAAATAAATCTTTAAAAAAAAAAAAAAGATAAGGCACAGCAAGGACCAGAAGGATGGATGAGTTCAGTGGGGGGCTACAGATATGGGTTTGGACACTTTCTTGAGAGTTCTGAAAACCAACATGTGAATAGCCATTGTCCCAAAGGCCAAACCAAGTGGGCTCTGGCTGCTCATCCTCCATCCAGCTCTGCCACCCATTCCCAGACCTGGCAGCTTTGCCCTGGGGAATAGTGGTGAATGCAGTACCTTGAAGACAGCTATGGAAAAGGCAAGGTACAGATCGGGCATTTAGAACATAGATGCATTTGGGTGAAAACCTACGAAAAGGCCAGGAAGGAAACACATACCAATTTATTATAGTAGCTCTACCTTTGGAGGCTGAGGAGCTAGAGGGTGGGGCCTCATTTCTTTTATATTTTTTTGAGCTTCTTGAGTGCTTTAGTAATTTAAAAGGAGAAAAAAAATTAAAGTTCACAATCTTTAATCCTAAAACTTCAATTAAAGAATGAGTTTCTATTTATAAGGGGCTTAGAACAGTACCTGGCACATCGTAAGTGCTCAAGTAAATGTTTTGATAATTAAATATTCTAAGGAAAAGGACTCAAACTATGGGAAAAGCCTTAATATACAATCTCTTATAGTTCAGAAAGGTTTGAGAGGAGTGAAACGTCTCACGGGGTAGAACTTCCAGATAGCTTCTCCTTGGGGTCTGACCCTTGGCCTCTGCAGGTTCAGATCCACATTGAGGGGAGGTTCTGCTTTCTGGGATGGACCATCAGTACAGGCATTTACAGACATTTACAGAGGAAACTGTATGTATTATGCAGATTGGAATCCTCGTTAACACGATGCAGCATTTTCTCCCTGCAGTTAGATTTTTATTTATTCATTTAACAAACATTTATTAAGCACATACTACGTGCCAGGCACTAGACCCTAAAGATACAACAGTCAACAAAACACAATTCTTTCCCCTAATTATTTCCATGAAGTTGATGTTCTAGTGAAAAGTAGGCAATAAATAGATATATAACATGAGCTGGTTGAAAGTGCTATAAAGAAAAATAATTCCAGCTAAGAGTAGAAGGTAAGGGATATAAAGCAAAGAGCGACTGTATCCTCAAGGACTCTCAGTTGACCAGTAAACAGACAATTATCAAACAAAAATAATATCCTCTGGTGTTTATGGGAGCAGAGAGAAGGATGACCTAACTCATTAATGAAGTTAAGGACAGTTTTTGCCTCAAAATATTAAAAACAGATCTACCATACCATGCAGCATTTCCACTCTTAAGTATCTACTAGAAGAATATAAAATCAGGGGGAGGATTGAGGGCAGACGGGAGCACGGGGGACTGAGGTGATGGTGAACTGGTGATATGGTGATGGGGACTACATGGGGATTACAATTGATGTCAAATATATATAAACTTTAAAAAATGTTAATAAAAAAGCTAAAAAAAAGAACATAAAATCACTAATTTGAATATGCACTCTTATGCTCACTGCAGCACTATTTACAATAGCCAAGTTATGTAAACAACCTAAATGCCATTGACAGAGCAGTGGATTAAGAAGATGGAGTATATATGCACAATAGAATACTACTCAGTTATGAAAGTGAAATCTTGCCATTTATGACACTGTGAATAAAACGTGGGGGGGGGAGGACTATGCTAAGTGAAATAAGTCAGAAGGAGAAAGATAAATACTAGATGGTTTCACTCATATTTGGAACATAAAGAAGAAAACCAGAGGAACTGACAAAACTAAATGAAAACAAATCCTACAAATATGTCTGCAGAATTGAGGTGACTAGAGGGGGAGGAAAACAGAGGCAGAACAAAGAAGAAAGGGGGCCAATGCCTATAGGTGGACAGTGGGGGTGCTAACATATCTGAAGAGGTATAAACCTATTCCCCTAAATCATAAACAGTTGTTGTAAGCCAAGATTACTTCAATAAAGAAAAATAAATAAAATGATGCTATGCAGATCAAAGAAAAAAAATACAAACAAAACCAGAAGTCTATATGGAGTAGAAGCGTGACCTGAATCTAAAAGGAAGTCAGCCAAATGAAGAAGTGGGGAAGTAGAACACAAACAGCAGATGGAAGTCAGTAGAGGGAGAGAGAGCACATGATCCATGCCACAACAGGTTAACCACGTGCAATGGACAAACAAAACCAGGTGGATTCCTTCCAGTTGGAAGACTCTGAAAGGGCCTCAAAGAAGTGGAATACAAGCACACATGTAAGTGCATGTCATGTGCCTACACACAATCTGCAGTTATCACCTGCTGTTCTTACCTGCCCAGTACCTTTCCCATTCCATGTGCTTACAAAAGAGCAGATAAAGCCTTTATCCCAGAGGTGGGCCCATAAGACCTTTCCAATCACAGTATCCCTATCTCCTTCTCCACAGCAGTTAGTTCACAAATCTAGAAGAGAGCTAGCAGGTCATAGGCTTGGGGCTGCAGTAGTCATCTTTTTTTTATTATGTGTAGAAAAATAAGCAAAAAGAAGCAGAGAAAGGCAGGGCCCAGAGAGCATTCAGTACATCATTTCAGCCTCATGATCCAGCCATGCCTGAAACTTATCACTGAACCTCCCAGTTAATGATCAAAGGTGGGGAGACCTTTTTTTGCTTAAATTAGTTTATATTGGATTTCTTCTACTTTCAAGTAGACAAGTACCTTATCTACTTGACATAAGGTGTGGGGGGTGCTTCACTGTGTGTGTGGTAGCAGTGGATTTTGAGGGAAAGAGAGAATAAATGTTGGAAGGTCTCTTCCACTAGGTTTGATAAAGATGGTGAAAACAGGATGCTTCAAGGCTACCTTTAGGAAGCAGCAGCATGAAAAGCTTCTTAGGTGGAGGAACTGAGGGAATCTGTGCAAGCTGCAGTCTATATGGACAGATTATATAAGCTGCGTGAGTTCTTAAGTCACTAAACAGCAAACAGATATAGACATCAACATATAAACATTGGTAGTTTGTCAATTGGTTGTAAGTATTTCCAGCAAAGAACCAATAAGGAATAGGTGATCAAACCCAATTATCATTTAAACCCACTTCATTATTTCCGCATTAATGCACATTAGTCATAGTTCTCCCCCAAATATTTAATTTTGAGGCAAATTTAATATGTGGAACTCTTTATTCCTGACTTCAATCATCCAGTGTTCTCCAGAAAACTCAAGTCAAGCAGCTGTACCCATTATGTTCCAAGTCTCACAGATATTATAGCAAAACAAACTACTGTATCTCAAGAGATCACACCACAGAAGCCCAAAAGCTCAGATCCTGTTATTCACATATTTGAAAACTCTATAATCGTTTGGTCACAGATAATAATACCAATTGTGGTCTGAAACACAGCTTCTAATCTTTAAATCCATGAGCAAGAAAGATGCTCATATTACACTTTATTATAGTATAAAAACAGCTAGGCCTATGGGAATCATTACATATTAAGCAATGGGTCTTCTGGTAGAAATAACGATACCTCAAGACCTTTTCTTGTTTCTATAATCATTTAGCAAATACTGCCTGTGTGTGTGCCCATGATCCATATCTTGACTCACATCTGGACAAATCTGGGTAAAATGTAAAATAAAAGATAATTTACCCCTGGACAAATTGAGATGCTGTTCTTGCAGTCTAAACAGTCTATAGCTCCCATCCCCCACAACATCAGTTTCATAATGCCCAGTCTCTAGCCACTGAGAGATGAGATCTAAACTACATAACCTAAAACCTTATATCCAACTTTCAGCTTTAGCATTACCAAGTCAGGACCCTGGACAAGACTCACCCCTGCATCTGTAAAATGGGGATAATATTTACTTAATACACTGGGTTGCTGGAGGGATTAAATAACTTAGTGCATGTGAAGTGCTTGGTATGGTGTTCAACAAAGAAAGTGTTCAATAAAGAGAAGCTATAATTAATAAAGTGAGACCTTACCTCTTTCCTGTTCTAAAATTTTAAGGGATCTATATGAATTCTGAGATCTCCCCTACCCCCCAAGTCTGCTTTATCATATCTAGCGGCTATCCAAATACTTGGATACAGCAAATATCCAAAATGGCAAAAGCACCCCTGCTACTCAAGCAACTGTACCAATGAGAAACATTCAGCAATGGAGCAAGTTCAAGTGTTGAGTGCTGGGGCCTTACTAATAATAGCAATAATAGCCAGACACTTGAAATTCCCACAACAACCCCGAAAGGTATATATAATTATCCTCATTTTGCAGATAAGACCAAGTAGAAGTAGAGAGGTTAAATAACTCAGTCAATGTCACACGGCTGGTAAATGGCAGGCTTGACTACAAAGTTCATAGCCCCTTTGGACTCCATTTCCCTGCTTCCCATAACAGCAAGCACTCAACTGTTAAATATGGAAATAATGAAAAAGAGGTTTCAGGGTCTTTGAAACGTTTGGAAGAGGCTTCCTTGGGATTAAAGACTCTGGCATCACCACTCACATCTACTGGGCGATTTGGCACTCCTGCAGTCTCGACTCCCAATGACCTGTTATAACAATCGTCTGGCCTCTCTCAGCACAGCCTCTGTGTAGGCCTGTGTGCAAGCCTCCTCCCATAGCAGCTCACATTGCTCCCTCAGTTAACCAACCAACCGCACGCTGGGACTCCCCCATACTACATTTAAAATCCAATGACAGGTATCCCTTTTTGAAAGACAAGTTTCCCAAACTCTGACATCAACACCGAACACTAGAGGCAGGCTTACCAGCTTAATGGGGCCCAAGAATCAAGACAAGCAGATGAAGCAAGGGGCGGTGACGCAACGAGGCCTCCTGCACCAGAGCCAGACCGAGGCTGAGCGAGGCAGCCGTGACCCCGCAGTGGGCTCTCTACCGCCGACGCCTACGCTTTCCCCCAGTAAGACACACCAAGGGCGACCGACAAGATTCCTGGGAGGAGGCGCAGGCCTCTGCAGTTAGGGCGATAAAGCGCAGGCAGGCGCGCCCAGGGCCAGTCTCAGGCGCCTAACTCTCCAGTCATTCTCCCAGGCGACGGAGTTGGCTAGAGGGAAACAAGGGCCTTTGGTACCCAGCTGTTCGGCTCCGGCTGGCACGAGCGCCAGAGCATCCGTGCGCAGCCTGTGCCGCCCACACCCGCGCACTCACAGGCGCGCGAACACACATATATGCACACAAGCACACGCATACAAGCACCCGGGCCCCGGCATCGCCTCCCCAGAGGTTGCGGAGCCCAGTCGCTGTCTCCCACCACCCGCAATCCTCCCCCCAACCCCCCGCCCCGCGGTCACCCTCAGAGTCCACCCGGCGCCCCCGCGATACCCCTTCCATCAGCACCCGAGACCCGACAGGCGGCGCGTGCCCGGGCGTTCCTACCCTGGCAGGTGATGGCGGAGAACGAAAAAGCCTCTTACCCAGCCTGGTAATTCTCCGCGACTCAGCCAGACACCAGAGGTTGCCACTGCCGCCAGGACCCTCCCCCCGCCCTCCCCCACCACGTAGCCCTCTCTACCTTCAGTCTGGAATCAGTGGAGAGTCGCGGATTGGTGACATCATTGGCGCGCCGCGCGTGGGAGGGAACACCACGTGATTCCTCCTTCTTTTGTTTGCGTCCCAGTTAAGCTAGGTTTTTGTTACTGTGTCTTCTTAGGTTTCCTCTGATTCACGGCGTGGTTGTGGGCGCGGTGGGCAGTAGGTACTTGAGTTTGGGAAGCTGCGTGCTCATAACCTAAGCAAAGGACCACACTGTGTTGGTAGGCCTGAGACGATATGCAGATACCATCTTTAAAAAAAAAAAAGATGGACCCAAGTACACAGGATTAGTTAATGCAACCAAATCAGAGAAGTCCTTGGGTGGTCTTTTAAATTACATTTTTAAAATATGATATAATGAGCAGTCCTTTGAACTCACTATCCCAACCCAATATTTATCACCAGTAACTTCACCTGCTGTGGTTGCCCTCCTTACCACTGACTGTCTCCCCCTCAAAAGTAACCTCCATCCTGATGTGTTTACATAGCTCTTTTAGTGCTCTAACTTGTCACAATGTATTCATTATCAAGCAATATTTTTTTTGTTGTTAGTTTATTGTGTTTTCAAGCTTTTATCTAGTGTTCTGGACTTTTATTTCCACAAAACTGTTCCTGAGCGCCTTAGTCCATTCAGGCTGCTACAATAAAATTTATAAATAAAAATTTATAAACATCAGAAACCTATTTCTCACAGTTCTGGAGACTGGAAGTCAGTGTTCGGTGAGACCCTTCTAGGTGGGTTGACTAAGCACCTACCAAAGCCTGCACTTCTAATACCTAGTACCATTACATTTCCCATTAGGATTTTATCTATGAGTTTGGATGGGGGTGGGCACATTAGCATTCAGACCATGGCACTAAAATTCATCCTTCCAGCTGAGTGAAGTTGGATTTCATTCCTTTTCACTGCTACATAACAACCCATTATGTGAGTGTACCATAATTTATCAGCATTGTTTAGATGCGGAACATTTATGCTATTTCTAATACCACCACTACTCTCCCACCCTCCCATTTCCAACAATGCCATTGTAAGCATGTCTTCTCTTGCTTCTGTTTATAAAATTTCTTGGTTACATTTACCTCCCAGGGGAATTGATATATCCTATAAGGTCCCCATGGGTCTCTCACCCACATCTGTTTTAACCATCTCACCCACATCTGTTTTAACCAGTCCAAGTCCAAAAAGCAAGTGCAGTTTCTTTACATGTCCCTCTGTCCATGTGCCTCCTCCAGGTCTCCTTGCTGCTCTCCAACTTGCTTCCTTCTTCCCTTTCTTCCTTCTCTTGCTTCTTCTAATCCTTGCTCAGCTCCACCCTCCTTAGGGTGGGGCAGAGGTCCTGGAACTTCCCCTTTTCCTGGGGACCACTCTGTTACACAAAGACAAGTAAAATTGTTTTTGTAAAATAAGCTTTATTTCCCCTTCTTTTATATGATAGTGCCAAATCTTTATCCAAAGTGGTTATACCAGTTTTCACTTGTACCAGCATCCACATCTTCTCTAACACTTCAGACTTTTCGATTTTTTGCCAATGAAATGGGAGTTAAATGGTGTCTCTCTCTTGGCCTTACTGACATATCCTTGAAGTTAAGCACCTCATGTATTTATTGGCCATCCATAGATTTTTTTCCTGTGAACATTTCTGTGTTGAGGGTTTGAGGGATTTCAAGGTAGATCAAGGGAAAAGATATGACCACGAGATGGCAGTAGTACAGACAAGCTTTATTTGGGCAAGTTTTGACATGTTTTGGTCCAGGGTAATTCCTTAGAGAAGCAGACAATCCAGAGACTGGGGGTGGGGTAAGGAGGAGGAAAGGGGAGCATCCCAAAGGAAAGAAGGGCAAGGAAATCCCCAGAGCAGAGGGCTTACGTGTTTGAGGTAATGCTGTTAGTAGTCCAGTAGAAAGTGTCTGGGTCAGAAAGATTACTTGGGGTCTTTGTAAACACAGGGTCTATCTTATTTACAACTGGCAGGTGTTGGTCCAAGTTTAATGAACTATGCAAAGCATTCGTGCAGCTCTAAATGGCTAAAAATCTGCTTATGTGGGCTATGTTTGAAACAACTGGGTATGTAAAAAATTGAGTTTGGTGCTGGCAGGCTTTTGCGCTTGTAGATTCTAGCCTGATGTGAAGAAATACTATAGAGAGGCCATCCTTGGCTCATTTTTGTAATAGTTCACTTTTTGCCCATTTTAAAAGCGAATTGTTGGTCAAATTCTTTACTCTGAACACTAAGCCTTTGTCAGTTATATGCATTGCAAATTTCTCCTTTTGTTGAAGCTTATCTTTTTCACTTTCTATTTTTATAGAGGTTCTTAACTTTGAATTTGTAAATATCCTGTTTTTTTCTACCCCAATATATTTTAATTTGCCCTTCTGAAAACATTTCGTTTTGGTTTTGACATTTAAATCATCATTCTCTCCAGAATTTGGTTTAATTTTACTTTTTACAAACAAATGACTTCTCACCCACTTCCTTCCCCCACAGCTTTGTTACCAGCCCCACCTTTCCAAATCTATCTATCATGCTAACTTGGTCTTATCAATATATCAGCATTCCATTTATGTTTGGATCTATATTTAAGGTGTCAGTGTTAGGGGGAAAAGTTGTCCTAAATAAATTACACAAGTAAGTTTATAGACTCCAACCCCCACTTCAAACCAACAATATCCAAAAACCACAAATCCTATAAAGTCATCATGGAAGAGTGGATCACTGGCACCTGAGAGTGAAGTTAAGCAGCCAGGCTTAGCATAAAAGCAAACATACAGGCCTTAAGGGCTCTCTTAATTCAAAGTCAGCTCTCAGCATGCTACTGGGTTCCAGCATTGGAAGAACTAGTAAGACATTTACAAATTTGTCTTCCACTCTTCTCTTTGTGTTATTCATTACTTTATTTCCCCTTCTTTTATAAATAAAACCCTTTATTAACTCTTATCATATATAACTACAATTAAAATGTATTATAAATACCTTTCAAACACACAAATAAAAACCCAATCAAACAAACCCATTTTATATTAAAGTTACCCTATAACATCAGTTCTTTTTTTTTAATTTTTTTAAGATTTATTTATTTATGCATACAAGCACTAGGGTACAGGCCAGAGGTGTGGGGGATGAGAGGATTCACCACAGAGCGCGGGGAGCAGAACAGGCAGATCAGCAGAAGTACACTGCTGAGGGGAGCAGCGGGCACAGCAGGAGAGGTCTGCTGCACCATGTGGGTTCCCTCTCTGGCCAGCAGCAGGGATCAAACTCATGCTGTAGTGGCTGCGGTTTGCTTCATAGTGCGTTGCTTAACCCACTGCGCCACCAGGGAGGCCCTATAACATCAGTTTTTAAAAATTTTCCACTGTACAATTTGTGTTTTGGTACAATATTATTTAATTACTGTAACTTTATAAAAAAGTCTTGGTTATTTAGCAGGGTAAATCTTCCTATTTTTCTTCTCCATCTTCAGTCTTGACTCTTTTGGTCCCTGTTTTTCTATACATATTTAGAACAAAATTCTCAAATTGTGGGCACATGTCCCCCTCCCCCCCCCACACACATCCTGTTAGGATTTTACTTGTCTTTGTGTAGCAGAGTGGTCCCCAGGAAAAGGGGAAGTTCCAGGACCCTTGCCCCACCTTAAGGAGGGTGGAGCTGAGCAGGGATTAGAAGAAGAAAGAAAAGGAAGAAAGGGAAGAAGGAAGCAGGATGGAGAGCAGCAAGGAGACCTGGAGGAGGCGTGGAGCAGAGGGACATGTAAAGAAATGGACTTGCTTTTTGGACTTGGACTGGTTAGAACCGATGTGGGTGAGAAACCCCTGGGGACCTTAACAGTGGCAGCTTATATCTTGACTTTGATTTGCTCTTTTCCTCCCAGATTTGTCTTGACTCTTTCTAAGTCAAGTCCCTTGTCTGTGGGTCTCCACTGAAAGGTACTTTAGACTTGTGGCAAGCTTTCGGGTCTTGCTTTGGACCAATTCTATTTGGCTGGACTTTTACCCTCGAGGGGATGGGTAACTTTGGGTACTTGATTTAGTTATGATATTCTTTGTCTTTTCTGTATTGTTCCCTAATTGTATTAAAGTTCCTTTCCATTAAAGGTCTTATATGTTTGTCTTGATGTGTGATAGATGGCAGAACCCATTTAGAGTGGGCAGGTTTGGGGGTTCTAGGGTGTCCCTTTCCCTGCCCTGTAACAGTTGCACAGAATGTATAGATCAATTTGGAGAGAATTGACATATTTATGATCCAGGAATAGCTCTTTTTTTTTTTAATAAAAAAAAGATTTATTTATGCATACAAGAACTGGGGTACAGGCCAGAGGTGTGAGGGGTGAGAGGATTCACCAGAGACAAAGGAGGGAGCAGAACAGACAGATCTACTGAAATACACTGATGAGGGGAGCAGCAGGCGAGACAGGAGAGGTCTGCTGTGCCATGTGGGTCCCCTCCCTGCTGGGGGAATCAAACCCATGCTGCAGTGACTGTGGATGCTTCACAGTGCAGTACTTAACCCCTTGCGCCACCAGGGAGGCCCCAAATTTAGAATGACTTTTTGTAAATCCCTCTGTCTGATTAAAGAAGGTTCCTTTTATTCCTAGCTTATTGAAAATAATTTATTTTGGCTATTGAATTTAATCAAAGTTTTTCTATATCATTGAGAACATTATATAATCTTTTATTCCTATAATATGTTGAATAATGTTTATAGATTTTCTAATATTAAATTATTCTCATAGGGCCTCCCTGGTGGCACAGCAGGTTGAACGCCCTCTGTGAAGCATCCGCGGCACAGCAGCCCAAGTTCAATCCCAGGTGACGGAGGGGACCCAGATGTGCAGCAGACCTCTCCTGCCTCACCCACTGCTCCCCCTGGCAGTGCATTTCAGTGGATCTGCCTGTTTTGCTCCCCACTGTCTCTGGTGAATCCTCTCACCTCCTGTGCCTCTGGCCTGTACCCCAGCTCTTGTAAGCATAAATAAATCTTTAAAAAATAATAAATAAAATAAAATATCCTCATATTCGTAGGCTAACGTATTATCTAGTCATATATGCTATTACCCTCATATTATAATCTATGTAGAATTCTTGCATATGTACTGAGTAAACATTATGGGCTTGATACTTTTTTTTTCCTCTTCTGTCTTCATTTGTTTGGGCTTCTAGGCTCATAGAATGATATAAAGAGAATTTTCTGTTTATATATCTTCCTGAAGAATGTGAGTAAGAGTGGCATGACCTTTCCCTTCAAGGTTCAGTAGAATTCAACTAAAAGTTTGGGCTGGGTATTTTCTTTGTGGGAAGTTTTTTTTTTAAAGATTTATTTATTTATGCATACAAGCACTGGGGTACAGGCCAGAGGTGTGGGGCGGGGGGAATGAGAGAATTCACCAGAGACAGAGTGGAGAGCAGAACAGGCAGATCAGCAGAAGTACACTGCTGAGGGGAGCAGCGGGCACAGCAGGAGAAGTCTGCCTCACCATGTGGGTCCCCTTCCTGGCCGGCAGCAGGGATCGAACTCGTGCTGCAGTGGCTGTGGTCTGCTTCAGTGTGTTGCTTAACCCACTGCACCACCAGGGAGGCCCTGTGGGAAGATTTTTAAACGCTGTTTTCTCTTAATACTTATAGGGCCTTTTAGATATCTTATGCTTGGATCAGTATAATAAGTAATCTCTTCGTAAGGACTTTTCCATTTCATTTAAGGGTTTAAGTTTTTGCCATAAAGTAATTAATATAGTCTCTTATCTTCTTAGTTTTTGCTGTACTTGCAGTTATTCCTCTTTTTTCATTTATAATTATGGTAGTCTGCATTCTTCTTCTTCTAGTATTTACTTCTTTTCTTCTAAGAGGACTACACATTCCTACCTACTGCCTAGTTTCTGAAGTGCCTCTTGGGGAGGAGTATGCATCTCCACCCAACTGACCATGGGTGTGTTCACCGAGACATAATGAGCAGAAACTTTAAAAGCTATTGTGTGTTTCCATAAGCTCCTTGCTCTTTCCTCTCTTCCATGAAAATGGCATGTCCTTGAGTGGGCGTCTGTAAGGAAAATGGGTTAAAACCAGGGTATGTTTTGCCTTCCACACAATAGCCTATGCCTTAAAATTTTTTCCACCTTTGGACATCGGGGAAATACTGACAGACCTTGCATTTGAAATAATGCATCACTTGTGTGGCCATGGGCACTTAACACTAAAGGGGGTTAAGTTGCTGTTTTGCCTCTGTCAGAGGTGGAGTCTCTCCTAGTCTTTCTCTGCCTGCGTATATGGTCCCTGTCAGCATTAACCAGACTACAAAATCCACCAAAATCTCCAAATTCCCTTTCCAGCTGTGAGAACTGATAGTAAACCCACTAGGCCTGGAATGGTTGTGATACAGGGCAGCAAGAGGGCACTAAAACCGGCTAAGAATTCTGCACAAATAGTTTACTGGTCACTGTCTGAGTTCTTCACCCACATGCACAATTGCAAGACTACTCAGGCTCAGAGACCAGGGAAAAACAAAGTCATGTCCAGCGTTTTCAAGTCCTAAACAAAAGCAGCTAAGATGGCGTCTTCCCACCACTGAGGACACTGAGCTCCTGTCCTGAACAACAGGTCACGCATTCAAGATGGCATCTACCTGCCCCTGCCAACCTGGAGCACGCGGCAGCCAGACTACAGGCCAGGTTCCAACGCACGAAGACAGCAGAAGACGCAACAGGAGCTGGGCTCCTGGAGCTGCCGAGATGCCCCAACACAGTACCAGACAAGCGACAATCAGAACAGCAGCTGTAGCGGCTGAATGACCAGACAAAGGGCCACACTCACACAGCCCAGCGAGGCCCCCGGCCCCCAGCTCTCGGTCTTCTGCTTCCCTGCTGGCTGTAACAGCATCAAAACTGGGAACGGTTTCAGTAGCTCAGCTGCCTGCAAAGCCTCCAAACTTTTCCTCTCTGAGTTTGCCTGCTGGAGGCCTCCACCTTCCAAAGCCCACAAACACCTTCTGGAAGATCAGCGTGGTGGGGCCTGAAATCTGCTGACCTCAAATGCTGAAGATCCGAAAATACTGAATCCTGAAGACTGAATAATCTGCACCCCCTTGTATTATTGGTTGCCCCATCCCAAAATGTGATGCTTTTTAGCTTTTTCCCTGGGCTATCTATTCTCACCAGCAGTCCCCTCCAGGGGGCACCAGCTGTAAAGGCCTGGGCTCAGCCGCCAGTTATTTGCACAATAGTGTCCCAGAAAAAAGAAGATTATGTGCAGGACACACTAGCAGGAGACCCGAGTCTACCTATATAGCAAGCAAAAAATAAGCACTGAGATTTGGGGTTTGTTAGTTACCACAGTGTATCATAGCAAAACCGACTGGAAGATTACCTATGCCTTCTTGCCTTTTTTCTTAGATAAATCATTGCAGAGGTTCATTTATTTTGCTAGTTTTTTTCAAAGAATGGACGTTTGGCCTTGTTGATTCTCTCTATAATATCTTTGTTTTTTATTTCATTTTCTATTTCTTCTAAGCATCATAGCCTCCTTTATACTTTCTTTGAGTTTTTTCCATTTCTTCTATTAAGCTGTGTTCTTACTTTATTTTCATTTTCCCTCACTTGTAAAAAGCTCTTAAGAAAATACATTTCCCTTGATGCACTACCTATTATAAACCAAAAGTGTTGCTATATACTGTTTTCAGTATCATAAAATGTATTTGTTTTTATGGTTTCTTCTTCGATTTATGAGTTATTTTAAAAACATGGAGATTTTAAAATTTTTATTTTAAAATACTTATTTATTTTATGCATAGAACTGAGATTTAGACGAGAGAGGTACAGGGCATGAGAGGATTCACCGAGATAGGTTGGGGAGCAGAACAGGCAGATCGACAGAAACATACTGCTGAGGGGAGCAGCAGGTGAGACAGAAGAGGTCTGCTGTGCCATGTGGGTCGGCTCCCTGGCAATAGCAATGAGATTTAACCCCTAGGCCATCAGGGAGGCCCTCTAACTTATTTACATTGCAATCACAACATAGTTTTTTACCCTTTCCTTTGGAATTTGTTGATACTTGCTTTATACCCTAATCATGGACTGATCTTGTAAATGTTTCACATGTGCTTAAGGTGAATTTCCATTCTCTCGCTGTTGCACTGCTGGGTGCAAAATTAATATATGTGTATTGGTACAAACTTGGTTGATTTTATTGTTCAAATATCCTCTATCTTTGCTGATTTTTTTTATCTGCTTTAATCACCAGTCCTAGGTAAAAGCATGTTGAAAAACCTCCCACAATGATTATAATTTTTTCAACTTATCCTTGTAGCTGTTTAAAATATCATCAATTTATACTTTATATATTTTTAAGCAAGACACTTGAACAGAGCAGCCCAGGGTCTTGTGATAAGCAACTTGTCACATTTCTTGGATCGTAACTTGCTCATATCTGACCTTGAACACTTACAATATTAACCCTCCCAACACAAGCTAAAATGTATATAAGCCCATAACATCTTCCAAGGAGTGTAGATCCCTTGAGTCAAGTACTGGTACAATAAACCTGCCTTTGTTAGCCTCAGGGTCCTGGTTCCCTTATGCCACATAACAATTATGTTTAAAATTGTGTTATCATTTTTGGTGAATTAAATCTCTTCTCATTACAGTCATCCCTTTCTATCCCTGTAATGTTCTTTATCTTAAAGGTTCTTTATTTTGTCTGATATTAATATAACCAAACTAGCTTCCTTTTAGTGAATATTTGCCAATAATATAATTTAAGATCCTTTAACTTTCAACTTTTCCAATAGTTCTTTTGCTTTAGTGAGTGCTTTAGTGTCTTCATGAATACAGCTGGAAATAAAAAAAACTTATCTGGCAATCTTTGTCTTGTAATTGGTAATTTTTTTAAAGATTTATTTATTTATGCATTCAAGAACTGGGGTACAGGCCAGAGGTGTGGGGGTGAGAGGATCCACCAGAGACAGAGTGGGGAGCAGTAGGCCAGGTAGGAGAGGTCTGCTGCACCATGTGGCTTCCCTCCCTGCTGGGGGATCAAACCCATGCTGCAGTGGCTATAGATGCTCCACAGTGCAGTACTTACCCTTGTGCCACCAGGGAGGCCCATAATTGTTAATTTTGGTCAACATATATTTATTATAATTCTTGATGTATTTAGAGTTTGAGTCTGTTACTTTTCAATCCTATTTGCTTCATGTCTTCTAGTACTGGTTTTTTTTTTTTTAATTTCTTTCCTAGTCCATGTTTTTCTTTCTAAAGATTTAGAAATGTTTTTAAATGTTTTTAACTCTTGAAATTTATTATGCATTTGAATTGACAAAAACTAAAGTTTAAAGACACTGTTGTTATTCTCATCTAGACAGTTAAAGAGTTTTTAAATACTTTAGCTCCCTTCTTATCTCTTCTATCTTAAAGAGTATTGTTGTCTAACTTTTGGGTTCAGTCTTTTTAACACCACAAATTTGTCATTTTAGTCTACACAAAGAGGAAGAAAAAGAACCAGTGTAACTGTTACAGGGCAACCCTATCTGAGTGTGGGTCTTCACCCGTGCACTTAAAAGGCACTTATAATAAGACTCAACTGCAGGCACACACCAAAAAAGTTAATAAAGCATTTATTGAACCTTCCTGGTAACGCAAGAGGTTGAGTGCCGCATTGTGTGGCATTCGAAGCCACTGCAACTCAAGTTTGATCCCTGGCCAGGGAGCTGACCCACATGGTGCAGCAGACCTCTCCTGTCTTGCTCACCACTCCGCCCAGCAGTGTATTTCAGTGTAAGCTCTGCTCCCCACTCTGTCTCTGGTGAATCCTTTCACCTCCCCCCCTCCCCTGCACCTCTGGCTTGTACCCCAGCTCTTGTATGTGTAAATAGATTAAATCTTTTTTTTTTTTTAAGAAAAGGGTTTATTTACAAAAGGAGGAATGAAGGAATGAATAACTCAGGGAAAAGAGAGATAAATCCATAAATGCATCCTGCAAGTTCTGCTGAGCTGTAACCCAACAGCAGCTGAGAGTTGGCAAAAAACCAAGGGACACTTCCCCTCCCCAGGCCCACATATCTGGTTTTATGCCAAACCTGGCTGTTAACTCCACCCTCAGGTCCAAGTGATTTGGTGATGATAACATTATGGGATTTGTAGTTCTTGGTGTCTGGATATCTTTGGCTGGAGTGGGGGTGGGGGTGGGGGTGGAGCCCATAAAACCTATTTGTAGCATTCATTCAGGATATCTTTTTCCCTAACATAAGGATGCATTACAAAACAGTGGCCACTAAGTACAACTGGGATAGACCCAGTTGTATATGGCCTAAGAGGCCCAAAGGCCATATAAAGTGTCTCAAGAAAGTCTTGGGGAGGGTGAGGAGGCAGGTAGAGGGAGGAAGATTTGGTATTTTTAAGGATCTCTTGTTCCGGGAAAGAAGAGAGGACTTTGTCTCCTAACTTCTGTTTCTCTGTGGAGAGGACCAACTCCCTGCCCTTCTGTGAGGAGAGGCCTGTTCCTGGTTTCTGATGACCCCACAGCAGCTTATAGCCTCAGGGCAGGAGGTGAGAGGGGTGTGGTGGTGTGGAATGGGGCCTGTCTGTGTGTGCCTGCATGAAAGGGGCAGGAATCTGTCCAGAGCTAGTTCTGTTAGTGGGGCTTGGGCCAGAAAAAGGTGAGGCAAGACATTCTGAAATGGAGAATATAATGAAACAAAGAGGGAAAATTCTCAAAAGAAGGAAAGGTGTATTATTTCATGGCACAGGTATGGGTGACAGCACTGTTCTTCTCTGGGAGATGCAAGAACAGCAATTTTCTCTCTAAGAGAAGATTCCCCTGATGTAAACTCTCGTAATTGTATTTTCACTTTGGTAAAACATTTCTGTAAAATATCAAGGATTTCAGGTTTGATGTTAAGAATTTCAGGTTTGACATACATGAATTTGCATTCCTAATATTGGGAGTAATTGCAAATAACAGAAACAGGCTACTGGGAGGTTTGCGAACAGAGGTATTTTTGCTGTGATCATTTGGGAGAGAGAAAATTGTGGGAAAGAAAAGTCTTTGAAATGGTCCATCTCTTCCAGAATGGTGCTGAATATGTCAGGTTCTCCAGGAGCGCCATGTCAGTGTCCACTTATATTCTGATGGGTTCAGAATTTTACATTTGAGAAATGCCTCTGGGTGCTATTAAGATCTCCTGTTTTCAGGCTCACTGAGCGATGTGGAATAAATAAAAAACATCCAAAGACACTTTAAGCCAGAATGTATTAGACTAAGCCTCCCATCATGCACAGTTAGGAAAACTGGATAAAATATTTTAACGATATGTTTGAAAGCAGTAGACAACTATTGAGACAGCATTAGAAGACAAGATAAAAAAGGAAAGAAAATCCCATGGAGGGTCCCATTTGAGATATTTACCATCTGTAAAATTAAAGCTGAGAAACTGAGCAAGCTTCTGGAAGTTTCACAGGGAAGAAAATAACTAATCTTCAGAGATCACCCATGAGAACGTGCCAGTCTTTCAGGTGGGATCCCTAAAGGAGTAATGATGAAGCAAAATAGTTATGTTTTTAGCCTCACAAATCCAGCTATAATCTATTTCACAGACTTATTCAGGTGGTTTGCTGTTACCCTAACCTCTCCTATAAACAATATATCCTCTTAGGGCATAGACAGTATTGTCCGGCACTTCAAGTTATCTCTATAAATTCTCATACACAATGTCTACTATTTAATGAAAATGAATATAGACTTTAAGATAATTGTGATTAATGTGTTCCAGAAAACTAATTAGAAGGTGGATAATTTTAGGAAAGAACTGGGAACTATTAAAAAAAAAACAAAAGTAAATTCTAGAACTGAAAAATGTGATGCCTGAAATTAATAATTCAACAGACAGTTCTAATAGATGATTAACAAAAAACCCCCAAATATTATATAAATAATACTATATTGCAAGAAGTAAGATAGAAGGAAATAAAAATGTAGTATTTCATAATGGGGTAAGCTCATTTTCAAAAAGATATAACAACATAAAATTAGTATGTACCTGATAAGAAAACATGAGAATATAGAAAGTGAAAAACACACCACAAAAGCTATCACTAGGGACCTCCCTGGTGGTACAAGGGATTAGATCAAAGCACTATCAAGTTATTGGCAGCCACTGCAGCATGAGTTTGATCCCCAGCCAGAGACCTAACCCACAGGGCACAGCAGACCTCTCCTGTCTCTCCTGCTGCTCCCCTCAGCAGTGTATTTCAGTCTGCCTGTTCTGCCCCCCACTCTGTCTCTGGTGGATTCTTTTTTTTTTTTTAAAGATTTATTTATTTATGCATACAAGAACTGGGGTACAGGCCAGAGGTGCGGTGGGTGAGAGAATCCACCAGACAGAGTGGGGAACAGAACAGGCAGATCAATCGAAACACACTGCTGAGGGGAGCAGCGGGTGAGGCAGGAGAGGTCTGCTGTGCCATGTGGGTCACCTCCCCAACCAACGGCAGGGATCGAACTCGTGCTGTAGTGGCTGTGGTTGGCTTCATAGTGCGTTGCTTAACCCACTGCACCACCAGGGAGGGCCCTCTGGTGAATTCTTTCACCCCTCCCCACACCTCTGGCCAGTACCCCAGTTCTTGTATGCATCTATTAATAAATCTTTTTTTTAGAAGCTATAACTAAAATAAGAAGTAGGAAAATTCTCAATTATAGTAAGATTTAAATTTACCTCTCTCATTAAATAGCAGACTATGCACACACAAAAATTAGTAAATGTAAAATATCTGAGCGATGTAGTAAGTGCTACCTAAATGCTGCATTTAACTAAATGTTATTCTGCAACAATGGTGGGATATATGTTTTTTCAATCAAACATAGAACATTTACCAAAACTAACTATATATGTTAGACCATAAAGCAACTCAACAATTTTCAAATGACTGAAACTGAACAGACCACCTTCTCTGGTAGAATTTAGAAATCAATACCAAAAAAAAAAAAAAGGATAACTGGAATGGATAACTAAAATATTTCAAAATGTCTGGAAATTCTAAACATCCAAAGGATTAATGAAGTCACAATGGAAATAAAAAGATACTTTGAACTAAACATAGTAATCTTAAAGGAAGCAGGAAAGCTGTACTTGGGTAAAATTTATAACCTTAAAATTGATAATACATCAATTAAGCTAGAGAATATAAAGACAAATAACAATTTACAATATAGAAAAAAGGAAAGCTCGAATTATTAGTAAGAAGTAACCCCTGTGTTAAAAAAGGGGATGCAAGGCCTCCCTGGTAGTGCAAGGGGTTGCACGCCACACTGTGGGGCTTCCTCAGCCACTGCATCGGGAGTTGGATCTGCCACGGAGGAGACCCACATGGCCCAGCGGACCTCTCCTGTCTTGCCCGCTGCTGCCCTGAGCAGCAATACTTCAGTTGATCCGCCTGTTCTGCTCCCTACTGTGTCTTCGGTGAATCCTCTCACCACCCCCCACTCTGACTCTACTTCATCTCCTGTATGCGTAACTAAATAAATCTTTTTTAAAAAGCCACAACTGTCCACTGCTGCAGGCCAGCTGTGGCAACAAACCAGGGTCCCCACAGGATGAGACAGAGTTGGCGATGAATAATGTATGGGGAAAGGGTACTAGAAAACAGACACTCCTTCTAGGGTGCCAACATCTTCCATCTTCCACTGAGTCTCAGCAGTTGTTTATTTCTACTCTACACACTAGAAGCAGGAAAGCAGGGAAACATCATTTGTAACTTTTTAAGGAAAAACAGGGAAGTTCAAGCTCCAGCCCTGTGCAAAAACATGTTTTTGAGACCAACAGATCAACATTCGTTACATTTTCTTAGGACTGGTGCAAAACAACATGTATCCATCCTTATACTGAACATTGAGGCAGATGCAATAACCCAGCTCCATCACAATGAACCAGCCCTTTCCACCACAGGCCCCAAGCAAAAAGGAAATATTAAAATGAAACCCCAAACTGTATCTATTGCTTACCATTCAATTCCCAAAAGCAGCCTCTAACCCCAACCTATCCTGAACCCAATAGTTCGTCATCAAAATTGCTCAGCGACCAGTTATTCTGTTTGTTTAGTAAAATAGCCAATCTTACAACTCCCCCCCCCCCCCCCCCCCCCCCGCAATGGGAAATTACCAATTAGCACTTAATATGCCTTTACAAGATGGTGACAGTGTTACAGGGCAGGGAGAAGAGCACCCCAGAACCACCAAACCTGCCCTCTCTGAATGGGTTCTGCCATCAGCCCATTAAAACAAACATATAAAACCTTTAATGGAAAGGAACTTTAATACAATTAGGATACAATACAGGAAGGACAAAGAAAATAGTTAAAGTCCAGCCAAATAGGATTGGCTCAAAACAAGGCCCAAAAGCCTGCCACACATCCAAAGGATCTTTCAGTAGAGACCCACAGAAAAGGGTCAGAAAGAGTCAGACAAATCTGGGAGGAAAAGAGCAAAATCAGAATCAAGATGAAAGCTGCCATTGTTAACCTCCCCATGGGTCTCTCACCCACATCTGTTCCAACCAGTCCAAGACCAAAAAGTAAGTGCAGTTTGTTCACATGTCCCTCTGCTCCACGTGCCTCCTCCAGGTCTCCTTGCTGCTCTCCATCCTGCTTCCTTCCTTCTGTCCTCCTCTCAGCAGAATCTTCTTTCCCTCCTCAGCGCCACCCACTTAGGGCAGAACTGAGATTCTGGAACTTCCCCCTTTTCCTGGGGACCACCCTGTTACAACAGTAGTATCAGCCAAAAGAGTGGAGATCAGGCAGGGGCCAGCTGTGGTGCTCCTGATTTTTCAGGGGTGTCCCTCATGCCGACTTCTGTCACTCAGCATGAGTAGCATGGCCCTGGCAGTCCACCAATTGTATTAGTCACTGAGGGTTTTTTAAAGCATTGTATATCCTAACATAGTCATCCGTTACTTATAAGTCCTTTACTATGTTAGTGAATAGATTAGGATATTTGGTGTGAAATGTAATAGTAAAATTTCTCCTCTTAAAATAATGGAAAATAGGCTCTGGATTAGTATTTCATACAGAATGCCTGATTTTCAGGATCTAATTATTGACATTTAAGCAGGAAGTGTCTGTATTTGTAAGCAGCCTGAGTAGGTTTCATTTAATTTATACTCACTGCTGCAGTTCTTAATGGTATTTTCTAAGAGTTTATTTTGTAATTTTTTTTTTTTAGTTTTTTTCAGAATTTCAACATCTAAGAATTTTTTGGTAATCATTTTTTAATGGTGTGTAGTAATGCAATTGATTTTTGTATATTTATCTTAAATCCAGCATTTTTATAAAAGATTACGCACACAAGAACTGAAACAGGGTAGAGAAGGTTTTGAGGTTAGAGAGCTTCTAAAAAGTTTTAAAAGGTTAAAAGGTTTTAAGTTAAAATTAAGGACTTTAACAATAGGGGTTATGGCATAATAGAGGATAGTGTTTGATATAGGTTACTGTCTATGGGTTTTTATTTGAGTGTATAATTGCAAGAGATTTTAGGTTATAGGAATAATAATTATGGGGCTTATTTATAAATAGGGGCAAATAAAAATGTTTATGTTTTTGTAAGAGGATGGCTGTTTTATTTAGATAGTTTTGAAACAGGGGCACACGCAGGGGAGGAGGACGCTCTGACCGAGACAGGGGTCAGAGGCCCCAAAAAGCCCCCAAAGGCCAAAAGGCCACAAACCAGAATCAAGGGCTATAGCAACAGGGGCTATAGCCTATCAGAGGACAGTGCCCGATACAGGTCACTGTCTGTGGGTTCTCACCCGCGTGCACAATTGCAAGGGACTTCAGGCTACAGGAACAACAGATACAGGGTTTATTTACAAACAGGGGAAACAAGAACGCTTACGTATCCACAAGAGGCTGACTGCTCCATCCAGACAGCATCAGCGTTGGCAGTCACCGGTCACCAGTTCTAAGCAGCACTGTCCAGGAGAAATGACCACTGCGGGCCTGCGGAGGTGGTGTTTCAGTGAACACCCAGTGTTACAGCTCTTGTGAGTTGTTGGTTTATGTCACCAACAGACAGCTCTTTGAGACACTAGGCCCAGGGCCTTTGGTGCTCCTTCCAGTCAGTGTTATAGCCAGGACCGAGTCTCAGTCTCTCTCTCCTCGGAGGGCGGCGGCTGGAGGCTTCCCTCCTTCCTTCGAAGGCTGAAGCTGTCTTCTCCTCTTCCTCTGCTGCTGCTTCCAATGAACTGCTCTCCAAGGGAACTGCTCCTCTCCAAACAAACTGCCACTCCAAACAAACTGCTACTCTCAGAGAACTGCTCCTCTAACTGGCTTCGACTGGCCTTATATTCACTTCAGGTGCCCCCCCCCCACAGTCTGATTGGTCCATTTTGCCTGCACCTGATTGGTCCATTTTGGCCTGTTCCAGAATTCAGGAAGTGTAACGGGCTCAGCTATCACTAACTTGTACTAGGCGGAGTCCTGGTGCCAATCAACCCAAGGCTCACACCCGATTGGTCCATTCCACGAGCCAGGCAGCACACTGCTACATAAAAGGTCTCTGAGGCAGGACTGCCACACTAACTTGCAGGGGAGCCAGAGACCACTCCTCCTACTGGCTGCAACCCGGTAACAGTATTAGTGTTGGTGGTTACTGGTTACTGGGAGTGCTGGGTAGTATTGGCTAGTAGTGATGCCTATTATGCGGTTTGGAGCTGCTGCAGCCCAGTAACAGAACTGGGGTACAGGCCAAGCGGTGTGGGGAGTGAGAGGATTCACCAGAGACAGAGTGGGGAGCAGAACAGGCAGATCATCGGAAATACGCTGCTGAGAGGAGCAGTGGGCGAGGCAGGAGAGGTCTGCTGCGCTATGTGGGTCAGCTCCCCATCTGGGGGTCGAACTCGTGCTGCCTCTGGTGCTGCTTCAGAGTGTGGGACTTAACCCCTTGTGCCACCAAGCAGGCCCCTTAAATCCAGCATTTTAAATTCTACTAATTTATCTACTTATTCGTTTATGTCTTCCATGTAAATAATCTGTCCTGTCTCTTCCTTTCTAATTTCTATATATTTTATTTCTTTACTTTTGGGGGGCATTCTTATTCTTTGGATAACAGAAAGTAATATAGCAAGTAGTGGTTTCAGAACACAGCTACTTATGTATGATACAGTAAGTACTGGGGTTTTAAGACACATCTCCAAACTCTTTGACACTTCCCCCATAAAGGGGAAGTAAAGTGAGAGTAAAGTTTGGCAGAACTAATGCTATGTGACTATTCCAATAATGTGACATTAAAGGCAATATAGTTTTGTCTCCCCTCCACATCCCCGGCAAGGCGCACTCCATTCCCATCTTGGACTATCTCTATATCTCTATTAGCTATATCTGTATCTTAAACATAATCAATTTTGCCAGAAGCAATTTTCAGACAGTTAATATTGGCTTTGTTGGGCCTCTGTTTTCCATGTCATTACTTTCTTTACTTACCTTTATTATGTTCTCCCTACTATTTTCCTTGTGTTTACTCTGTTACTCCTTTTCTAGTGTCTAAAGTTGAACATTCACCCATTATTTTTATTCTCTTTACTTTTCCCATAAGCATTTAAAATTATTAAAGCCCACCTTTCAGGTCCTTAAAATTTTAATTTCAGCAATTTATTTTCTATTTCTGGAAGTTCATTTTGGTACTTGTTAATATCAAGGTAATGTTTATAGTCTTTTGCTACTCATATATATATATATATTTTATTAGTTATTTCTGACATCATTTGTAGTCCCCAGGGAGTACCCACCACCATTTCACCTGTGCACCATCACCTCAGTCCCTTGTGCACCCTCTGGCCTCTTCCCCGTCTTTG
>JAGFMF010011585.1:3386173-3455262 GCA_019455555.1 Galemys pyrenaicus | reverse complement strand
CCCATTGCAGATTCTTTGCTCCTTTGTCAAAGATCAGTTGTCCATAGTTGTGTTGCTTTACTTCTGTGCTTTCTATACGGTTCCATTGGTCTGTGTGTCCTGACAAGACAATTCTAAGGTAATGCTGGTTAGTCAGACCGAGATCTTGCTGCATTGAGCAAAGAACTCAATTTTGCTGTTCAGTTGTTTTGATGATCTCAAAGTAAGCAGTTGACACCCTTTTTACTCTGAAAATAATTCCAAGTTGAATGATAAATTATGCCTATCATTATCAGTTATGTTACCCTGTTAGTATGTATCTGTACTGAAACAGGGGGCAGGGGAGGAGCCTCTGACTAAGACAGTGGTCAGAGGACAATCCCAGGTCAGAGAGCCCCCCAAAAGCCCCTAAAGGCCAAAAGGCCACAAACCAGAATCAAGGGCTATAGCAACAGGGGCTATAGCCTATCAGAGGACAGTGCCCGATACAGGTCACTGTCTGTGGGTTCTCACCCGCACGCACACGCAAGGGACCTCAGGCTACAGGAACAACAGATACAGGGTTTATTTACAAACAGGGGAAACAAGAACGCTTACGTATCCACAAGAAGCTGGCTGCTTCATCCGGACAGCATCAGTGTTGGCAGTCACCGGTCACCAGTTCTAGGCAGCACTGTCCAGCAGCAATGACCACTGCGGGCCTGCGGAGGCGGTGTTTAGGAACACCCAGTGTTACAGCTCTTGTGAGCTGTGGGTTTATACCACCAACAAACAGCTCTTTTTTGAGACACCAGGCCCAGGGCCTTTGGTGCACCTTCCAGTCAGTGTCACAGCCAGGACTGAGTCCCAGTCCCTACAAAGTCCTTCAGTCTCTCTCCCCTCTTCAGAGGGTGGCTGCTGGAGGCTTCCCTCCTTTCTTCCAAGGCTGGAACCAGTTCTCCTCTTCCTCTGCTGCTTTTTCAGACCCCTTCTTCCTTTGGGCTGCTGCTTCTCTGTCTGCTTCTCCAGGTCACTCTAAATCCCCCTCAGCTCCCCATCTCAAATGTATCCCAATGCTCCCTTGGACCCTGCCTTATATTCACTTTCAAGGTGCCTCCCCCACCCACCACAGTCTGATTGGTCCATTTTTCAATCCTGCACCTGAGTGGTCCATTTTGGCCTGTTCCAGAATTCAGGAAGTGTAATTTACAAGAGGGGCTCTGCTACCATTGACTTGTGCTGAGAGGTGGAGTCCTGGTATCAATCAACCCACAGCTCACACCTGATTGGTCCATTCCATGATCCAGGCAGCACACTGCTACATAAAATGTTTCTAGGAAGGACTGCCATACTAACTTGCAGGGGAGCCAGAGACCACTCCTCCTGCCAGCTGCAGCCCGGTAATAGGCACACAGCCTCCAGGAGACGCTCACTCAAGAGACCGTCTCAAGCCGCAAACTACTCCCGAGCTGCAGCTGATGGTGCCCACGACTAGCAGCAAAATGGACTTTAGCCAAGTCCACTCTCCGCGCCTTCTCAGTAATAAAGTTTAACTCCTCTGTTCTCAAATTTCTAAAACCATTTCTAAAACCTGTGGCCTCCCTGGTGGCGCAGTGGTTTAAGCAACGCACTATGAAGCAAACCACAGCCACTGCAGCACGAGTTTGATCCCTGCCACCCGCCAGAGATGTGACCCACATGGTACAGGCAGACCCTTTCCTGCCTTGCCCGCTGCTCCCCTCAGCAGTGTATTTCAGCCTATCTGCCTGTTCTGTTCCCCACTCTGTGTCTGCTGGATCCTCTCACTGCCCACACCTACGGCCTGTACCCCAGTGCTTATATGCGTAAATAAATAAATCTTAAAAAAAACAAACACAAGAAAACCTATGTAGGCCCCTCCCGTCCACACCACTAGGGAGGCCAGAGGGTTCTCCCTGGAGATCTCCTTTCTTCTTTCTTTAAGCGATAAACACCAGCTCCTTGCCTGCCCTCACTCTGTCTGTGGAGTACTCTTCAATGTGGCCAGAGAGTTCAATAGCTCTTTTACAAATGGGAATGAAAACCCTCTTCCCATCCCCCTGACTTCTGGCTGGTGGAGCAGTGGACAGCGGCTGGCATGCTGCTAGCTTATCAGCCTCTCTTGGGGGAGGCTGGGAAAAGGCTGAGGGGCAGTGGGCCCACTCCCTTGTGTGTGGCAGGAGTGTGCACCTCCTTTCTTGGCTCCTGCACAGGGTACGGCTTGTCTGTTTACAGTTCATCCCCTCCACTAGCCTGGTGCAAGTTCCTCAGGGCAGGGCCTGCAACACCGGCCCCTGTCTGGCCTGCACCTGACACGGGCCAGTGTGTGATGGACACCCAGTCCATGCCGTGTCTGAGTTCTGCTTCTGCCCACAGGATGGCAGCATTTAGTCAAGGCTCCAGCCCCACAGTGGCCCTGCTGAGCTAGGGAATTTGAAAGTACTTGGTTTATTCCTGAAATGAAAACAACTTCAGGTCTCTTTCTATGAGGCAACTGACCATAAAACAGTGCACAGTGTTCACTGTCTACTCTCCTTCCATGTACAGTCTGGAAGATCTCCTATTGGATTGTGGGTACCCATCCCCTAAAAACTAATTTGTCTACAGTTTGTGTTAGCTAAAACCTAGCATATAGTTGAAATCACTAGCTCAATTTAGATATGTCATTAAATACAAAGAATTATTTTTGTTATTTAAAGAAAAAGGAGGGCAAGGGAACTGTTGAGCGTGTGTTATGTGCTGGATGCTTTCATCTAGGGGCTCTGATACTTGAGGGGGCATCAGAATCACCTGAAGGACCTGTCGAAACACAGGCTCCAGGCCCAACCTCAGAACTTCCAACTCAGTAGGCTTGGGGTAGGATCTGAGAATCTGCATTTTAACACGTGCCCCAATGAGGCCAATGATACTGGTCTGGGGAGTCTCCGATTTAAACAATCACATTTAATTCTCAGCAGCTGTTGACAAAGGTATCATTGTCTCCATTTTACAGATAAGAAAACTGAGCTTTAGAAGCTGAAATAATAACACACCCAGCAAGCAGAGGGCTGTGTGTGAACGAATCCTGCTCAGTCTGATGCCAAACCTTGCTCTGAGCACTGCACCATTCCGTAAGAAAAAGGGTATGAATCTGTGCTTTGGGTTTTCTCTGAATCATATGGCTCCCAAAAATATGAAGCAATGCCCGATACCAGTGTGATGTTTTTAGCATCTAAGAGGTTAACAATAACAATCTTTGCATTTCCTTTGGCATCAAATAATGGAGAAAACTCATTGGAATAAACAGCTGTATGGAAGGGTATATTCTTCAACAGTTTACACTATTTGTTTAAAATTAAAGTGTCTTTGGAAATGAAATATTGACATTATTTTAACCACCAAATGCCATCTTTGAAACTAGAATGTGATGTAAGAATACGGCAGAAGTGGCTATAAAACCCATTCACTTGCTCATGGAGAGAAGACACGGTTTGTCTGAGGACATAAGGGAGGACGTGCGGGCTGGTGGGCTTTCTCCAGAAGTGAGTCAGCAAGCTAATGACTTGGCTACAGGTTCCAGCTATTGTTCAGCCTGATGGGTCAGCCTGTGATGTATTGAGAACCTGTTCTATATTTATTATTCAGGCACAAGTTTTGTCTAGCACTCTCTCTCCACTTTTATTTTAAAAAAATCAAAAGTGCTCTCTGAGGCAGGGCTGGGTTTTGTTCTGAGTATCTGTGGAGAAGAGGTGGAAGGTGGAGGAAGAGGATGGAGAGAGAGAGAGCTCCTCGGCTGAAGTCGAGGCTTCCCACCTGGAGGGACAAAATGGGCTCTTCCTGGCGGAGGGCCTGCTTGGCTCTGTTTCTGCTCTGCAGTGGGGTCTCGCCTGTCTGTTCCAAACTGAACAGCCTTGCTCGTGCTGGGCTTCAGAAGTGTGGCCAAAGAGGCTTTATTAATAGTTCCTGGAGGAAGAGAGGTGGGCAAATGGGGGTTTCACATTTAGAGACCATAAGGTTAAGCTGCCTACTTCCATGCCCGTGAGTGTCCCCCATTATTTGGCGTAGCTGTCTCTAAAAAGAAACTCAGCAATGATGACCTGTTTGATCTGAACCTCCACAGCCTCCCCACAGACCTGAGGGCTCCTCCCCCCAAAAGGAGTTATAAGCAAACACTCAGGGAGAAGCTGTCTTGGGTGAAGCTGGTTTCCTGAGCAGTGGGGGGTCCCAGACCAGGGTGCTGGGAACAGGGAGCAGAGACGGCCTGCGTGCGACGGGAACATCAGCTGCCGGCCCAGCCTGCCCCTGCGCCCCAGCTCACCAGGAGGGTCGCAAGCCTGTGGCCAGACGTCCACCACTTTACCCTTCATGCCGCACTTCCAGGGAATGTGAGTCACAAGGAAAAATTGAGAACTTTGAGGAACAAGTTGCTGCAAAAGATAGATTGAAAACTGAAAATCTCATACCAGACAGCACAGAAATTATACTTGAAACTGTCACTTGGTGACCTGGAGGTTGGGACCACGGCTTCTGGGGGCTCCGACAGTGGGGTGCGATGCTGTCTCCTGGTCCTTCATTCCTCATGGTAGATGGCGCAGCGTCGCTCACCTGTTAGGGCAGATGTCCTGGCTGGGCTTCCGTGTCCATGTGGAGGTCACCACTGCGTCCCCCACGGTGGCGGCTGCAGCCAACGACCCCCACCCCCAGAGAATGACTCCTCTTCAATAAATTCCCTTTCCAGTGCTGTTCTTTTGGCCTCCAGACTGCCCTGGTGAGTGGAGCCGCCCAACTCACTCACATGTCTCCTCCATATTTTTTTAAAATCCAAAGAGTCATATTCTTCAAGCCATCCCAGAGACAAGACCACATGATGGGTGCATTGCTGGTGTCTGCACTTCTATTCATTAGAGGACATCAGCAAATTAGGAATTTCATCTTTCCACTGTCTTTCTCAATGAGGTCGATTGGGTAAGAGGAACATTAACAACAAAACCCTGCTAGTTGATTTATATACAATCTGTTTTCACGGTGACTTGGGAGTGGCTTGGTATATTAAGATATACATATAATAAGATAGATAAAATTAAACAAGTGATTAATGAAGTGTAATTATTCTGTCTCCATGTTCCTGCCTTTCAGACAGTCATACTAATACCCAGTTCACACAATTCCAACGGCTATGCAGGAGGCGTATGTGAAGCCTCCCGGGCACTGGGCCTGGCCCTGGAGCTGCCCAAAGGCTCAGGCCATTGTCGCTTGAGTGATTCTCTCCCTCCTTCCTTTCCTCCTTTTCTTTGTTAATTCATATTCTTTTTTTTAAAAAATATTTATTTATTTATGCATACAAGCACTGGGGTACAGGCCAGAGGTGTGGGGGGGGAGCGGTGAGAGGATTCACCACAGAGAGCGGGGAGCAGAACAGGCAGATCAACAGAAGCACACTGCCGAGGGCAGCAGCAGGTGAGGCAGGAGAGGTTTGCTATGCCATGTGGGTCCCCTCCCTGGCCGGCAGCAGGGATCGAACTCGTGCTGCGGTGGCTGCGGTTTGCTTCATAGTGCGTTGCTTAACCTACTGCGCCACCAGGGAGGCCCTGTTAATTCATATTCTTATCAATATTTATTGGCTAGGAATTTATTGTGCTAGGTGTTGTGAAACAAAAATGCCCAACACATGAATCCTACCAACAAGGAACCTGGTACCCAGTGCCAAGGGGTCCACCCAGAGGCAAGGCCACCTCCTCGTGACTTGCCCACCATAGGGTTTCGCTGTGGTTTCCTGGAGCAGACACAGGCTCTGAGGCTGGGCAACCTGGTGAGAACCCCAGCTGGCTCTCCTTCTCCAAGCCTCATGCCGCAATGTAAACCAGGACTAGTAGCCGTCTTTCAGGGCTGTCGTGGTGACCACTTGAAATGTGTGCCAGAGAAGCACAGTAATAGTTACCACTCACTGAACACTTACATTGTGCCAGGCGCTTGTCCTGTATTAACTCATGCAAAACTCACAATAACCCTATGAAGAGACACTGTTCTCATTGTATGCCTGTTTTACAGAAACAAAGAGAAGAGCAGTGACCCACTCAAGGTCAGGCAGCCAGTTAGCAGCAAAGCTGGGCTTCACATTCAGAGTATTTTTTTTTTCTAGCGCCCAAGAACTCAGTTGCCAGTCAGCGTAGCTTCTCAGTCATGCCACACTCTAGAACCACCTGTGAAGCTTTGCGAAATGATCAGAGCTTCATTCCCCTGGGAGATTCTGATTCAGTGGGTCTGAGAAGAGGCAGGAATATGTATTTTTAGAGGGCTCTTCAAGTGACCCTGATGTGCACTTGAGAATCAATGGGCATCAGAGTGAGGGAGATAGAGCTTTATAGAAATGGCTCTTGAAGGATACAGTAGAATTTTCTAGGCAAAATGTAGATACATGGTATCTAGGCAGGAAGAACGGCATGTGCAAACCCTGGGGACTACGAGAACAGGAAGCTGAGGTTATGTAGCACATTTTGTATGTGTAAGACAAGTGACTAAGAAGGAGGAAGGATGAGGAGAGGGAGATATTAGGTGTTGGGGGACATCCAGCACCATGTGGAGGATTAGAAATCATGCTAAGAACGTGAGCTGTATTCTGTGGAACAGGAGAGCACCTGAAAAATTTCATGCTGGGCATAAAACACCATTTGTTGTCTTTATTTAAAAGCTCTTTATTTAAAAGCTCATGCTTTTGATTCCAAGAATTTTGACATATTGAGTAAAAATGAACATAAGCAGGAAAAGGAAGATTGCAATTTATAATTAATTTAGCCAGAAGCATCATAGCGCTTTTGGTGAGAGAAGAGTAGATTGTTGAAAATTGAATGCACTGTGAAGTGGCTATTATTTCTTGAACTTACCTCGTTTTGGACAAAAAAGGAGGAAGAGAGACTGTTTTCACAGTGCAGGATACGAAGGCAGGATGCAGGCAAATCAATCTTTGTGCCTGACCTTCTTGGCAGAAGCTCTAAGTAATGGCCGGCAGAGGAGCCTGGAGCTAGCTGCAGAGGGGACCCAAGTGGGTGGGAAGGAGCTGCACCAGGACTGGGCCCCACCCACTGTCTTCTACGGGAACAAGGGGCTGAGAGTTCTTCAAGCCTCTCTCTGAATGCTCTTCTTTAAGAAATGCAGAGCTCTGTAAAATTCTATTGGGAGGAGATATTTGTCAGTTTTTATGATTTCTTGATGATTGGGAGGCTTGTCAGGACTGCACTTTAAGGCAGTAAAGCCTCATTTTAATCACAGTGCATGACGTGCTTTAGACTCGGGTGTCATATGAGCTGTGTGAGCCGCATTCTTGATTTGCTGCCCTTGGGATGCTGTGCTGGGATTTCCAGGCTCTCTTTATTTCATGCTGATAGAGGCAGTTGATTCCAGGCCTAGCAGAGACTAGAAAGCACCATCATTAGGGGGAAAGAAGCAATGGTTGAGTAAGTCAGCTTCCTCTGGGTAAAACACACAGCTTTTTGACTGGATGCAAGAAATCTAAGACTCAGCTAGCCATGCTCCTGTAGGGGGTGAGCTCGCATGTGTGATGGCCTTCGATCTTCACAGCAACCCTCTGGCAGAAGTACTATTAGTATTCCCATTTTACAGGTGTGAAAACTGAGATTCATGTTCTTCCTTTTTTTTTTTAAGATTTATTTATTTATGCATACAAGAGCTAGGGTACAGGCCAGAGGTGTGGGCGGTGAGAGGATCCACCAGAGACAAAGTGGGGAGCAGAACAGGCAGACTGACTGAAACACACTGCTGAAGGGAGCAGCGGGCGAGGCAGGAGAGGTCTGCTACGCCATGTGGGTCCCCTCCCTGGCCGGCAGCAGGGATCGAACTTGTGGCTGTGGTTATAGTGGCTGTGGTTTGCTTCATAGGGCATTGCTTAACCCACTGCGCCACCAGAGAGGCCCTCATGTTCTTCCTTTAGAAGTCACCAGCTGCTAAGTACTAAGTCAGCTAAGAAGCTGGTATAGCTGGCTGTAAGTCCAGAGGGTGGGTACTTAAGTTGTTCTTGATCGAGTAAGGCATCTTTGCCAGGGGTTCTTCTTCCTTTTTGGAACCTGCAAGGACTGCTTTTCTCCATTTTTAAAAAAGATTTATTTATTTATGCATACAAGAACTGGGGTACAGGCCAGAGGTTTGGGGAGTGAGAGGAATCATCGGAGACAGAGCCGGGAACAGAACAGGCAGATCAACAGAAATACACTGTCGAGGGCAGTAGTGGGCAAAGCAGGAGAGGTCTGCCATGCCATGTGGGTCACCTCCCCAGCCAGAGACAAGGATTGAACTCGTGCTGCAGTCTGCTTATAGCTTAACGCATTGTGCCACCAGGGAGGCCCTGCTTTCTCCTTTCTTTCTCAGTTTTCAGGAGGTTCTGCAGTGCTCAAGGTCAAAGTCCTCTTCAGGTAAAAGCTCTGCTTCTAATTGAACATGTGTGGGTGTCACTTACAGGCACCTAGACTGTTCTCTGAAAACCGAAGCAGCATCACTGGCTCCTGGTAGTGTCCCTTCAGCTTTGCCCTGCTTTCCTGAAGTGGTCAGCGACCCTGCCTGCCTTAGATGGCACTGCGGCTCTCGATGCCAACATCCCAACCCGGCCAGGGGAAGCGCCTTGCGTACTTGGAGTGCTGCTTTGTTGAGAACTTTGAAAAACGATGAAGTAGAACAGATATTCTAAAGAGTGTATAAATACATCTCTGTGTAGATTAAAGAAAAATAAAGTGAACATCTGTGTCATATCTATCCAGGCTGAAATCTCGAAAGTGTTGAGGAGCTTGAATGGCTCTGGCGCTGCCCCCCAGCCCCACCCTCACCCTGTTTGCTTCCCTGTGACACACCAATATCTCTGTCTTTTTTTTTTAAATATTTATTTATTTATGCATACAAGCACTGGGGTACAGGCCAGAGGTGTGGGGGGGGAGCGGTGAGAGGATTCACCACAGAGAGCGGGGAGCAGAACAGGCAGATCAACAGAAGCACACTGCTGAGGGGAGCAGCAGGCGAGGCAGGAGAGGTCTGCTACGCCATGTGGGTCCCCTCCCTGGCCGGCGGCAGGGATCGAACTCGTGCTGCGGTGGCTGTGGTTTGCTTCATAGTGCGTTGCTTAACCCATTGCGCCACCAGGGAGGCCCCTCCAATATCTCTGTCTTTAAATGGGATGTTCTTTATTCTGCCTGGTTTGGGACATTCTGGGCGGGTGCAGCAGCTCTGGCTTGCCCTTGCCTTGTGTCTCCCCTCCACGCTGGGTGGCCCGGAGTCGCAGCCCTGGTTACACCTGCTGGGGCTCGCAGACTTGACTCAGCGCTGCCTCACGCCCCTTTGCATGAATTTTATCTGCTCGTTCCAGTCTTGGCATTCTAGTGATCGAATCTAGTGATTTGGTTTTTGTCGTATAAATGAACCTGGGTCATTAGATAGCACCTACTCAGCTTCGCTGAATAATGTCAAATTGTTTTTCAACACGGCTGTCCCAATTTCCACTCCCCCCAGCACTGGCCGAGAGTTCCACTTGCTCACGTGTTCACACCACTTGGTGATTCGCTGATTTTCAAGTTTTTTCTCTCACTCTAGTGGGTGTGAAACAGTAACTTGTGATTTTTGTTTATTTCCTTGATGGCTCTTGAAGTTGGTCATCTTCTCATATACTTGTGGCTGTTTGTGATTCCTTTCCTGTGAAATTCCTGTTCTTTTGCCTATTTTTGTTGGCTTGCCTGACTTAGTAAGTTGCATGAGTTGTAAACATGTCCCAGTCTGTGACTTATCTTTTCACTTTAAGAAACTCTTGAAATAGAAGATTTTCATCTTAATACAATCAGGTTTGTCACTTATTTCCCCTATTGATTGAGCTTCTGAAGTCTTGTTTAAAAAATGATTGCCATTGTGCTCTAAAAGTGTCACAACTTTTCTTTACATCTATGGTCTTAATCCAACCAGAATCAATTTCTGTGTATGAATTTAGTTTCAATGATGCTCATTGACTAGTTCATTTTTTCTCTATTGATTTTCAAGGCCTGATGTATAATAAATCAAGTTTTCATAAATGTCTGAGTCTGTTTTTTAGCACTTTGTTGTGTTGAATTGTTCATTTGTCTGCCTGTCTCTGCACAAAGATACTTTCCCTTAATTACTGACATTCTTTATATATATTTATTTTCTTTCATTGTTGTTCATTTTTGGACAGTATTTGGGTCCTCCCTTCTATTGCATCTATATAGTTCCTCCCACAACCACAGTACCTGGGAACCATCACCACTGTCCCTCGTACTCTTCCCTCTCCCATCCAGACTCCCACTCCCTCCTTGCTACAGGTCTATGGTCAGCTTGCAAGTTTCTTTCTTTCTTTTTTAAAGAGTTATTTATTTATGCATACAAATACTGGGGTATAGGCCAGACATGTGGGGGGGGGGTGAGAGGACTCACCAGAGACAGAGTCGGGAACAGAACAGGCAGATCGACTGAAATACTCTGCAGAGGGCAGCAGTGGGCGAGGCAGGAGAGGTCTGCTGTGCCATGTGGGTCCCCTCCCTGGCTGGGGATTGAACTCAGGCCTCAGTGGCTATGGTCTGCTTCATTGGGCCACCAGGGAGGTCCAGCTTACAAGTGTCTGACAAACATTCTTAACATAAGTAGTATAAAGTTGTCCCACCTTGCTTTTCAGAAATGTCAAGGCCTTCTGTTTTTGTATCAGTTTTTCACAGTCATCTTGTCAGTTACACACATGTGAAAACTCTATGAATTTTGATTGGGATTTCACTAAATTACAGATTAATTCAGGGGAAAACAAACATATTTACATGTTTGTTCTGAACATAGATACTGATTTAAGTTTTCTTTAATGTCCTTTAATATTATTTTATAACTTTGTCTGTGAGGCTCCAATACACTGTTGACTTGTTGCTAGATTCTTTTTTTTAAAATTTATTTATTTATGCATACAATAGCTGGTTTTTTTATGCATACAGGCCAGAGGTGCGGGGGGTGAGAGAATCTACCAGACAGAGTGGGGAACAGAACAGGCAGATCAACTGAAACACACTGCTGAGGGGAGCAGCTGGTGAGGCAGGAGAGGTCTGCTGCACCATGTGGGTCCCCTCCCTGGCCTGCGGCAGGGATCGAACTCGTGCTGCAGTGGCTGTGGTTTGCTTCATAGTGCGTTGCTTACCCCACTGCGCCACCAGGGAGGGCCCTTGTTGCTAGATTCTTAACATTTGGGATGCTCTTATGAATGTTTTTTTTTAAAGAAGTTTATTTTTAAAAAAATTTATTTTCTAGCTTTTTATGGATAGGATATGAAAATCTAATTTGTCTTTGTCTCTTGAATTTGTATCCAGCAACCATGCTAGCTCTTTTATTGATTCTAATAGTAACAATTTATATTAACTCTAATAATAATTTTAATAATCATATTAATTCTAGTAATAATTCTTACTTTTAGAAGTTTTTGGGTAGATGAGCAGACAATAATTTGCTACTGTAAATAACATTTTCTTCCTTTCTGAGTCTTCCCCACTTATTTTTTCTAGCATATTCTATGGTTACCACCTCCACTGCAGAGGTGGAAATAGGCAGCAATTTCATTTCCCCACTTAGTCTGAGGTGTGCTTTAGAAGACAGCACTTTACAGATATCATTTATTGGGGTAAGGAAGTTCCCTTCTTTATTACTTCTTTATTTTTTGCTGCATAACAAACCGCCACACATTTGATGACTTAGCACGCATCTGTTCCCTCAGTGGATGTGGGCTTGGCGTCCAGGCTGAGCTGGTCATCCGCTTCGTCTCATCGTGCAGTCATCGGTGGTGTGTCATCTGCAGGCCTGACTAGGGGCGTTGTTTCGTCCAAAGTCATTCCAGCTGCCGACAGAACTCATCTCCTTGCAGGCACGTGACTGAGTGTGCCAGCTCCTCGCAGCTCCGTGAGGCCGTGAGCAGGTTCTGCACCCTGGCTTTCTCCAGGAGAGTTCACATCATGTCCTCTGCCTCTTCAAAGCCAGCAGGAGAATGACTCCAGTCCTCTCAGATGGAGTCTTCTACAACGGCGTGTAATCATGGGGGTTACATCCAGTCACCTTTGCCATGTTCTGTCAGCGCCTGTGCTCAAAGAGCGGCGCTCTTTGATTCCTCAGCCCTATGCTTCACTCCTTCAGTCTTTAAAAATGAGCCAATGTTGAATTTAATTCATCCTTTAAAGCACCTATTACTATGAAATGATTTTTCTCCTTTGACATGTTATGTGGTGATTTTCGTTTTCTAATATTAAACATGTATTTTGGGGGACTAACTGATTTTAAATTACCATCTATCCCTCCTCTCCCCATTTCTAGATTTGGTTTGATAATAGTATGTTTAGGATGTCTGCATCTACAGTCAGAAATTACACTAGTTTCTAATTTTTCTTTGTGGCACTTCCTTTATCAGGTCTGACACCAGCGCTGGGTGAGCGTGGGGAGATGAGGGTGGGGAGATGAGGGTGGGAGAGGCTTCCTTTTGTGTATCTTCTGCTTTGGGGAAAAATGTATAAGATTGGAACTATTTTGTTTCTTGAATATTTGTTAGAATTTGCTGGTAAATCCATCCAGACTAGGTGTTTTTTGTGATGGAAAGTTTTGAACTGTTTATTTATTTATAATGATTTTATGACACTGATAGTCTTTCTATTTCTTTTTGGCTCAGCTTGGTAAGTTATCTTTTTTAAGGAATTTATTTTCATTTTCTTTGAATGTTCTGTTATCTTTTTAGTGTTTGTAACATCATTTCTAATTATTTCGTGTTCTCTCTCTATCTCTCCCTCAGTCTGTAATTGTCCAGCCCTGCTAGAGGTTATCAGTATATCCGTGTTCTCAGAGGATCAGCTTTTGACTTTTAAAAAATCTTATTTTGTGTATGCTTATTTTCTGTTGAATTAATTTCTGTTTTTGTTTCTATTTGTCCATTCTGCTCTTTTTAAAATTGCATTTAACTATTTTGAAGTCTATTTTCATTTAACTTCTGCTTTACATATTTAAATTTTTTCATTATGATCTATTACTTGATTCATGAATTATTTATGTTTCTTGATCTCCAAATGATTTTTCAGTAAAAAATTTGATTTTTGGTGTATATCACATTGTAGTTAGAGAATGTTGTTGGTATGGTAGCAATCCCATAAAATTTGTTGACCTGCTTTATGGTTCTTTAAATGGCCCATTTTCACTAATATTCCATGTTCTAGGAAAAAGTATATACTACAGATTTTATGATTGCTTATTATGCCATTCAAACTTTCTGTGATCTTTCAGATTTTTTGTCTGCTTGACCTACTACCTACTCAGAGAGATGTGTTAAATTGTCTTGCTATGATTGTGGCTTTGTCATAGTTCCATAAATGTTTGTTTTCCATATTTTGAAGCCAAACGATTAAATGTATTCTACAAATTTAGAGTTGTTAATTTTTCTGGTGAAGTCAGTGCTTCTTGCATTAAAGTCTGTTTTCTCTCTGATATTTCTAGCACTATGTCTGCTTTATTTTGGTTAGAATATACTTGATATGCCTCTTTAAAGTTTCATGCTTTAGATTTTTCTTTATTTTTAGATGTAGCCCTTATAAATAGCATTTGTTTGGATAATTTACAACATTTGATCTGACAAGCCTTTCTTTTGCCTGAAGCATTTAGCCCATTATTTTCATTGAGACTGTGAAAATATTTGGATATGTTTATTCCATTTTGTTTTGTCCTTTTGATCTGTTCCATGTTTTCCGTTTTTACCCTCCTTTTGCACTAATTTTTAACTTCTACTGGTGTGGTTATAGACCCTATATTGGTCTACTGGTTATAGAGCCTATTTAAATTATTTATCATTTTAATTATCTTATCAACTTAACTCTGAAGTTATCAATATTTCTCTTCCTTCCAAACAAATCAGTCTTACTCCACTCATCACCCCCATTTGACTGATAGCTCATTGTTTGCTTAATCTCGTCTTGTAAAAACCAAATTGGTTCACTTACCAGAACCAGGTTCTCAAATTCTTTTCTTTTTTGGTGGACAAGATATACCCTAAAGTCAATTTTGACATTTCCAGTTTTCTTGTTATCCTATTTAATTCTTGTGGTTTTAATCTTTTTAAATGCTAAAACTGTGGAATAGGCATTTTCCTTTAATTCTCCTCTGGGAAATGAGACAGGGTCCTAGGTTCCTGAATTTTAAGTCAAGTCAACATTGCTTTGTTGTTCTTAGAAAAAATTCTCTAGGAAATCTTAAGTATAAATCTGGTAAGATTCCTAAATTCTGAACTTCAGACTGAGCTATCTATCTACCTTCTCATTCCAAGAGGTGGGAGGTGAGGAGGGTGTTTGAAGAAAGGGCAATTGAATCACGGCTTACAGAAGACCTGCCATTTCTCATGATGAGTGACTGGGGTGTGGGTGCCCCACTTCTGTATGTATTCTTTCTTGAGAAATTCTTGATTGCTTTTAAGTGATACCCCAGTGTTGGAAAGTAGGAGGCAGAACAGATTTGGAAAGAAATTTCACCTCCGTGAAGAGGAAATGGCCCTTTGGCAGCAGTAACATCTTGTATTGGTGTTTTCTACCTTTGGTTTTCCAGGGAACAGATTGCATTTAAAGAGATGTTATTAAGCGTGACTTGTCCCTGAAAAAATAAAGTGTAAATTTCAAAATCATGCTACAAAAAAAGATTAAGTTAATTTTGGCTAATATTCCTGTACTATTTGCAGTAGTGACTGAAATAAAGATTAATAACCTTGACCACCATTAGCATAATTCACTGTAATGTTGGATATAAAATTCTATAATCTTAATAATTTGATTTTTCCTAACCAGTAGGGGGTTCTTGTAGATTTGCACGTTTTAGTTCTAAATTCTTTACAATGAAGGCAGATAACTTTGAAAATGATCAATGCCTTTGAAATATAAAATTCCTGAGGAATGAATTTAGCCAGCCACAATATGCACATCTTTGTTTTCAGTGAGAGAGTGATAATGTGGTGTGTCTGTGTGTGAGGACGTGTGTGGGGAAGCAGGGCCTTTTATTTTTATCTGACATTTGCAAAATTGATACTTGACTACGAGGATGAATCTAGCACCACCATGGAGAAGCTCTGGGCAGGCCCCAGCTTTCCACACCAGCAGCGATGTCATTCTCAACATGGCACTGCGATGTTCCAGCTCTGATTTCCTATTTGACTTTGGTAAAATCACTTTGTCTCGCCCTCTATTTCCCTTGTGTAAGATAAGGGACAGGACATAAAGCATCCTACAGAGCCCAGCCACCCCCCAACCCCGGGGCAGAGGAGTTTCCTATTCCCTCAGGCTGCTGTGTTTCCGTCTGACCTGCAGGGGGCGGCCTTTCTCAGAGGGTCCCGAGTAGCAGGTCCCAGTTAGCAGAATTGTCCAGTTGGGACAAATGGACCCATCTTGACGTAAACGTCCTGTTTCCCACCTTTCCCAGCAGTGTGTAACCTTGGATAGGATACAACATTTTATCTAATGGTTAAATGTGGTTAGGAAAAGACGAAGGAGTTACCCTATTTTTGTGTCAGGTTTAGCAGACAACTGCTAGCGAGGACAACAATGTGATTTCAAACCTTAACCTTTTTTGCCTAAAGAAAAATGTGGGGAAGGTCCTCCCCACCCTCATCCAGAACTCAGGCCAAAGAAAGATATTAAGCCCAGACAGACTGCTGTGCTCTGAAAAAGGAGAAGCTGCGGCAGAGAAGCCGAGAGGTTCTGAGTGAATAATAACCTGGCATCATTGTTTGCCAGTCCGTATGGAGCCTGAATGCAAATTAGCACAGGTTCATGGGTCCAGAATTGGAAAGAAATGAGACCAAGAGGAGAAGGATTGGGGCGTCAAGCAAATCATAGTCTCTGTAAAATCTTGCCCCTGCTCCGCCCCGCCCCTCCCCCACTCCTCACCACCTCAGAGTGCACATCCCGCCCACCCGGGTGCTGGGGGTCTCGCTGTGGGTGCCCCAGAACCCCCGGGGCGGTGTGGGGGAAAGGCCCAGGCACTGCCCTATTCAGCCTTCCGAATCTCCAGGAGCTGGGGTCCAAGTATGGGTGTTTCCAAAAGCTTTTGGGGCATTCTCATGTGAAGCAAAGGCTGAGCTAAATGGACCGGTTGTGGTGTTTAAAAGTGTTTAAATGCCTGATGCTGTATTTGAGCAGAGCTGCAGGTCTGCCTTATACATCAGTGTGTCTATATATTTTCATTGATGAACAGCCATTCGCCTCACTCTCTAGGCTGTAAAAACTGGGTTAGGTATTGAACTGTTCATGTTGGCAGGGCAAATCTCTCAATCAGACGCTGCTATCAAAACCAGGCCAATCATGGCCTTGTTTAAAGAGAGAACCTTTTCCAGGAGGCTCTGCTCTGAAGTCTAAATTAAGATTTCCTCCTGTAAAAACTCTTGTTTCCCCATCGTAGACACAGGGAAGGAAAAAGATTAAAGGAAATCAGTCATTGCATTTGTGGTTTTGGTTTGAGTCAGTTCCCTTCTTGTTTTTATTTAATGTTATCATACTGTATCAGCATTTGTCAGAACATTGTTTAAATGCCCTCTGTCTCCGACAGCTGAAGAGGAAGGAGGAAGGCCACAGACTCGACCCACCTTCAGTGGCACGCTCCCACACCTTGCCTTGCACCCAGGCCTCCAAACCCACAGGCCAGCCTAGCACTCACATCCCAACAGCCCCCAAACTGGGTCTTGACAAGATGTAGTCAGTGTTCTCCTTCTCATTCATCCAAAGGTGACCAGCAACAGAGTTGAGTCACCAAATTTCCATTTGCTCCCAAATGTAGCCAGAACACCTAGGTTGTATTTTCAATTTAACTCCTGATTTACTTTTGCTGCTTGGTTTTCTCAGTCTTCCTACGTGGGGATAGTATCTGTCTTCCACCTCCTAGGGCAACGACTAATTTATTGACCATTGAGGTCCATGGATGAAAGGCATTTTTTTAAGTTCAAGGTATTATTATTATTCAGTAATCACCTAGTTGGTAAAAATCTCCATTCATAAGGAATTTTTGTAAGTTTTAAGGAATGAACAGAAGCAGAAATAGAGCTAGATATGTTTTTGAAAATATTAGTTAGGTCTACTAAGAAAAAGCCCCAAATAATAGATATTATATCTGAAAACACCTAAATTACATTCCTCTTACTATTTTTTTTTTCCGTCTAGTGCTATGGAATAGTTCAAGGAGAGGAAAGTAAAGATCTGGAGATTTCAGCTCAGGGAAGTTGACCTCCTGTCTCCTGGCTCCAAACCTTTTTATTCACATTCTACAGATGTGGTTGCAGCTGTGGGGACCACTGGAGACCTGTCATCTTTGTGGTCTCCTCTGACATCTTGCAGCGTCTCTCCTGATTGACACTGTGAACAGGGCCTTCCTTCTCTGGCCCAACCCTGGCTGTCTGTGGGTGTCACCAGTGGGGCAGGGAGCTGGACGATCTAGCTGGCGTAAAGAAATAAAATGTCTTCTTAAGCATGAGCAGGACTGTGGGCACCTGGAGATTCCCCAGGAGCTCTGGGGCTTCTAACGGAAGAGCTGGGATCCCTTACAAGCTGTCCCACCATAGGAAGCTGTGTGGCTGGTTGATACAGGAGATTGTGTTAGTACAGAAAGGCAGGGCTGGGCGCCCTGGACCAGTCACCAGGCTGGGCTTCTCAGACAGTCTCCCACCTGGGGAGATGACCTGCTTGCGCTTGCGTGTGCTGCTGGAAGGAAGCAATGTTTGGAGCTGACCTGGATCCACCCCAGCAGTTTGGTCTCAGTGAGGAACACAGTAATGATAACGGTCAAACCGTGCACAGCTTGCCAAGAGCAGGCCTGATGTGAGACGAGACCTGGGCGCTAGACTGAGCAGGATGTTGCACATGGAGACCTCAGAAATGGGTTAAAATGAAAAGTACCAAATCACTGGCACCAACTCTTATTTATGTGCTCCCGCTATGGGAAAACAAAGTTCTCAAAGAGAAAAACGTTTCCCAAAGGAAAGATCCATTTCCTCTTTGGTGACCTGAGAAAGTTTAACACAACTCCATTCAAAACCTTCAGGCACTTGACTTTTTTTTTTTTTAATATCCTTTACCTTTTTAATAAAAAGTAAAAAACAAACAAAAAAATACATCGATGTCCTGAATAGAACCTCTCTATGTAAAGGTCTCACTAAACAAACATAGAACCAGACAAAAGAAATGGAGCTGCGAATAGCAATGTGATATATTACGAAGCGCTTATATCTGTATGTAAATATTATATATGAATGTGCGGGTACATGTGTGTGCACCTATGCATGTATAAATATGTAAATATTTGCCTACATAAGTCACACACACACACATATATATATATTTATACTGACCTCTTTAGATTGAAGTCCAAGGCACTTTTTACAAGGAACAGATTAAAGCCATTAGTTTAGAACATAACTGTTTCTGGGTATATATCCATTAATGGTGCCAATATCACAATTCACCTTTTTCTTTGCCCACCTTGGAGTCTCTCTAGCTGGCATAATGAATGGGAAACTGGTTGAAGTGAGATTGGGGATGTATCTTGAGAGCTACACTAACTTCTCTGGCTAGTTTCCTCTAAGGCAGGAGAGCTCCCTTGTGTGGGTGCTGAGTTTCTCAAGGAAGGAACACAGACGTGGCTGTCTCAGCAATGAGCAGAGAGCCTGCTTTGCTCTGAGGGACCCACCCTGAGGTCCACCGCTAGTCTGAAGGCCCTGCCAGCATAAACGAAAATGAAAACTCTAAGGAGGGACTTTGAGGTGACTCGAAACTATGAAGTGGATGCTTTTTCAACTAGACTGGGATGAGATGGCCTCTTTTTGACTTTGTATTGTTTTGTGTACACCACCCAAGTTATATGGCCTCACAGGAAATTTTAAGGTGCATTCATTTTTATCTTATGACCATACAGGATTTTAATCCCACAATTCTTGTCTGTCAAGCACAAGGGTCAAGGAAGAAATGCTATTGTGCCAATTTTTAATGATGTCAGTTGGTTACCATAGCTGAGCTGCTGAGGTCATTGGTTCTTAACATTTTATGTATATACAGGCCACCTGGGGATCTTTTATTTTTTTTTTCATCTGGAGATCTTGCTAAAATTTCATTTGGCAGATTGCTTGTGAGGCCCAAGATTCTGCATTTCTAACAAGTTCCCGGGTGGTGCTCACAAAGCTGGCTCATGGGCCACACTCTGAGCAGCAAGGGTTAGTTGGATTACTGTCAAGAGGTCTGCTTTGCCCACATCAGGAAGCTGTACTGGGTTCCTTGATCTAGACTGAATAATAATTTTGAGGGGAAAAAATCAGAAAATATTCACTTTCTACAAATGTAAAATCTTGATCAGTCTGAGAAGTGCTAGAGGAAAAGCTAAAAGACAGTTCAATTTAGTAGCAGAAAAGTATTACGAGACAAATCAATTACCACTAGTACATTCATCAGTCAATTATAACATTGAGAATAAACTAATTTCCACTATCCAGTGACTGAGTAACCTTCTAAAAACAGGTGCCCTGGAGTTCTGATGGCTTTAATGGAGCCCAGCCTACCATGTAACTGAGGAGCAGAACACACACTAAGGGAATTTAGCTCCATAAAAATAAAATGTGTGTTTGAGTGAGGTCTCAGCTACACAAGCAGATTGAAGCTGGTCATTAGGTACAGGCCATTAGGTCAAAGGGCATGAATAGCTAATACCATCGAGGGGGGCCACTCACACCACCGGGGCCACGGAGGCCCCGTCTTACTTCCATGTCAATTCAAGGAAGTGAAAGGAAGCTTGAGAGATTCCAGCCTTTTCCCCAGGACAAAGTCTGTTATTTTGCACTATCAACATATCTGGGCATTTTCAGAGTGTGTGAAGGGACAAGCTTCTCACCCTCAGTTAAATCGACTGATGCTCCCTGGCCTGCACCTGCACAGCGTGGCATCCAAGGGATAATAGCACATGGAGACCCTCTTTGGGCACTGGTCCTTGGAAACCTTTATCTGTAGCCAAATACATCCTGTTTTTACCTAGAAGTAGTCTCTTGGTCACTGAGAGGAGGACAGCCATCATTACTATGTGTGCTTCCACTACTACACCAGAGAAGGAAGGGAATGGATTTCATGAGTTGTTTAAGTAGAGAATTTCCCCCAATTTTGTGAATAAATGCTTTCTTTTCTCCCAGAAAGAGTAAACTAGCAGAAAGAGCAGCCCAGCTCAGTGCTGGATTGTGCTGTGCGTGTCCTGTCTCCTCCCTCATTCCCTTAGAGGCCGTACTTCACGTTGTGGATAAATAAGTACCCTTGTTCCCACCAAGGTACTGCCAATTCATAAAAGCACATCTGTGCAGTGGGTTCTCATTGTCACTGGAATACCAAGCTCATTTTACTCTGACGTAGAAAGTCATAATGCTTAGAATTTGGAGTCTTTCATGTCACAGGAGAACAAGACTCTTCCTTATGCCCAATTGTGATATTGCCAAAGGAAAAACTGGCTGGCTGAGTTGGAGACATATAATTTACATAATGGGGCCTTTGCATTTATATAGAAAGAGCCTGCACTTTTATTAAACTGGCTTTGCACAGCAACTAAAGGAGTGATGGCTTTTAAAATCTCTTCTGAAATGGCTTGATAGGATTTAGGGTAGAGTTATTCTCCTAAGCTTGGAATAATATTCTTTTGTCTCTAATAACTGGGTCTTAGAGAATTTGAGTGTGCCAGGTCTGTAGACAGAGGACCCTAAGTCTGGGTGTGGGTGTCAGGCAATCAGTAACAGAGATATGTACCCAGAAACAGTGGTTGGCAGAGCAGGCTGACACTGGACCTGCTGAAGACTAGTTTGATACAAAATGTTAATTGAAAGTTACAATATATTTTATAATATAGCAATATATTTCATATTTAAAATAAACTGTTATGCTTTCTCCTATCATTAAAAAATAGCAAGCAGTACAGAGGCAAGATGCAAATTCATATTGAAGCTCATCTGATTCTGAATATAAGCACTTCCATTTCTGAGTTTGCCATGAAAATGTTTCCTCCATTCACATCCTGTTGCTCTCTTTGTTGTTCTCTTCTGGACAGTGCAGGATGGAGCGTCTGGGACCAAAATTGAGCCGTTGTGCCCTAAAAAGTGAGTTTGATGAAGGTGGATTGGTCCTGGTTGAGATTCAAAAACGGAGCCCACATGACACAGCTAGAGAAGGCAGTCCATCCCTGTCCTTCTTCTGGGAAGCTGGACATTGGCTGTTCCAATCAGACTCATATTTGACTTGTCATTGATTTATTAACTTACATAGTGACTATAAAGCCCCAATCTCCTTGGGCTCCTAACGGTTGGGTTGAATTTTGTGCTTTTCCTCCATCAGCTTGGTTGGTCACAACGTCCCTTGTTTGTTTCAACACATGGTCCAGGCCCAAGATCACAGCTTCCAGAATGTGTTTCTCAGGTGTGTAAACAACTGCCGCAGAGCACTCGGCACCTAGATTTGGAGGTTACACGTTGAAGATTTGACAATGGATTTGTTCAAAGGGAATGAACTCCAGTTCATATTTGGGCATTTCCAGTAATGGTGTAGGAAAAAAAGATCACAGTTATTTTTTTCTCTATTTGTATATACCATTGCACTGAGTACTTTTTAATAAGCTTCTACTTCAGTAAAAATCTACCTAATACTTGTCTGATGGGAGTTTACTTTAATTTTTAATCATGCAGCCTGGCACACACTTTCAGGGTGAAGGCTACTCACCTATACCAGAGGCAGACACTTAATGTTGCTATCCCTATAATACTCCTGTCTTAGTGTATCAGTGATACTGTTCCCATAATGATTACTTTGGTGGCAGTAGAGAAGAAGGGAACTGTCCAGGCGTCATCAAGCCCACAGACTGCAGGGGGAGGAAGTGGCTCGTCATTGCCTACCAGGAAACCACAGATAGCTGTCTAAGGTACTGAAACCAAATGCTGCAGAATCAACAGGGACAGCAAAACGACCACCAGCAGATCCTAAATCTAAGCAACTTCCAGGGAAGTAGAATGATTGGATAGAACTAGGGACATGGTTGGGATTTTCTTTTTAAAGGATTTAAAGTTAGTGACGTCTAGAATTTAAGAAGAAACAACTTTAAAAAAGCAGTAACCTAGTGATAGTGCAATGACTTCATAGAGTCTCGGCTGTGGCACTGTGAAGGTGGCAACACCATTTGTTCTGTGATGAAACACTGATTTTAATTTGGGTTGCACCGTTGTTGAGGTACATGCTGAAGGAAGAGAGAAGTCCTGTAACTGTGCTAATCCCATATTTCTCCCTGCTCATTTTACTACCTAGTTGATATGTAATAAGGACTTTTTGGTAACTGTTGACTGCATGCAAATGCAACATCAAAGAGTAAACTAGAGAGAGTCAATCTGAGTAATAGTAGTGATTCTATTTTTTAAAATCTATTGAATACTTGGCACTTAAAAATATTAACTATTATTTTCATTGTAAGTACAGAGAAATTGAGGTCTGAAGTTAATTGGCCAAAGATATGGATCCTAGTGTTAGAGTTTTATTTATTCTGATTCTGTATCTCTAATTTTCCTTTTCTCCATGATTATTCACAAGGAAACTATTGAAAATCTAAGGGGGAAATCCTAAAACACTAGAATCGTTTCTTCAATGATATTCCTTCTTGGCTTTTAATCACTTGCTCAGAACTTTGGCATTAACTTGCACATACATTTTCCACACCTCTTAAGCTATGAGATTGAAGGGGTCAGAAGTCAGCGGTGACTCCCGGCTGCACCCCTCTCACTCTTTTGGGTGGTGAAGCACTTCTAGACATGTGAATCATGGAGTTATGCACTATGAGGATGGCGAGAACAGTTCATAGACACTTTGGGACTGTCTACTGTGCTGATCATACACATGTGGCCTTTGACCCAGAGGTGCATATCTTTATTTGGGCTTCAATCTAAGGAGGGATGAGCCCCTAGTCTGGCATGATTTGCCGCATGATGCTATGTCCTGAAATTCCACTGAGATTAGTGGTCTTAAAGTATCACAGTGCATCCCTCACTTTACAGTACATGACACTATAATATGGCTTAAGTGATGAGGGGGTGGCTCTATTATTTTTAATTCAAGTGTATAGATACTTGGGGGAACATTTGAATGCTTTCACCTGCCACTGAGTGATCAGAAAGGTTACAGTGGGAGCTCTGAGTCACTGGGTCAGCATTCCAGGTGTGAGTGTACTCAATCCATTCAGTACTGGAGAGAAAAATTACTATAATGAATAGTTTTTAGATATAGCCAATTCTTGAGTAGATAATGAAACCTCCTCCATTACCAAACTTGAAAATAAAGAACAAGAAGGCATGGTTTGAAAATACACCTGCTCTCTTTTCCCCTCTGGACTGTGATGCTGAGGTGCAGTGGATTTAGCCAAAGGATGGGCTGTAGGAAGAACACCTGGGGGAGTTCCATCCCAGATAATCCCAACTGAAATCATCAAGGGGGCCGGCTGCATTCATGGGACAATGGGCAACTTCCCCACAGAAAGCTCAAACACTGGTCCAGACAAGCAGCCTCCTGCTCACGACTGCAGGCTCAGCGTGCAGAGCCAATCGCTGGTTTCTGCTGTTGCTGCTTTTTGAAGAGCAAGTATTCTTTTGCCAAGATAAAAACCATAATAGAGCTATTGCACTACCAATAGGTCAAGACATACTACAAATGCCCACTGTAGTGTCCTAGCAAGACAGTGGCTACTGCTACTGGAAATAACTCTGACACCGCCCTTTACTTGCTGTGCCTTCAGGGTTTACCTAAGTGTAAGCCCACGACAGAGGATTATTGAAGAACTGTCCACAAGGGGCCACAAGGGACCAGTGACAGGCTGTGCACACTCTGGCACGTGAGGAGGGGCAGCGGAATCCTGACTCATGTATCTGGAGTTAAGACTAGATGCCTCTAAGTGCTCCTGGATGTGCACATGCACGTCACAGGCTCACAGCAGAATGGAAAGAGTGATCGAATCAGCAGCCAAGGGTTGAGGGTAAACGATCAGGATTGGCATGTTGGCCTGTCATGTTGGTCTTCACCTTGTGGAATGGAGCTAATGCCACATAGAAACTGTGTGGTTATTTCATCTGTTTAAACACTGGTGTATGTGATCATCTGAACTGTCACTGAAAACAGGAAGACCATTCTTGGGACAGAAGAAAGGAAGGGGGAATTTTTCGGATAATCAATAGGTAAAAGAACAAGTAAAAACAATAGCAAGCCAGCAGTAAATATGGCACCTGTGGTATGAAAAACAGTGAATGGAAATGTTCAAAGGTGTTATCCACTCAAAAAAACGAGCCGAATAAAGGAAAACGGCAGGAAAATGGGACAAAAGGTTTTTAGCAAGGGACCAGATCTTGAAAGAGCAGACTTAGTTCTAGGTAGTTGGCCTTCGGATGGGAAGTTGTTTCCCTTCTCTTTGGAAGAGAGGCCCAGTGCTGCAGAAGAAAAGTCTCCCCAGTTAGACACTGCCTTCAGAACGTGCACACGCCCTGCCTCAAGTGAAACCCAGCAGGACAACTACGTGCAAACAGCAACCTTTTGTTTTGCCCTAAACAGATGAAATAGTCCACACAGTGCCATTCAGCTCCCCACAAGCAAAAATCACAGAGCTCAGAATGAGAAAAGGGATTGACTGCGTGATGGTTTGCACATCATAAATGTGATGTGTGGTCAGATTATGGAGTGATGAAAAGATTTTGCACCCACCTGCCCTCTCCTTACAATGCCTATCTCTACACTGGATGTTGATATTTCTGAGTCTCTTGGAGTTTGAGAGATAGTAGCATAGTTTTTGCACCAAGATTAACATGGTACAGTGGGAACAGGCTACTGACAAATCCACATCCCCTTACCTTACCCACCAGGACCCCCAAGGGCACCTCTGTTCCCATAGCTTTCATTCTGAGCTGGTTTCAGGTCAGGTAGAAGGGCCCACACAGGCCACTCGCCATCACTTCTCCCAGCTAAGCGGCTCTTGGAGGAGACCCCTGACCCTTTGCAGTCCTTACATCTGGGACTGGAACCTGCTGCTGGGTACATGCAGCTGAGCAAATCCCCAGGCAACACCATTCGCTCAGGTGTCCCTGGGTTGCACAAGGACACAGGTGTCCTGCCCCTCCCTCACATCCAGCCACCCAGTCAGGTGTTCCACTGGAACACTGCTTGTTTGGATATAAGAAGAGAACTGAAGGAGTGGTTATTTGTATACGGCTGCTTATCTCTCCAGAATGCCAGCGGTTTGGGCTTGGCATCTGTCTCCAACCGAGCATGGCGCACAACCAGGGCAAGGCGACCTGCACCATGTTTCTAGGAACCTGCGTCTTGTGTGCGGCTCAGCACGCCGCCGACACTATCAAACCACCTGCACTGAAAGCAACCACGTTCCAGCCAGCCCCATGCACATCTCAAGAACACCCCTTTCTATCTGGGTCAAGACATAGGTTGACTGGGACACACACAGCGTGTGTGTGTGTGCTTGCCCACTTGCAAACACACGGGTTCGTATGGGTATTAGTATTGGATGGAAATTTTGACTTTTTTGTTTATTTTTCAGCCTAAATTACGTTTCCCAACTATTGGCTATGGGAGGAAAGAATGTCTGTTGGGCAAGCTGTGGGCACCTCTTCTTTGCTCTTGTCACTCAGGGGCTTTCTCAGACAAAAGGAAAGGAGAGGGGTGTTCCCGGACCTCGGTGGTGAGGACCCATCTCCCAAGCCTGACACCTCCCTCCCCCGTGGGACCCCTTCTGGGCTGACTTCCCTGTTGGCGCTTCAGTGCATCTGACCCCCCACCCCACCCCCCGTGAAGACCTGAGATTGAGCGTGGATTTCTGTTCTCCACCAACTCTGCAGCAAGGGCCCTGCCAGAGGCGACGCTTCCTGTCATCTCCTCTTCCCGCTCCCAAGTAGAGGCACCTAAACAGAGATTAGATTTCTGGTTTCAAGGCATATCGAACCAAGCACACTGAGTGAACACGAATTAGTTAATTAGCTCGGTCTCTCTTCCTTCTGTCCCCTGGTCTGAATGTTCCTTGATGGCAAAGTGACCAGGAGAGAGTCGATTTGCATCTTAAGACCTATGGGTAATGCTTCTGGAGTGGGGAGTTTTATTTAGCAACTGCTTGAACTTGTGTATGGGGTAGGGAAGGAGGTGGAGCTGACCCCGATCGGGCTGTCGGAGAGTGGGGTGTGGGTGGTGCCCACCGCCACACTGACGCCCCGGGCCTCGATGATGGCGGACAGGAGCTGCTGCTGCTGCTGGCGCAGGGTGTCCGCGACGAGCAGGGGCAGGGAGTTGAAGCTGGCAGTGAGGCGCTCCAGCTTGGACTCCAGGCTGCCGATTTGCTTCTCCAGGTCTTCGCTCCTGTCGTTGAGCTCTGTGATCAAGTCATACATGACGTTCTGCATCTGTGTGGACAGACAAATCATCACACGGGAATGCACAACAGGGAGCGTGAGACAGAACCTGAGCGCCAGCGGGAGCAGCTTCCACAGCAGCCAGCGCGGCGCGCTTCAGGAGGGCGAGACAGTTTGCCTTCCCGAAGACGTGGGGCCTCAAATGGGCATAACCTTTTTTTTCACACTACAAAAGTAATGTATATAATTAGAAAACTACACTAGAAAGTATGTAGAGTGGAAAAGCAGCAGCACTTTTTTCTTAAATGGAACGAGTCACCAGACTGGTGTGGCCTATCACACCACAACTCACACTCTCCCTCTGTCCCACCTGCTCCCTCACTCCCTGACAGCAACCCACCCCCCAATCAACCTCCTGCCCCCAGTGCTGTCTCCCGGTGCTCCAGGCGCCCACCCTATCAGTGCTTCTCCTCACACAGCCCTCAGCTAACACCTTGGCCTCCCTGAATACCACCTCTCAGCTAAGCTTCTCTCACATCCTGCCTCACAGGGCACTTGTCCCCACTCTTCCCAGCAACACTAGCCCTGCTCAACTTTCCCTTTCATTCATACCACCTTCAAACACACTGGATACTTTGCTGTTTCTTCTGCTCATGGTAGTTGTCTGTCATGGTCCCCTGGAAGGTGAGCTCCTGAAGGCAGAGACCGCTGCCTTTGTGTTGCAACTAATCCCAAGGGCCGAAAACAGGGTTGGTATATAGAAGATGCTCAACCAACATTTTGAGATGAGATGCTTGACTAACTAATATCTCGATGATGAGTGTTCACACAGACACTTGCTTAGCAGAGGACTTTGTGCTCGTGATTGGCACTAAAAGATACTGGTAGAACAAATGAGTAAATATGAACACAGGTAAAAATCACCATCCCTTCCATCCTTTGGCCCAGGTAGGAGTTTTACTGATGATGGGAAAGGTTTTTTTCACCACAAATTATTTCCATGTATCTTGCTGGTTTCTCAGAGACCCGTATGTCTGGATGGTTTAGAAGGTTCCAGCGAGACCTGAGTGGCCCAAGAAAAGGGACTTCTAAGGGGCTCAGCGCACAAGGTATGGCTCTTTAGAACATGGGCCCCGTAATGATTTTGTGAACAAACTTGAAGGCGGTCACAAGAGCAGGGGAGCCAACATGGGGTATCCCTAGGGAATGGAAATAAAAGAAAACGTAAACACAATAAACTTGCCTTCTGAAAGGTTAGTCATAAAACCAGGTCAGAGCAGAGTGGAATAGCGGGAGCTCAGGCCAGATGAAACCCTTTCCTTCCTAAGTCTGTTCTTTGCCGTGTCTCCTGTCTCCACAAGAGGCACTGCCATTCACTCAAATGGTCCCAACTAGAAACCAAGGTGTCCTCCTCTCCCTCACCCTCACGTGTCACCCACACAAAGTCCTGTCAACCCCACCTATAAATAGCCCTCAATTGTGAGTCATTGAATTGCAACTAATCCACTTGCGTTCCAGCCGGGACCATGTTGCAGGCTGCCAAGTGCTCGGCAGTTACATCCCATGGTTCTGACTCCACTCTCATCAGGCAAGTTTCTGATTATAATTTGGCTTCCCGGGCTGGTCTGCAGAGTCCTCATCTATGCGACAGCCGCACTTCTGCCCGAAAATTAACAAGGACATAAGACTAAGGAGCAGGTCCCTGGGTGTCGTCGCGCACCTGAGTTAGGAGCGAGTCCCTGCGGCTGCAGCACCCCATTCTGAGCACTGTCACTCTGGGGACTTCTGGTCACGTGCCAGGGACACCCCGATCCTATTTCACCTGAAATGGCAAGTTATTCCAGGAAGATGCAAAATCCATGGGTGCTCCAGGACCAAGAAGTAGGAAATAAGGTGAGGAAGAAAAGAGGAATAAAGGAATGTGACAAAAATGTGAGAAGCCAGAGGGGAAATGGGAGAAAGGGAGGATGGAAGTGTGGGTGATGCCTTCCCAGCTGGTGAAAGGCCTGTGAGGAAACCCGTTAGGGCAGCAGAAGCGCCACCAAGAGGCAGAATGAGGCAGCCGGGCTATTGGAGAGCGGGCTCCCTACTGTGGTCCCCTTGGGGGGGGGGAGCGGGGGAGGGGATCCAGAAGTGAAAGCGCCTCTCTCATGAATTCAAATTCACAGAACCTCCTCAGGTGCACATTCTTCCCAGGGCTTGTGGACAACACAAACGTGACCACAGGAGCACCCCACCCTGGGTCTCAGCCTCAAGCTTGTCACTCGCCAACTGCCCCACTCGGAACAGTCACTTTGGCATCTTGGTTTCCTCATCTATGTCCAGCATTAGAATGACATTTGCAAAACCGTTATAGTTTACAAAGGATTATCAAAGATATTTTATTTGATGACTTGACCCTCAGATGTTAGAAATTCTTTCTAATCCCAGTGCTCCCCCCCCCCCCCAGGTCAGTAAGAGCACTGGTCAAGACAGAAAGTAATATTTGCAGGCCACGTGTCATTTTCTTGATCTAGAGAGGTCCTAAGGGCTGGGGGAGAGTGAGCTGGGGATGGGGTGAAGCACGGACAGAAAGGGGGAGAACGCTGTGCTTTTGTCAGCCTGTTCTGTTGCCTGGTGACAGGATGCCAGGGGGAATGTGGACCAATGTGAAATAGGTTAAGTGGCTGCCAGGACCTTGGGTGAGCTTCCTGGAGGAAAGGACAGAGACTGGATGGACATCAGATACCCCCGGCCTCACACCACTACCTTCCCAAGAAAGCTTTGATTGACACTCCCTCCACACCCCTTCTTTTGAGGCAACTCCTTCCCTGATTACTAATGGATTAGTTCCTCCAACTAACACACATGAGCCTCTTCCCACTTCAGTGAGTCTTTACCCCAGTATGCTCTGTGCTGGGCTTCATCTCCATGAGAGGCAGGGTGGAGCTAAAGAAATGCAGGCCTGAAGGTTTGGTTGGCCTGATATTCCCGGAGCGTCAGCCAGTGTGTCCAGTCGGCTGGAAGGTGAGGTGGTAAACACGGCTGCTGGCTGCTCGTAGTGGAAAGATCTCGAGGCAGCTCCCTTGGCCATTCCTGAACCTCTCAGGGTGGGCCTTCCCCACTTCTCTTGGTCACAGCTGGTTGGTCCAGGCTGGACACGTGACCCTTAACTGGCCATTCTCTTCTGAGAATTTACAATGAAGACCAACAGGAGGACGACTGCCTTTGCCTGTGGCTAGAACTAGCAGACGGCTCTCTGCATAGGGCCGGCCACAAAGACAGGAGGCACAGACAGCTGTCCAGATAGAGACAGAAAGGGAGGCTGAAGCACACACTTAAGCAGAAAGAGAAAAATGAGGCAGTGAGAGAATACTTCCTGGGTGTGCGGGCTTCCAAAGTTTGGTTCTAGTTAGTTCTTTCCTAAAGTCTGGCCACGTACCTGCTTCGAGGCTCTGCCTGGAATGAGACTCCCTTCTAGCCTTATAATAAATGCCTTCATTTTAAAATCTGCTCTCAATGGATTTCTGATGCTGGGTTCTGATGCTGAAACCTCAGTGTCAACCAACATACCCAAGACCCACAGGATTCTCTCCTGCAGTCAAGCAGTCCCTTCATTACCCCACCTGCAGGCTCTCAGGAGACCCGACTGCACTGCAATGCCTCCACCAAAGTCACACAGCCTGTGGGCCTGTCCCCACCTGCACAGGTCACCCATTCCCAGCCTGAAGGGAAGCCCCAGGCTAGGGGCATTTACTTTGGCGTGACCCCTTCACTGGACAGGTGCTGCACAGGGCCCAACAACTACATTTTCTCTGAGTGCTCCCTCTTTTCAAAGGGTGTTTAATTGGCCTGAGGGAGTTTCTCTTGCTTACTCAGGGAACACGTTCCGTTATGATAACTGACGTGTTGGAAGGTTCTGGAAGCTTGGCCTGGACAGTACACTTGATATGCAATTTCTATCAAGAGCCTGTGAGGGGCGGGCCTGAGCAGAGGCGCCTTCTTTACGGCGCCCACACTTGGCCCTGTGAGCAGTGCAGATGCCCTGCCTTCACTCAGTGACTGGCAGAAGAAGCTAGCTTCTTCCCATGTTTATGGCAGAAATGCTGGTGACAGTGTGGTGTCAAGCCCCAGGTTCTCAAGGACGACTCTCTTGGCATCTCCTTGTAGGTTATCTGCCTACTGAGAAGTAGAGAAATGCACCCACCACCACCAATGTGCTGCCAGAGAGCCTGGATGGTAAGAACTGAAAGATGGAGGGAAAAGAATTTCCAATTATAGCAGCAAACTGCAGGATCTTTCTGGGTGGGAACTAGGCAACGCCATCGCTATCATCACCATTCATCCTTGTCAGCGGGTTTTACCCAACAGCAGACTCTAGCTCATCCCCAGGAAGCCCTCAGAAGACAGTGAGGAAAGCAACACACCACAAAGATTTAGTAGGTTGGCTCATTAATTCCAAACCAAGACAAACCTGAGCAACTGAATTGAAGGAACAAATGCCAATCCCAGTAAGACAAATACAATATGATTCTACTTATCTGAGGAACCTGGAGCAGTCAGATTCATAGAGACAGAAAGTAGGATGGTGGTTGCCAGGAGATGGGGGGAGGATGGAAGGTAAAAGCTAGAGTTAGAGCCTCTAAGGACTCAAGTTCTAACACACACACACACACACGCACGTGCACACACACACACACACCATTACAACTCAAAGCAGAACAAAGCCGTTATTATTTCATGGGCACACAGTTCCAAGTTAGCAGATGAAGAGAGTTCTGGAGATGGATGGTGGTGACGTTTGCACAGTAATAGGAATGTACTTAATGCCACTTTAAAAACCATGACGATGGGAAGGGTCGTTATATTTTACCACCACTAAAAATATAAATTAAAAGGCAGGAAAGCAACCAAAAAAGAAAAGAAACAAATGCCAGGTTTTAAAAGACAGCAAGACACACTAGTAGATTGCAAATGTTGAGCATTTGAACCTTGATTCTTTTTTAGGAGAAACTGTCCTTTGCTTTCTTGGTCCTGCACTGCAGTTTGAACATAACCAGGTCTCTGCAGCCACACCCGAGATGTCTAAACGCCAGTGTCTGAGGACCCTTTAGGACGTCTTTGGACTTTGCCACTCACCTTGGAAAGGTCCACCAGGGTGTTGGCTTGGTCACTCAGCTTCCTCTGCTCCATCTTGACACTCCTTAGTCTGTGGGAAAGAGTTGCCACAGCCACACCCTTCAAATAGGTGTTAAGGTTTGGCCCCAGGAGTCAATTCCACATTCACTGCAATCCATTTTGATCTGAAACCTAGCACAGGACCTTGAGCATGGGGGACAACTGAGCAGCATTGAGGCCTCCAGACCCCAACTCTCATCTTCGTGCATACTTACCTTGCATCACTTCCATGTCCTTGCAACTCTGGATCATCTCCCTGCTTCTGTCTGCACCTTCCACCTCTAGTGCCCTATTCTCCGCTGCCATGGTCTCCCCAAAACTCCAGGTCAGAATGAATGTTTCCATTCTCTGCTTTTCTGCTATAACTACCTCTCTTACAGAAAGCTCTAACCACCATTTGTTCTGCTTTGAGTTGCAAAGAGGTGTGTGTGTGTGTGTGTGTGTGTGTATGTGTAGAATGCAAGTCTGTAGAAGCTCTGACTCTAGCTTTTACCTTCCATGGCAGCCTGGAAGTGGCAAGAGCAGTAAACGAATGAACACACTGATCTGGGTCTGGTTCACCTGCGTGTGCTCAGTGGAACAGAATGTGCCTCCCGAGTGTCCAGGGAGACCCTGAGAGTTGCGGGGTCCCTCCACCCTCACTCGGGCATGGGCGCTGAGCGGCTGGAATACTCACTGGTGGATAGCCTGGAGGAACTTCCTCTGATGCTTCCTGACTTTGGCGTGGTCAATCTTCTTTAGCAGCTTTGTGTGTTTATAGATTAGCCACGTTTCCCGAAGGACATTGGCTGCAGCGTTCTTGATCTAAGGGAAAATAAACAGAGCAGGTCACAATCACGTTCCTTTTCTCAGGTTGACATAAGATGCTTTTTGGTGTGCTGATACAGCCTATCTTATAAGAAAACCATTGGGTCATCATCTAGTTCCTTAATCAAATCATGCACTCTAGAAAAGATGACTAAAATTCACCCCCTGTTAACCCTGGGCTGGACATAGCAGGCTGGAGCCAGAGTCAAGGGGTATTTCTTGTTTCTTTCTTAATTATTTCAGGGCTGCTTCTCCACTGCCACCGCGGATGCTATATTTAGACAGGCTCATCATCCAGACTCGCAGGCCTGGGGCAGCTTTGAATACATAAATACATACGGTTCCTGCCCTTGCCGGCAGAGTTCCTCGCTCTCCCTGAGACTTTGTCAAGTGCGCATGACACATTTCTTGGACTCAAAGAGAAAACAGATTTCCTATCAGCTGGAGGTTTTAGAAGTCCTCGTTCAGGACCCGTCTCTCCTACGGGGTGGAAGCACAGGTTTCAAGTCCAGTGTTCCCTTCCCCAAATGGACAGACACACTGACACTTCGGGGATTCCACATGTAAATGTAATTGGCGTATTGAGATGATTTCTAAGCAGCGCCTGAAAACCAGAGACAATATTTAGGTGTGAAGCAGAGCTGCGTTGTTTCCAGGGCTGGCTCCTTCGCCGGGAGCGGCGATCACACGTTTCCACATGCGACGCTGTCATCTGTTGACATGGAAACCACTGATATCACCCAGCTCAGGGCTGAGCTGAGACATATCAATGGTTTCCAGATGGCAGGGGACAAAGTTTTAATCCAAACACAGACATCTTCAGCAATTAGTAATGAGAGCAAGAGGAAACATTTCTTATTAAGCACAGTTAAACAGATTTTTGATTAACCGGTCCCACTTCTGTCAGCCATGCAAATTGGCACAGGCCCACGGCCCGGGCCTGGTTGTAAGTAGGCCAGCCTAGGAGAAATCAGGTTACTAGCCAGAAAGCATTTTAATAAAACGGGAGAGCACACGCCTGCTTCTTCAGACTGACACCAACAGATGGGACTTTGTTAAAATGCTGAGACGTGTGGGACGGCCAAGCAAACATTGTTTTGCAGGCTGATAACTTTTGTGTGTGTATGTTTTAACGATTTATTACTAAGACTAGATTATATTTTTTCATTGGCGTTGAAGTGATGTTTTTAAAAGAACAGCTAAGTCTTCTCAGAAATGTCTAAGTGACATAAATATTGCTTTTTTGTGCAGTAAAAATCCACTGTGAATATGGTTTTAAGTGACTTAATTGCCCACCTCTGGTACTTTCTTGCCTGAAAGGAAGCAGGTGGCAGTGAGCAGCAGCTGGAAATGTATGTGCCTGTGTGAGGAGGGGAGGAGGAGAAGAGGGTGGGCCTGGGGTCTGCCCAGGCCTGGCATGGACAGAGGCCTCCTGGCAAAAGCAGCGGCACCAAAGGGAAGCCTCTCTCCGGGCTGAGCACCTCTGCAGGGAGAGGGAAGCTGACGTGCGAGTTCCTCAGTTTCCCTGGCGCCTATCCTCCACAGAAACCTCGCGGAGAAACAGGAGAGGAGAGCCTGCCTCTGCATCTAGAACCAGCGGCAGAGCCCCCGTTCCCAGAGTCTCCTCCTCGGAATACTTATACTCCCGCCTGGCGTGCGACCGAAGGGCCCGTGACAGATGTCTGTCGGCTGGTGTAGAACAAACCTTCAACATTAGAAAGCTTATAAATGAATCTTTGTTCCACTAGCGATCAAGGAGTTTAGGAGTAAATGTCTAACTTTCTATAGGATGGGAAGAATAAGTCCTTCCCCCAGAGGCTGTTTACGAGGCCCAAAGGAGGCGATGATGATGATGGCGCTGACGGGGTGAGGGCACCAGCCGACGCTTAGCAGGTGCAGGAGCACCCCTGCGCAGACATCACAGGCGTGAACTCGGTGAACCCCACCACACTGGGAGTCGCCCAGTTTTACAGAGGAAGAAGCCAAGACACAGATCAAGACCGTGAATGGCAAGTGGAGTCGATGTGGCTTTAAGTACAGTTAGTTATTATCATCTCACCCAGACCCCCTTTAACCATTATAGCAAACAGCTTCCGATGCAGGGTATGAGGGCCAGAATCGCACAGCTGGCTAATGGCACAGTTAAAACCAGAACCAGGTCCAAGGAGAACGAAAGGTTTCCCTGTGGTCTGAAGAAAGACCTGACTAGATTTCATCTCCACACAAACAACATTACTTCCTGTTTTCCAGGATCAAGGAATTGGAAAAGACATTCGATTTGTTTTTCAATCGGCATGGCGCTCCCTCAGCACACGAGAACAGAGTGTCCAGGTTCAGTGCCGAGCGTCAGCCCACATGGAAGCCCGGGGCAGCTGAGAAAGGCAGCCATCACCCACTTGAACAGGAAGCCCTGAGTCCCTGGGAAAGTGGTGTTAAATGCAAGCCTTGGTGCTCACTCTGAAATTAATTGCCAGCAAACAGCCTGGCACAAAGCTAAGTCGATCGATATCTGCAAGAGAAAAAGAAACAGGCTTTTACCTGCACTGTGCTCCCCAGGGCGACAGTAAATGCTGCTGTGAGCAGGGTCCCCCCCATTCACCGGGCTGATGGCTCTGGCATCAGGAGGGTGGGGCGGGGGCGTCATGTGTCCCTCCTGGGGTATGCTGGATTCCCAAAGGCTCCCGAGCACTGTTCCCGGCGGTGGTGGTGGTGGGGGGGCTCAGGTGCCCTCTGAACGCTCCTGGCGGGCAGGGCGCCTAAAGGTACTCCGAGGCGCTCAGGGAACTGGGGAGGATGAGGGATGAGCACGGTTGGCCTCGGTCGGGTGGGCTCGGGTGGTCGGGGAGGGTGGTGCAACTGCTCGGCCCCAAGCCCAGTAAGCACAGAAACTGGTACGCTGTCATCTGGGGGCCAGAGAGGAAGTGCTGGGAAGGACTCCGAGTGACCGGCCTGTGCCAGAAAGTCATCCAGCTAAGAGCCCGCAAGTGATGCGGGAGCTGGCATTTACTGAGCACTTACTGTGTGCCAGGTTCTGTGCTGAGCACTTTGTGTTTACATTACCCCATTAACCGTCGTCAATAGCTGAGGCTGTGGCATTGTTATCTCCCATCTTGGACTTAGTACTGAATCCGAGACCCAATTCTCTTACTCATTTTTTTTTTCTTAAATAAAAGCCCCTTTGACAGGGAAGACACAGTTCTAAGATGGGAGAAACTGTGACGAGCGACCCGAACACTCCCACCCTCATGGAGTTTACGACCCTGTAGGGACAGAACGGGAGTAAGCGCTGCAGAGAAAATACAATGTGGTTGGGGTTCAGTGAGTGATGCAAGTGTTACTGCCTGGGAAGTGGGGTTATTGTGTGGACTGGGGGGCGGGTGCATGCGCACAAACACTAGCATACATTCCCCTAAACTAGCATACTAGTTTATATTCACCCGCTACAAATACTAGTGGTAGAGCCAGCCCCAGTGAGCTTCAATGCATGGCAGTGAATACACTCAGTCTCCCCCGGTGCCTCAATAAATGTCAACTTCTTTCCCTCTCGCGCTCCCCAACAAAAGAAAACATAAAACAGAACACATATGTTTGTTCTTTGTGCTCTTGGACGTATCACCCACGTCAGCAGTTTGCTTCTGGGCACTCTCTGCCAGGGAAACCTGCCACTCAGTATAACAGGGTCTGTGGGGTGCAGAGGGCACAGGTCTGTCCTCCCCCTCCTCCAGCAGCCACGGGGAGCCTGCACGGGAACTTCAGAAGCCCCAGTAGTGGAGTCCCCTGGAAGAAATCATCAGTGTGGCCGTGATGCACCAAGGACTCTTCCAGGGTTTTCCACCTGGAGGTTAGAACGGGGGAAGAGCAGAGGGAGGAAGGCACAGCAGACTCAGCAAGTGGCTGGGTTTAGCTGAACTGGGCTGATAAGCATCACATTCTAAGAACCCACAGTCCAGCTGTGCCCCCAGACATCTGACTGACAGTGTCCATGACCCACAGGCGTGTCCCCTCCTCCCATCTGCCAGCCCTCCCTCACCTCCACAAACTCTCTGTGGGCTCCCAGGCTCTATCCTGCTCACGATCCTGTTTCCAGTCTCACGCCTCCCTCCCCCATGCCAGTCCATACTCCCTGTTCAGGCTTTTCTGCCTGCCTGGCCTCGGACTGAACACTTAGAATGGAGACAACAGGCCCGTGGTTGGCAGGCGATTGGGGCAGGGAATCAAGGAGGATGTAGTTCTGTGGTTCAAAGTTGGAGTTTGAAGCTCCTTCCCCATAGCAACGTGGCAGCTAACGGGGTTAATTCTGTTAAGACATTAGTGCTATGCTTAGCTAGTTTGGAGAGAACCTGGCTTTCCTTTCCAGCAGGCTGGGGCCCTAACCACCACCCAAGCTCCAGAGAGCTCCGGAAAGCCCACTGGGCTATGGCTAGAGAGAGAGTTGCCTGCCAGACGCCCCACTGCAGCCCAGGCTGGTTCCCGCTGGCCGCACATAGCCGGCCGGGCCTCCCTTGCCTCACTGATGTCTGGGTGCAGCCGCGAATCCCTCAGGGCCCTTCCAGCTCAGAGGCTCAATGTTTCTATGATGCTGTTAAAGGAAAACCACACCCAACTTGCCTGGGAGGACCCTTCCTGAGTGATGTATATTATACTCTCCTCCCAGGGAGATTTGCATTCCTGATAACTGCTCAGGTGATTATCTGATACATTTAAAGAGGCTTGTTCTGGGTCTCTGGCATGGGGTTAAACAGCTGTTAGTCCTATACAGTCAGTCCCAGAGGCCTTCTGCCCCCAGTATGACAATGATGACCATCGTCTTTTCCGATAAAATAACCTCACTATGAGTAAATCTTTACATTCACCTGCTATAGTTTTTTTTTTTTAATTTCCAGCAGGATTGCGATAAAACTTTGACTCATGCACATAACTAAAGAAACATTTCTTTGCATTATTCAGAGTGTGTGTGTGGTGGGCGGGGAGGGGGGTCATTGAAGGTGCTGGAGCAGGTTGGCGGCATGTTCAGAGCTAAGGGGCTCCATGTTCGGAGCAAAGGGCCACAGGTCAGGAGTAAGGAGGCCGTGAGGACGGAGGGTAGAAGCCGCTGTCACCACGCCCAGTATGGAGGGTGAGGGCGGCAGGGGCAGAGGCTGCAGGAAACCACCTATGTGGCCAGTCAAGAGCAAGGCTGAAGCAGGCCCAGAAGCTGCTGGGCCCCTGTGCAGTCCAGGGCACAGAGGCGTCAGAGATGCCGCCGAGTTTTCAGGCCTGCAGGCTGGCCTGGGATGCCGTCAGCTGACCAGAGAAGCCAGGAGAAGGCGTTCATTTAGAAGAAATAGGATTGACTTTCATTTGACTCATTGATTTCACGGGAAATTAGAGTTGGATGAAGTATTTGGGGCAAGAAGTATTTGCGGCAAGGATGAGGGAACGCTGCCCTCCACCGACCGCACACATGGGGCAGTCTAAGGTTGATGTGGAGAGGGGGCGCGGCAAACAGCACCTCCTGTCCACACTGCCTCTGAAGCCACGTGTGTCGGGGCAGCCTACCTTGCCTTAAAGAAAGAAGAGGCATGAGGTATGAGGAAAGGCACCATCTGCATCATCATGGCAGCCCCAAACACACAGTGCCGTCGGGCAGGCAGATACCCCCTGCAGTGGGGGTGTGCAGTGTTGGGGGATGTGCCGTGCTGCAGTGAAGGTGGGGACCTGGTATCTTTCCCACAGTCTCTCCATGTGTCATTTACATATAGATTATCTAGTAGCCGAGAGGTTAGCAAAAAATTATAATTATAGAATAACAATGGCAGTAACACTGGAAAGGCGTGTGGGAAGATCTGATTGCATTAAATACAGAAATGACATTGCCAGCAGGGTTGACAAGTTATACAAGTGAAAGAAGAAAAGCCATAGGGCTCAGAAAAACCAGCAGCTGAGCTCTTATGTATGCTATCAGGCTCCCCCCAGCCCAAAATAAATAAATAGTGTGACTCTAATGGCAAAGGCTAAGCTGGAGCCTTTACAGCGACACAGGGAAGGTGAGAGAACACTAGAACCATTTGAAGATTTTTATGATTCATTGGCTATAATACCTCTTTGTTTTTTGCTTAGGAGTTTGAAGAATTAAGGTTGCATGTATTTGTAAAAGACTGCTTTTTTATCTGCTAAATCTACTAATTGTCATCTCCTGAGAGGTTTGCAATTACTCCACAATCACCTGCACTCTGAGACCTTAAGAGTAGACTGAGAGGCCTCCCTGGCAGCACAAGGGGTTGAGTGCTGCAGCCACTGCAGTGAGAGTTCGATCCCCGGCCAGGGAGGGGACCCACATGGCTCAGCAGACCTCTCCTGTCTCATCTGCTGCTCCCCTCAGCAGTGTATTTCAGTCAATCTGCCTGTCTGCTCCTCACTCTGTCTCTAGTGAGTTCTCTCAATAGCCCCCCCGCCCCCGTGCCTCTGGCCTGTACCCCGGCTTTTGTATGCATAAATACAAAAATCTTAAAAGAAGAAAAAAGAATAGACGGAGCTAGCATCTCTGACCCAGGAGCCAGCCCAGCTGGACACAGTGGCTAATGGAGAGGAGAGACTGGGCATCTAGGGGCAGGAAGGCGGGCTGCTCAGAGCTCAGGGCAAGGTGAGCTGAAGCCAGAGCAGACCGGCTGGCAGCCAGTCCCTTGCCAATCAAATTATGTAAAAACCCCTTTGTGAGTTCTGGTCCTGCCAGCTTTGAAAATCCTCTCTCTGCAAGAGCCATGCCTTTTGTGTTGTTTCTCTGGGAAAACATATTAGACAATAAAGGGACATTTCAACAGATTTCAGTGTTCTCAGAAAAGTGAGATGTTATTCGATTAAAAAGGTGCCTTCCACTCATGGGGGAGCAATAAATATTTGTTGATTTGATTTTCAAAAAGTAAGAGGACTTGAGGAAGATTTTAGAGAATCATTTTTGAGAAACTGAAATTAGCAACCACAATCTCATCTCCTTCTACAATTATATTACAGAAAAAAATGTTTATTTTCCTGTCGTATGAGGGAACTGGCTTTTCTTGCCTTTATTTTCCTCTAGTGCCTGATTTACAGAATGAAAAATGGAAAGGACAAAGGAAGAACATGAAATGCAAAGTATCTCCTTGGTTTTCAAAGCCAGCCAGAATAAACAGAGAGATGTTGATGTCTGCTTTGGGGAGACAGCTTCTGGAAGCTTTGACAGTAATACTCTCTGGTCCCTCACTCCTGCACTGAATTGTTTCAGGAGAAGAGGTACACTCATCAGATGTTCCAGTAACTTTTGTGATTTGCTCAGCATCAAGCAAGACTTTCGCATACACAGTAAGGGACCGGAGGAGGGTAACTGGGCTCTAGGGTTCTGGGTGAAACCCAGTGGGCCCACCTCGAGCTTGCTGCCGTGATGCCGCCAACCAAGTTTTCTTTTGTGCAAGTTTAGGGCCACAAAGTGCCAGGGCCACAAAGTACCACCATCTGTATGTCAACAACGCAAGCACATTTGCCTGTACCCGCTCCTCTTGGCATCTGTGGAGGCCCTTTAAAGAAGGCAATAAATGTAATCAAAGAACAAACAATCAAACACCATAAATAATTCTGCTGAGAAACTGGAGAGGCCTTGGCAACTGCATTCTCCTAATGCCTTCCCTATGAACCCTCTTTCTCTCTTTCTTCCTCTTTGTTCTCTCCCAGCCTTTGTCTCTATTTCTAACACATTTTTTTCTGTGCTGCAACATTAATCACTGAATATATTCTCTGGCTTTCAAAAACCCGAATCAAAATGTGCTTGCCCATGAATCTCCCAATTCACTTCCATTCCAAATGAGAAGGGCTTGTTATGGCAGCTAAGACCCCGGCACAGGGTTCTGACTCTCGTCTCACCAAAAGGGGTGTCTGCAGGAAATCATATTACTGACCTTCGTTCAGCCTGCAGCTCTAAAGAATTTTCCATAAAAGCTGTCATTAAGTAAACAGCTCCTGCCTTGCTCATTTGGCCTGCTGTTATCCTGGAAGGCTCATTTCTGTCTCTTCTTAATGGGCCTTTTCTTCTCTGACAATTCAGTGGGGTGTCAGACTTCGAGCAGCTAAACGATTTCCCCGTTTCTGCATATTTTCAGTGCTTCATCCTCCTTAACCACTTTCATAAGGGTACAAGTGAGAAACATTATCCAGAAAATCCAAAAGGGGAAAATCAGATGGTGACGTTTTGATGAACATTATTTAGCAATGTGGGCTCTGCTGTGATGAGTATCTTTAATGATTTTTTTTCGAAATGACTGGATTTAGATACATTTCCAATGTCATGTTTAAGACTCTCTACTGCCCTTCCTAATGAGAACCATGAAAACATTTGCGCATAAACAAAGCCATTACCTCATGCTGGCTGATTTATTCAGTACCATTAGGCGAGGGGGCGGGTGACACCATTGTATGCTATAGATTTAATTATCAGGATAATTATTTGGTTGCCTGGACTGGGCACAGTCATTTAAGAGAAGACGGGAGCCAGGGGTGCTCAGACATGGTGCCCACTTTGTGGAGGCTGTCTGCACATGTCAAGGCTCCCACTTCCCTCCACTGAAAGGTGTGTCTTGACCTACACCAGTGCCAACTTCCTGGCTGGCTTCAGTGGGTGTGACCCGCCCCTAAAGATGTGGGCGGTGGTGCTTTACCCGTTTGGTGAGCTGAGTGTCCATCATGAAGTTGTGAACGTGCTTCTCTGCTTTGGTGAGTTCCAGCTTTCGGGCCACCACGGCCACCACGAGGGCAGTGCAGCCGGCACCCTGTGGGGGACAGCAAGAGGGCCGGGGAGACAGCACATCATTACGTGTTCCCTGGTGTCGTTCTTTAGAACGACAGAAATCACAAGGCATCAGCCAGGCTGGGCAGGGCCCATGGAGGGCCTCTGCACACAGGCCCTCTCTCCCTCAGGCTGCCCCCACCCACTGCCAGCCTTGGCCTGTGGGCAGGGAGGAAAGAAAGCCAGGCATGAATTGGGGCTGGATGGAACACCTCTGGCGGTAGACAACAACAGCACTTCCGCCTCAAACTGTGATTTTAAGGGAACCCGTAGAAGAAGAACTCAGTGTTTTCCAGAGAGCAGAGGGCCTATTCTGCAGGGGTATCTCCACTCCAGGGGACACAGGGGAGGACCAGTACAAGCAGGTTCTGGGGACTCACTTCTCTCTCCTGTCCCCCAGGCACTGGCTTGCGGCTAGGAAACGAGCAGGGGCGTGGCTTATTGGAACAAACCCCTTGCCATGCTTAAGTCCTTTTCCCAAGCTTCTTCACCGGGCTGTGGGCACTAGGGGAAGTGAGCAATCCTTCCAAGAGCAGACACCAGCCCTGCCCATGCCTGCACGCACAGAAGACATGATGAGCTTAGCAGCCAACAGTCTGATCCTCTAGATCGGACAGAATAGTAATTATAGTTGCCAGAGAACCCAGTTTAATAGTCAGAGGTCCCTGGATTGAAGGGATCAATCAATAACATTTTGGCTCCTCACAGCTAACATTTTTTTGTGTGTGTTAAAAACACAAAAGAATATTTTTTCAAAGGTACTTGAATCTGCCAGAGTTGGGAGGAGGACCTACTGGTAGACCAGTCTCCTGGATAATCTCTTTCCTTCCCCAAGGTGACAAAGGCCGGCCAAGGTAAGGGTTTGCCTGGTAGAGCTGGCAATACTTTCCCTGGTTTTCCATAGGGGTTCCCTGAAAACCAACACGTGTCTGTGGTACGTCTGGTCATTCAGTCCGCCTCCCAGTTGTAGCACAGCAAAGTGGAAAGAACCAAGCCAGTATGAGCCTTCCCTTTCCACGCTCACTTTCCTCACTCGTTTAGCATGGTCAAGTCTTTGTGACTTGCTCCTGCAAGATGCTTTTTCAAGAGCCCAATTTTCAAGGCTGTGACCAGACAGCTGGGCAGCACGGTCTACTGCTGTAGTCGAGCTGGCCAGGTCTCCATAAGCAGAAACATAGCTTAAAAGAAGGCGCCCTAGAGGGATGTGGCTTGCTCCACTTCCCCTTAAGCAGACCAAGTATAGGCCTCTCCTTTGCATGGAGTTCCAAAAGCACTTTGGGCTACAAGCCCAAAGAGGAAAACATCATAGTGGAGAGTCAGCTAGAGAGGGCTCTCCATAGGCTCCATCACCCCTTGTCTCCCTGAGTCAAGGGAAGCTCCACTTAAATTGACCCTGACAGCTGGGGCAGAATCAGGTCTGAAGAAGGTATCTCCCTGCTCGCCAAGCCACTTTGAGAATTTTATCAAAACAATCAATCATCCACCATCCCAAGTTTCTAGGGTCTCAATGGAGTGTTCCATGGCATTTGCCCTTCAAATGCAGGGGGTTCTAATTAGAAGAGTGCTTTAACTGAGGAGCATCTATCTTATGCTGTGAAGATAAACTTCTTCCTGAGGCAGGAGCGTGGACTCGAAGTTGTTTCCCAGTTTCTTTCAACTCAAAGACGTCAAGCTCCCTGTAGATATTTGTCTGGAGGGTGCTATGTTTTTTAAACCCTAACTGCAAATTGAATAAATGGCAGTGCATACTCTCAACTTTGTTCCTACTGTCTGGATGTAATGAGGGGAGTCACCAACAATGAAAAGCTAACTCCGTCCTTTCCATCGTGAGGTAACCATGTGAGGAGGGGATGACAGCAGCAACCTTCAGAAAGTGGCAGGCAGCGGGCTGAAATTCTGAGTGCTGGTCCTCTCCAGTGTGTCTGTGTGGGAGGAGGGCAGGAGGAGAGGAGGAAGGATGAAGGGAGAGAATGAGGAGGAATGGAGGGAGGGAGGGAGAGTTGGGAAGAGGAAAGGGAAGAGAGGAAGGAGCGCAGAGAGATAGATCTGGAGCAGACACAAAGAGAAAACAAGTTGTATGGCCTCCTAAACAGCATGGAACAGGATGGGGAAAGAGTAAAGAAAGAAACAGAAGAACAAGACAGGAGGCTGGGCAGATGGAGCTGAGAGAAGAAGGAAGGTAGAACAGGAGCAAAAGACTTGAATCAGAAGTTAGTGGTCAACTGTGGCTCTTTAGAGAAAAGGAAAGGAAGTATTCTGGTCTAGCTCTTTCCTCTTGTATTCACCTGTACATAGTTGAAGAATCACCTCTGTTCCTTCTGGGATGCTGGTCTTTGACTTGAGATGAGCTTATCCATGTGACAAGCTCATGTGAGAAGCTGGGAAGGCTTGTGTGATGTGAGCTGGTTTTAAGAGACAATTGCCAAGGACTCGGTGATTTGGGTGTGTGGAAGCGCATACTGTCCCAGCGTGGAATCTCAGAAATGGCCGGTGGGGGCGTGTGAGGAGAGGAAGGAGTCGGACAGAAAAGGGTAAGCAGCTGTCAGTATGACTTCCAAGGGGTCAGATTTTAGAGCAAATCCATGACTCAGACTCTGCCTTCGGATGTGCCAAGTACTGCATCACGGTGGACACCAGCTGAATCTTGTGGGTCTTCTCTGTCCAACTCCTATTTCCCAGGGAGGGCAGTGGGAGGAGAGAGAGCCACCTCAAGTGAGGTCATTTTTTCCACTGAACGTGGTGAGCGGAGCCCAGCAGCGCTAGAGAAGGGTGGCCGGAATGAGGCGCCTCACTCATCTATAGATCTGGACCCAGAGTCTCCTCCACACCGATCCTCCCACATTTGTTTCTAAGAAATATTTTCCAGCTGGAAAACCTTAGAAGCTGGAAAAACAAGTATCCCAAGGGGAAAAGTATGAGGTGTTCTTAACTAAAGAAGCATAAAATAAAACATAAATGAAAGTGACAAATGGAGGAGGGAAGCCTGGAGGATTTACAGTTGGATTCTGTTTCTGCAACAGATTCTATGTAACAACTAAAATAACATCAATTGGTTTCAAACCAAGGTGTTTCAGAGAGAAGCTCATCTTCTAAAACTGACATTAAGCAGATGTCTTGCTGAGCCCTCTTTCCCCTCCACCCAAAATGACTCAATTTGTGCTACCTTTTACTTCATCATCACTTTCCTTTTGCAGTTCAAAGAAGCATCTCTCATGGAGCCTCAGGGAAAAGCTCAGGGTTCCCAACAGACATCCTGGAAGTTTTTATTTGTCCCTAGCTCCTGAAGGGCCCACAGAGTGAGTCCAATTTTAGAAAATGGCTATATGAAATGGGGTTCCTGCCAAGCCAACATGGGGCCCCCATGGTCTTTCATTTGCCTGCAGAACCAAAAGGCAGCAAAGGCACATCTTGATGTTTCCCTGTCATTTCCATTTCTGGGCACTAAATATCGACAGCTTTTTCTCTGCCTTCTAACTGTACCTTTTCTTTATGGAAAGATGCTGGACTCGGCTATATCTGCTTTTGTAGATGAAATCTCTCAAACACGCAGGGTCTGTGCCAACAATGTCAAATTGTTCAGACAATTATATACCCTGCTTAATGGTTGATAATTACACCGTTACTGGGATTGCCGAGAGAAAACAATGATTAAGACTATTTACAGCCACACACACAAACCCTTCCTTTCCCTTCCTGAGCAGGCCTTGCCTTGGACTGCATGGTGTCCATGGTAACCAAACAGGAAGCCCTACCTTGAGTAAAGGCACTTGCAATAATAATCCGGAGATGTGCACAGCGTTTGGAGGCCGGGGGAGGGGAGGGAAGCAGTCTCAGCAATGCAAAAACCAAGGAAGGAGTGACTCAGCTAGAAAAGTCACATTTGTTAGTAAAATGCCAGGGGGGGGGGGGGATTCCTCACTGTGGTTGACCCCAGAGTGAGGCAACTGACTTGAATTTGACTAAAAACACTGACAATGACTAGAGGGGAACCTCCCTGTTCCTGTCTATAAAGAAGTATGTATTTATGCAGCAGGGTTTTGTGCAAAAGGAGATGAAAGGCATGTGCTGTATCTTTAATATGGAGGCGGTTACGGGGTCCTCCTCATCTCTTTGTTCTTTCTACTTTGATCACACCTCTCTCCACAAGGAACAAAACACTCCATTCCAAAAAGCTGCTGTGACCCAGAAGCAAAAGAGGGTGCAGAAAGAAGACCACCGTCCCAGGAGAAGGCAGGGCTGGACCCTGGGGTCCTGCCTCCCCGCTCCAGCACAGAGGAAGGAGGGGCTGCAGTGAGGGGACCAGGGAGGCACGTCAGGGGCGCTTCTTGGATGGGCACCGCTCCATGCTGAGAGGGAGAATGGCTGGTATTTAAAAATAACGGAGACTCCCAGCAGGGCCCATCCACCTATTGGCAGGCTGGAGCAGCACTGCCTGCCTGCCAGTGAAGCCGGTTCCCAGGCACAAAGCCACCCGGTTCCCAGGCACAAAGCCCACGCCCCAGGAGTGGCTGGAAGACAGGAAGGCTTTGGCCTTTGGGCAGAGTATCATTCCCTTCTGGAAGGAAGAATCGTTCCCTGGTTTCCTGGTGACAGTTGGAGTCACGCCAGACAGACTCCTACTAACCGAAGGGAGTGTTTGTTCTAAGGCCTTACACTTATCTGTGATTTATCCCCAGCCCGGTGCTAAGCCTAAGTCATTAACTGCTATTTCAGAACCGGCCTGCTAATATGCCCTGGATTTTAGCTGAAACGGGTAGAGGACTGCGCTGGCCTTGACAGGCCGTGCTGGGCCCCTCCTGCACACGGACCTTCAGCCCAGGCCCTGACCCGCACTGACGCTGGAGTCTGGCTGCCTTGGCACTGAGGTCAGTCCCAGGAGGCCACCAGGTGGCTGCTGAGGGGTTGATGGCCTTTCCTCTGCAGATGGGACTCTTTTTTCTTTCCCCAAAGAAATGGGAGTAAACATGATATCTTTGGGTGCACTGAGAGGAAGATTTTTCATGGGAGCACGGTGGGGGTGTCAAAAGCGCTCCCCAAGAGAGCTGTAGTACCCCACCATGGAGACCTACAACCACTTTCCCCACCCTCACACCCCAGCTTGCCGCCTGGGTGCTTCCTGGGGTGAGCCTCAGTTTCCTCTTCTGAAAACTGACAGGTGAAGGAGCACTGGGGTCAGGGAAGAGTTCTCTGCCCACATGATCCTGACCGGCAGCCAGTGAGGAGAGCAGAGTGGGCTCCATCCCTATTTAAGCCGAGAACGCTGAGGTCCCACAGGCTAAGTGCCCACAGTAAGGATGACGGAGGGAATTGGGTTTCCAAGTCCCTCCCATACGCTGAGCTATGATGGGCACCAGTGGGCCAGTGTAGGGGTGGCCAGGCTAACAGATGGTAGAAATAGACCTTGAAGAGATGCCACGTGTGGCTAGGCACCCAGGGGGCATGGGGTGGGGCTGGTCCAGCCGGACACTCTGGGAGGACCAGCACCTCCACATGCAGATGTGGAAGCCGAAATCTGAAGAGGTCAGAGCTGGCCCAGGCCATGTCGTCAAACCGGGACACAAAGCAGTGGCCAGCCCAGTCCAGGGCAGGGTCTCCAGGCCAGCCCAGGCCCGTCTCTGTGAGTTCTAGCTGGGCGGTTCGGCTGCGGGGCCGCAGGACAGCACCTTCCTCTGCGGGACAGGCATGCAGACGGTCGGCTAACAGCTGGCCCCACCCTTGGCTAGGAGGGCCCCTCTGAGCTACTAGAAGGGTCTCTCTCCCCTGTGAGGAGGGGGCAGGGCGACAGCAGAGGCGGTACTCACCATGATGCCGGTGAGGAGACAGACGCCTTTCCCACAGTACGTGTGAGGCACCATGTCCCCATAACCAATGGAAAGGAATGTGATGGAGATGAGCCACATGGCACCCAGAAAGTTACTAGTTACATCCTGCTGGTCATGGTACCTGCCAAGGGGAAGACAGGAGTTAGTTGAGGGCATCACTGTGGCTGGAGTGAAGGCTTCAGGCAAACCTGGAGGGGAAAGAAATGCCGTCTGCTGAGGTGGAGACTGTGTGATGGCGGCACCCAGATCCCCACCGCTGAGATCCCGTGCACCCAGTTCCAGCTTGCAGCTCCCCATGACCCTCTCTCCCCTCATGGGCTGCGTCCCATAGGTAAATGTTTTGTCATGATTTATGCCATATTGTAGCCGTCCTTTTTGTGTTGGTAAAATAACTTTGGATGAAATCATGCAGTAATAAAATTTAGATTTCCTCTTCCAAGTCAACAGTCAAAATGCATATGGGTGTGATTGATCTGAAATCACAAGCTCACAGACAGGGGAAATGTCAGAAAAAAAATCACCCAGCACATTTAGTAATTTCCTGAAGAAGGTTCATGGATCCCAAAGACTGGCACCTTCTCAGAGGTGCCAGAGTGGCAGGGTTGAGGGTTGCAGCAGCCAGAACTGGCCTGGAGCCCTTTCTAAGGGAGGCTGGGGTCTCCTCAGAGGGACGGCCTCCTCTTCTGAGCCGGGAGATGCTCGTGGCTCCACCATCCTGAGAAGAGCCAGTTGGAAACGTATCACCAACGCCCTCTGCCCAATGCCCATCCCATCCCACCTTCTCCTCCCTCCACCCCCAATACCAAGCCCCATCTGCAGGGCTCCATGCCAGGCTCTGAAACACAAAACAAGAGGACTTAGCCCCTGACCTCAGGGCTCTCAGTCCAGGGGACGGGGCCCTCTAAGATGCAGACATTTGCAGACAGGTTGAAAGAGGGTGGAGAAAGGACCACAGAGACGGGAGGGGCAGGCGAGGACCTGGACCCAAAGGTAGAGCAGTTAGCCAGAGGTGTGAGCTTCCTAGGCAGCCTGGGGAAGGGTGTTCCATGCAGCAGGAAGCCCACAGGTGGACTCCAGAGGGGCAGATGGGTGGGTGGGATGGGTTGAGGGGTAAGGTGGCTCTTTCCTCAAGCTGCTCTCTAACGGGCTCAGCCAGAACGACAAGAAAGGGCCTCTGCCTTTTACCCTGCAGGGACATCAGCCCTGAGCTTCACGGAGGCCGCTGGGTAGGAGGGTGGACAGCAAAGCAACGGGCTGCACCGAGTGGAGAGCCACTGCGGAATCTCAACCCACAGAACCTCGTTACCAGAGGGGCTTACAGAATTAGCACGTGACTTGCTCGAGCTAGGATGTGGCCCATGGAGACCCTCAGAAAGTACTAGCTCCTATCTCAGTGCCCTCCGTGCCCCCACAGGGTCTGGGAATTGGCGGATGTTCTTTTTCCTCCCCTTAGTCTCTAGCTCAGGTGTGCGGGAAAGCCGCCGGTACAGGTGCATCGGGGGTTAGGCCTAGAAGGAGGCAGACATTCTGTTGTCAGAAAGGAGATGGGGGGTGTGTGAGTCAGGGAACACGAGGGCACATTCCACTGCAGGGGCTGTAGGAGCCGCACCGTCCCACACTCGTGCACTGCTTCACGTGCAAACGCTGATTCTCACGAGGTCCTGTGAGCATCCTACAGGCGAGCGAGCAACCGGAAGCGCAGAGACATTAAGTGACTTGCCTGAGGACGCACAGAAAAAAATGGAGGCAAAGTCCGTGCTCCCTTTGCCACTCCACCAAGCATGGGAGAGGGGAGTGAGCGCCGTGCGCCTTGGGGGTCATGAAGGAGTCTCAGCGAGGAGGGCGCTTGGGCTCTAACGCAGATGAGTGAGCCACAGAGCACTGCGGTCCTGATTTTGGAAGGCCTTTTGGATTCCAGGATAAGAGGTTTGGATTTAGTCCTAGAGGCCCCGGAAGTGAATGTAGGTCCTCTAGCGGAGGAATGCAAGAGGCATGGCCTGCTGGGGACACAGGTCTGCAGGTGGTCGGCGGGATATTTAAAAAGATGGAATGAGCACGGAGGTGGGGTGGCAGGTGGGGAGCATCAGGAGAGAGGTGCAGGCAGCAGCCCTGGTACCTACCCCAGCCTGGTCCCAGCTGACCCAGGAGCATAGCACTGGTGGGCCAGTCCCCCCTGAGTCCTCTACCAGCAACCAGAGTAGGTGGTGGTAGCTTTTTCATAGCTGTCTGTACCCCAGGGGACATCTGAAGAACAGGGAGCCCCCCTCAAAGCTCTGCTGGTGGAACGCCTGCCCCTTCCTTCCCACTACCTCCTTGGCTCCCCAGTGGTGCAGAGGGTGGTGGAGGGCTGCTCCTTGCGGTCAGCCTCGCTTCTCCGGGCGGGCCTCTGCCTGCTGTCTAACCATATGTGGATGGCACAGGCAGACAGTGGTCGACTCTGACCCCCAAGTGGAGTGTAGCCTGCCCCTGCCCCATCCCAGCTCTGACATGCCCTTCCCATCCCACTCCCATAGCCAGGGCCCTGCAGGGGCCCTCAGGCCACCTCAGTCCCCAATTCCCATGTGCTGATCTCCAGCTGGGAGGGCTGGTGGCAGACCCTGGCTTCCTGGCCTGTGCCGAGTAGCGGTGGCCAATTCTCCCTGGAGGTATGGGCTGCAGTCGGCGGTGGCAAGACTGTTGGTGTGGGGTGTGTTGAGAAGAGGAGAAGCAATTGTAAGGGTGTCGTTCACTGTCACTTCAGTCATTTTGATGATCCCCTTCTGGGGAGCTACGGAACATACTGAGAAAACACGGATATGTACCCTAATTGCCAGTGGCTTGGAGCATCGTCATGGAGATAAGACATGCGTGAGACTCACCAGGCAGGAAGTGATGAGAGCCGGGCTGGTGATTCAGGACTGTGGGAGTGGAGAGGGAGAGAATGTGTTTCCAAACCTATTCACAATTTTAGAGTGGTTTACACTTGTCACAGATTCACGTACTAATCTCATGCTATTTTTTGCATTAGAGAATTTTGGGGGGAATGCAGTTCCAAGTTTTTCTTTAAGGGCTAAGGAATTAGAAAAGGTGTGGGTTTTTTAAGGGTGACTATTAATGTGTCATTAGGGTGTGGACTACGTTCCCCCACACACACTTTTTAATATTAGGAAATAATATTAGAAAATAGTGATAGATATGAGTGATGTTATGATTGGGTAAAAATGGTGGAATACTTTTGCTCCTTCCTCAGTCCCTCTATAGCTAACAGCTTCAGTCCCTTGCTTTTAAAAATAAGCAGACAACCAGGAATCCCTAGACACCTGTGGAAAGTCTCTAACATTAAAGACCCAGACTTAATCAGTCACTTACACAAAGAAAAAAAGAACTCTGGATCAAATACAGACCATTCACAGAGAAGATCGCTTGAACAGTATGCTATATTTAACATTGTAAGAGAGAGAAAACAAGACATTAGACCCAGGAGACAAGAATGCATGTACCAGAAAAGTCTTCCTTGCAGGTTGGAAGGTAAATTGAGGAAATCTCCCAAAAAGTCAGAAAAAAACAAGAAAGAGCGATGACAAGAGGAGAGATAAATAGTGAGTTAGTCTGCCAATTCGCATAATAATAGTTTCAGAGAGAGAATTGGAAAAAATGGAGGAGGAGAAGGAGAAGAAAGGAAGTAATCATTACAGTAATCATTAAAAAAGTTTCCTTGAACTGCTAGAGAACCAAGTTTCTAGTACTAAGTCCCACTATTCCCAGCACAGTGGATGAAAACAAATTCATAAAAGAATATTATTGGGAAACTTCAGAACAAGCGGGGGAGGAAGTTCCTATAGAGAAGAGGGGAGGAAGAGAGGGAGGAAAGGAGGAGGAGGAGGAAGGGGAAGGAGGAGGAGGAAAAGAGAAGAGGAGGATGAGAGGGGAGGAGGAAGGAGGAAGGAAGAGGAGAAATAAAAGAAAGAGAAAGAGGAGGAGGGGGAGAGGAGGAAGAGGAAAAGGAAGAAGAGAAGGAAACAGAAGGAAGAGGAGGAGGAGGAGGAGGAGGAAGAGGAGGAGCGGTACCAAGCGCCAAGAATCAGGAGCAGAGTAGCTTTGGACTTTTCCCCAGCAACACTGGAAGCTAGAAGGCCACAGAATAAAGTCTTCAAAATTCTGAAGGCAGAGGATCTCCAAACCAGACTTCTAAACCAGGGGGGCCAGAATTTCAGGCCAGTAAGGGTATCAGTTAAACGTGAGTGGACGGAAGACTCGCTGACACGCGCAAGGTTCTCAGAGACGCGCCTCTTCCGCGCGCTTTGTCAGAGGCTACCGGAGCACGTGCTTCCGCCTAAAACAGGAGACAACCGAGGCGAGGGATGCCTGTGGCGCAGAACAGAGATAGCAGAGGGGCGCGCCCAGGGCGTGCGGTGGGGAGGCCCTTGGGTGTTGCTGGGCTCAGACGTGGAGGTGACCAGTCCGACTAGAGCGGCAGCGGCCCGGGGAGCAGCCCCTCCAAGAAGACGGAGGTGACAGAAAACCTGATGAGCCTGAACATCCTGAGAAGAGACTCAGACAGCTGCTTAGATTAGAGCTAAATTGGCGATAAACACATAGAAAACTGAGCAGTGAACAAACATGGCAATTAACCAGGAAAACAAAAAGTTCTGCAAGAAAGGAAAAGTTACCCTACTTCACTCCAAGGCTCAGCTGTGAATAGAGTCAAATTAGTGTTGACTGAGTAATGTAAACACTGATTACAGCTCTAACCAAAATTCTGATATAATTATGACAAGAAGATGGGGGACAGGGAGAGCAGGGCGAAGGGAAAGATAATACCCAAACCAGAGGCCAGCAAGTAGCAGCAGCACAGACATGTGACTTAGAGACACGCAGGCGGTGACTGCAACGAGTTAGCAGGAGGTGACACTCGTTTCCTCTAGAGAAGGGTAAAATGTCAGGAACTGGTGGAGGACAGCAAATACCACCGAACAATGGACACTAAAATGGATGCATATTTAACTTCCATAATACCAAACACAAAACCAAACCAAAGAGAGAAAAGGAAACATGCACATAACAGAGTTACGGAGCACAAAATAAAGTAGGTGTGCATGAACACACAATCCAGGCCTGGCCTGTGGATCCACGTGTATGTTCTCTGCATTCTCAGTTCTCCCATCAACCCCAGAGATAATCAATAGCCTGAATTTCATATTTATCTTGTGCGTGTCTTTCCTTTCTTTTTTTAAAAAAAAGATTTATTTATTTATGCATACAAGAGCTGTATGCATAGGAGATAAGAGGATTCACCAGAGACAGAGCGGGAGCAGAACAGGCGGATGGACCAAAATATACTGCTGAGGGGAGCAGTGGGTGAGGCAGGAGAGGTCTGCTGTGCCATCCCCTCCCTGGCTGGGGATGGAACTGGCGCTGAAGTGCCACAGTGTGACGCTCAACCCCATGAGCCACTAGGGAGGCTCTATGCTTGTCTTTCTTTGTTCGCTTCCATATTGGTATGATGCTGAAACAACATAGAATTTAGTTTTGCTGAGCTTAATAAAAATGAAATCACACTACAAGAGTGTAGTTGGCAACTTCTAGAATGGTCCCCAATATTCCTTGCCCTCCTGGCAAATTCACATACTTTCATAATCCCCTTCTTTTATGGGTGGGCTGGGTCTAGCACTGGTTTCTGAGAAAGAGAATATGACAGGGTGATGGAATACCACTTCTCAGGGAGGGTTATAAGAAGACTATGACTTCCCACCTTGGGTGACCTGTTGTCTTGGCTTGTTCTCTTTTGGCTCACCAACTTGCCCTTGGAAGAAGCTGCTGGCCACACCAGGAGGTCAGCCTGTAGAAAGGCCCACGTGGCAGGGGGCACAGCCTCCACCCACATGACTGAGCCGGGAGGCAGAAGCCCAAAGGGAGAGCCTTGAGGTGAGACCAAGCACTGACTGCCTAAGACCTTGAGCCTGAGGTCCCCATTCAAGCTGCCTAGAATGCGTGCCTCACAGCAGCCTTGAGCTCATAAGTGTTTGTTGTTTGAAGTTGCTAAATTATGGGACAAGTTGTTCTGTAGCAATAGATAACTAATACAATGCATTGCTTTTTCCCACTCAACATAATGTGGATCTATGTGGCTTTAGTATGTTTTCATTTATGTACTGTGAATATATCATTACTGAGTCATTGCCCCATTGATAGATATTTAGATTGTCAGGGGTTTCCTCTAATAAGCAAAAAATATTACTACAAACATTCTTAATAATAGCTGCTGCTGCATTGGGTAAGAGTTTCTCTAGGACACATACCTAAGAGTGGGTCTGTTGGGTTTGTATGATCTATTCATATTTAACTTCATTAGAAAATACTAAGTTGCTTTCCAAAATGGCAGCACCATGACGCTTCCCCAGCAGACAGGAATCCCTCCTGCTCCAGGTTTTCATCAACACTTGTCATCATCTGACATTCACTTTTGCCACACTGTGGGTAAACTGGTCTCTCATCATGTCTTACTTTGCATTTCCTTGATAAAAGCAGAGTATTCTTCATAGGCTTATGGGTCATTCATGCTTCCTCTTCTGTAAAATATCATTCATGACTTTGCCCATTTTACCATTGTTTTGTTTTTATCTATTAGTCTTCTTTATATATTCTAGAGAGGAAGAATTTTGTCAGTGTGTGTTGCAAATATCTGGTTTGTAACTGTTTTTTTAAATTTTCTTTATAGATTTATTTAATGAGTGGATATTTTAAATTTTACTGATGTGGAATTTCTTATCCTTTTCATTTATAATTAGTGACCTGCGTGATTTTTTTTTCTGTTACAACTTTTATTTTTATGTTTTAGTACCTTTTCTTATTATTACATTTGTTGTTTTTTTTACAATGTTTGCTTTCTCTTCTACATGTAGTCCTCATAGAATTCCCACTACCAGTTCACCTGTGCACTGTCACCACAGACCCTTGTGCTCTTCCCATCCCTGCCTTAATCCCAATCCCTCCCTCTTCCCTGCAGAATGTCTCTGTTTTGTAGTTGTCTGTTTATTTTTGTTTTGTTGTGGGGTTTTTTTGTTGTTGATGTTATTTTTTAACTTGATCCCCTATAGTCCTCCTATAAATGAGACCATCCAGTATTTTTCTTTTTCCTTCTGACTTATTTCACTGAGCATAACCCCTTCAAGTTCCAGCCTTGTTTCTGCAAATGTCTCTAGTTTATCTTTTTTGATTGCTGAATAATATTCCACATCTTCTTGATCCAGTCATCTATTTGGGGGCATTTGGGTTGATTCCAAGTCTTGCCAACTCTTATAAATAATACTGTGATAAACATAGGGGTGCATGTATTATTTTGAATTAATGTTTTTGTGTCCTTTGGGTAGATCCCTAGAAGTGGGATTGCTGGGTCATATGGTAGCTCCATTTTTAGTAGACTGAGGAACCTCCATACAGGGTTCCATAATGACTGGATTAATTTGCATTCCCACCAGCAGTGTAGGAGAGTTCCTTTTACACCACATCCTCACCAACACTTATGTCTTACTGGTGTGAGTTGGTACCTCAGTGGTTTTGATTGAGGTGGTATCTCATTGTGGTTTTGATTTGCATTTCCCTGATTACAAATGATGTTGAGCATTTTTCATATACCTGTTGGCCATTTTGACTTGCATGATTTTTAAAGAAATCCCTTCCTGCCTATAGTTTTAAGACTTCCTTTTAAATGTTTCTAAATGCCGCCTTTCACATTGAAATCTTGAATTCAGCTGAAATTGATTTTGTGTATGGTGTGAGGTAGGGATGTGATTTACTTTTTTTCATATGAATAACCAATTCTCCTAGGCTCACTGAATGAGCATTACATCCTTTTAATCCCACTGACTCTCAATGGTACCCCTGTCATATGTTCTAAGCAGAAGAGATATTTTGGGGTTCTCTTTTCTGTTCCAGGAGTTACATAATAGCTCTCTTTGTCATCTTTCCTAACACATAAAATAGTATTCAATAAACATTGTGGAATGACTATGGCCTGATTGCTGCTTCTCCTGTCCCCTATGAAAATGAGGTTCACACCGTTAATTCAGTGACATACGTTAAGGATACTTCAGTTCTCGTCAGCAGATAAACTTTTGTTAAAATTGTTACCAAATTCCTTGGACTTAGAGTCAGTTTTCACTATTAATAAGAATTCAGCTTCTTGACATCAGCTATGACCTGACTCTTTCCACACAGATCTTAGAGATTTGAAGGTTCTAGCCATTTATCCTGGGCCTTGTTTGCTTGCTGGAAATTTGCAGGAATTGAGCCAGGTCTTCTACAGACCTCCAGCCAAATGATTGCTTTGTCTTCACCTTCCAGTAATTCACCAGCTTTACAGTCAGATCCCAGCCCTCACTGAGCTGTGGAGCCTGTGCTTGCTAAGTGCTCCAGTGAAAAACCCAACAATGTATCCTTGACCCCTTGCTAGCCTTTGACCCTTTTGGTGCCCCTCCTCAAAACAGTCCTCCTTTGGTATTTTTAATGGTTTCCTACTGTGCTTACTGTACTCCTGGGCTTCTTCCTCTGACCTCTTCAATGTTGCTGTGCTCCAAGCTTGCCTTGGATAGATACCTTTTTTGTTCCTGTTATACCTGACACTGTTCTCACGGACCCCTTCTAAATGACCCTTCAAGAGCCTCCCTGGTGGTGCAGGGGTTAAGTCTCAGCACTATCAAGCTATCGCCAGCCACTGTGGCATGAGTTCGATCCCCAGCCAGGGAGGTGGCCCATATGGCACAACCGACCTTTCCTGTCTCACCCACTGTTCCCCTCAGCAGTATGTTTCAGTAGATCTGCCTGTTCTGTTCCCCACTCTGTCTCTGGCCTATGCTCCAGTTCTTGTATGCAAAAATAAATACATCTTTTTGAAAAAAGACCCTTCAAGATATGGCTCAAATCCTACCCTGACCCACCCAGCCAAAGCGAGCTCTTTGCATCTAACCACCACTCCACACGCTACACACTGTCTCGGGTAGGAGACCACCAGACTGTTTGGTGTTGTGATTGAATGCTCATCTCCAGGGTCAGACTGTGCTCAAATGCAAGTGTTGCCTCTTAATATCTACATGACTTCTTTCTCAGATTTCCACCTGTAAAAGGGGGATAATACTTATACTAACTCATGAAGTTACAAAAGTTATATGAGCTGCCTCTATCTGTATAGAGGAGCCTCCCACCTGGGCCGCTGCTCCGCAGAGCATCTCCTGGTGACCTGGGAAGCCACAGAGACATGGTGGGACAACAGGCAGCAGACACTGCCATGCAGGAAAACTTTAATTCCTGCCAGGACTCCCTTCACTTGTCCTCGGCCCATTGTCATGCCAGGCTGGCCAAGCCCAATCCCTCTTCATAATGACTTGCAATTTAAATCTCTATCAAATCCTGACTGCTCTGCCTTCAAAATAGGTCCAGAACCTGACCACTTCCCTCCACCTTCACTGCTGCCCTTGTCCAGGCCTCTCACCTCCACCACCACAGTGGTCACCTAACTTCCCTCCCTGCCTCTCTTTGCTTCTACCACAGCCTGGTCTCCTTACAGCAGCCGGTGTCCTCTCAAAGAGGCAAAGAGCCCATGTCACCTGTGTTGAGACCTTCCTGTATCCCTTGGCACAAAAGTCAAAGTTATATGGGGGCCCACAAGGGCCTAAAAGCCCCTCAAGCTCCTGAAGCCCCCACACCCCATCTCCCACAAGCCACCCCTTCACTGGCTCTGCCTCTGGTCCTGGTGTCTGTCTGACTCCAGCTTTGCTCCTGTCTTGGAGTTTGGAGCTTTGCTAGTCCTTCTCCCTGGAAGATGCTTACCCTGGGACTTCAGGCTTTGGCTCAAACGCCAGCTTCTCAGTGTTGCCTGACAGCTTGTTCTGATGGCACTGGCCCAGGCCCACTGCAGCCCAGCATCCCTGTTCTCCAGTGTCCCTGTCCTCTAGCTGTGGGGCCACCTGATGGAATAGACACTAGGCTTTTTTTCATGTTTATTGAAAGTCAACCCCCAGTAGAATATAAGCTTCATGAAGGGAATGGCTTTTCTGCTTTGTCTACTGTTCTCAAGTGCCCAGTGAACAGTGACCCAGCGCGTGAGTGAATGATCCCATTTTGTCCTCAGCACAAACCACAGGATGGGGTCTGTAAGACTCCCAGGAGTCTTGATTTGACAATGAAGCAACGAGACACTTGAGAGTCACTGCCTAACTAGAGTCTCACAGCAAGTAAATGAAAAGTATTTCTTCTGACTCTAAAAATGGCAGCTGTGGTGAGAGGGCATGGTGGGGGTGGAGCAGTGGCTATGTGTGTGTGGGGGCAGGACCAGCCCATCTTCAGAGTCACGGCCAGCGGCTCTGTGCACCCAGTAAGTGCTGGTCTGAATCGGGAGCCCAGAAGCTCTTGCAAAAGGGGAGATCTTCTCATGGCGTCCTGGTATTACGCCATCCCTACCCCCACCTCTACCTCCACCCGCTATCCCCACCTCTACCTCCACCAGGGCCCCTGAAGGAATCAGCTCCTAATTACCAGCGCCCTCGGTGCTAGGGCATGTGATTACAGCCTGAGGGAGAAAATTGCCATTTCTTGAAGTGCTATGATTTTTGGTTGAGGAGGACTCGAGCACTGCTTGAGGCGTGTGAAGGAGGATCACTGAAATTCAAAGTTAGCTGAGGAACAAATGGCGGCTGCGACTTCAGGGCCACTGCTGTGCATTCCAGCTCCAGGAGAATTAACTAGAGGACACACAAAAAGTCCTCTCTTTTCTTAAAAACAATCTCCCTTATAAACACCTTTAAACTGAACTGCGTGGCTCTGCGTGCGACCCAGGGCCATTCCCAAGCCTGGGATAACACCTGTCACCCCACTGTCTGCTCTGTTCCTGTAACTACTGTCCTATTTTTCAAGAGTTGACTTTGAAGTTAGGAAAATAAGGATGTTTCCTTCTAGCAGGTAATTCAAGGCAACAGCCCAGTCTTTCCACAGCAAATCTAAATCTAGTCTTTTATTTCCAGTCCCAAGAACTAACAGCATGGGTGCAAGGCCTCCAGTTATTTTTAAAAGGGGAGAAAACCACCGCCACTGAAGCACAGCAGCTCCGGCGAGCGAGCTGTGACTTGCCATCAAACAGACCAGCTGTTCCCCTTCTGTGAAGGTGGCTGGTGTGGCTGCTTCTCCCAGTGGTGGGCATGCCCGTCTTCTTAGGTGATTTTCGGTGGAGATGTCTGCCAAGGTGGAAGAGTAGGACATCTGGCTGGGATCACACATCTGGTTGCAACCTCTCGGTAGCCTTGGAAGGACGTCTCAACAAGATTGCCAGTTCAGCTTCTCTCGGTTCCTGTTTCTCTTGGGTTCCTCCTCTCTTTGTTGAGCTGAGATGTTTTGCTTGATGTCTTCACAAATGGATGCACCATTTGAGGGGAGCCAGCTGCCATTTCTTCCACAGTCCGTTTTCTCCTCAAAGAAGAGCTCCTTGAATTGTGTCAACCTCTTTGAATTGTTATTACATGAAAAACCAGATGGCTCATCTGGCAAGCCCTTCTGAGTCAGTTTCTCTATTTGCAATGTTTTCTTTCTTATTAAAAAATATTTCCATGTTTCCTGATTTGGAAATGTTTAATAAAATGCATGAAAATGGAGAAAAACAATATGTTTGGGAGCCACACAGTTCCATGGGAAGTGTGCCTTCCACGCGCTTGCAGGTGGCCTGTTTGGGGGGGAGGTGCGGCTCCCGGCCTGCCACCTGTGGGGGGTGTGGCCTAGGTCAGGTGCTTTCCCCTCTCTGCATCTCAGGCTTCCCTTGGAAAGCAGCACACAGGCCTCTCTGGTGGGACTGTGTTCATGGTTAAATAGGTAACAAATCTAAAACCCTGGCTAACACCTGGTGCCCATTTGGGCTTAGTGAATGAGCTCATTCAATCGAGAACGATGAGTGAGCCCTCACCACGCGCCAGGTTGGCACCTAATCCGTGGAACTTACGGCCCAGAAAGGGCACCAAGTTGACACGAAAGCCGAAAGAAAGTGCTGAGTTGCAACCCAGAGGAGTGCCAGGGAGCGTGAGGGTGCCGTGCAGGGAGCTCAACATTCACAACACCCTGGACCAGGAGGAGTGAGGCTGGAGAGCAGGGTGGGCAAGGGTGGGGTGCGCAGGTGGAGGACTAGCTCTGGAGAAGCCTGGGATGGGTGGGAGGCCGGTGGAGCAAGAGGCGGGGAGGACAAAGAAGTGCTCCCTCGAGGTCACTGGCAAGCTGAACACACAGGCACCTCCGGCCACCCCAGGCTCGTGTTCCTTCTCCCTCTCCTCGACTTTCCTTTCCACTGCTTCTCTCTTCTCGCTCATGCTTCTTCCTCCTCTGAGATCTTCGCACCCCCCTTCTCTCTCTCTGCTCTCATTATCCCGTTCACTGGCTCAGCCTCTTTCTCATCTCTCCTCAGAAGGACCCACAGTGGGAGCCCTAGCCTGGGGAGAAGGGGACTTCTGTCTCTGAAGCGGTGAAAGTCCCCGCAGGGACGCCAGGCTTGGCTTCAGGATCGTTTGGCGGATGGAACAAATGTGTGCTTCACACCTACTGGGTGGCCAGACGCTGACACCTAAAGGGAATCTTCACAGGCCCTTGCTAAAGGGGCCCCTCCCTCCAGTGGAGTGGGAATCCTGTGGCGGGAGGTGGGAGGGTGCACAAGACCCAGCCCCCAGCCCTCTGCCTTTGGGGTCACATGTGCCCTCGTGATTTTGACTGCTGCCTCCCAGACCTTAGGAACGGGCCCAGCCTCCCAGCTGAGCTCCAGATCCACAGCCCCATCTGCCGACGTGGGGCCTCTCTGGGGGAACAGCAGTAACTAAGCTCGACTTATCCTGAGCCCTGTTCATTGTCTGCACCCTCCCAGAAGACCAGGTCCCCTCCAAAGCGACCCCTGTCCCTTCTGCAGCTCCCAGCTGAGGGCAATGCCTCTATCCAGCCGACCGGGACACTGAGCACTGCTCTGGCACTCCCTCCACCGTGACCCCCCATCCAGCAAGTCAGTCCTGCTGGTTGGGCTCCTCTTGTTCTCACACCTGCCCCTCACTCTCCATCTCAGCCACCACCCCCTGGTGGAAATGGCATCCCACCACATGCACACCCCACAGACAGCAGTCTACCCGAGGGCTCTGTCTCACAGTCAGCCTTGTGTTGCCCTCAACTCCACACTGCAACCAGGAAAATCTTTCCAAAGTATAAGGCCCTCCCCTGCTCAAAACCCACCAGGGACTGGCCTGGAGTGGGGCACGAACAGGGTGTTCTTAGCCCCCGTGTGAATGTCAGGGATATACAATCTATCTGGGACTAAGCAGTTGAAGGCGTGACATTTGTGAACCATTTGCTGTTCTGAGTCAGGGTGGTTTCCAGGCTCTCCCTGTGATAACATCACTCCCACTCTCGTGTACTCTGACTTGCTTTCTCCCGTGGAAGGAAGGGGGAGGGGCCTCCAGCTAGGCTTAGAGAAGTGATTTATAATGTTGGCACACCCACGGCAGGAGGCAGGGTTCTGAATGTCATTTCTCCTACACCGCTGGATGAAAGAACAAGCAAATAAACAAGTTTGAGAGCTGTTGACTTCGATAGAGGATTAAGTCCAAACTTCTCAGACTGGTGACAGGCTGGCCCCCGCTGACCTCTCTGACCAGGCACACAGCTGAGGCTGTGGGCTGACACCCTGGCAAGCAACTGGTATTCTCTCTTCTACCTCCTGCTCCCTCTACCTCGAAGTTTTGCTCATGGTGGTCCCTCTGCCTGGAGTCTCCTTGGGCCTAGGAAATCACCTCCTCCAGAAAGTCTTCCTGGATTAAGAACTCTCTCCTGAGCTCTCTTAGCCCCCACGAGCTCTCTTAGATTCCTACCACAGAATCTATGCTGTGCTTGCTCCTGGGGCTCACCTTTCTCCACAGCCCAGGTCACCAGCTACTTAGAGGTAGCTCGGCAAACCTTCTACAGGAGGCAGTGAATGAACCAGGACTCTGTGGGAGGTGACATTTAAACCTGGCCTCATCTTGCTCCCCTCTGTGGGCCTCTGCTTTCTGTCTTAAAGTCATCTCAGACAGGCCTCTGCTTTCTCTCACAGCTGCTGTCTTTGGTTTTCATTCAGTTCCACCTGCCGGGGCCTCAGGTCTGAAGCCTATGCGCTTTCTCTCTCCTGCTGAGCCTTTTTCCATCGTCTGCCATCAGCAACAGAGCGTGACGTGACTCGGAAGCAAAGGGGCTTCACAGTTCTTAGCTTTTTACATAGAAAGACAAGAATAACCGTGGTTGAGATTCCTGCAAAATATTTCCTCAAATACCTAGAGATTATCTACCTCTCATCTCATTTTATTTCTGGAACCACCTCTGTGAGGTAGGTAGGACTGGTTAGCCCATTTTAAGAGATAACAGTCATCATTTGTCAAATGCCAGCCTTATCCTACCTGGGCCACACCTGACGCACACGACCCCATTCAGTCCTCACAATGAGGTTCATAATTACCACCCCCCGTTTGCTGGAGTTGGAAGCAGGCTCAGCCAGATCAGGGAACCTGCACAAAATAAAACCTCTCCTGAGTGACAGAAGCTGAGTGCCAGCCTGGCTTTGCCTGACTCGAGAGTCCCATCTTTCACCATGTTATGCCTTTGAGGAAGTTGGGGGGTGGCTCGGGATTCTCCCTTTCTCAGGTAGCTGATCCTGGGTGGGTATTACATAGAGTCACTTTCACCAGGCAGTAAGCCCGGCCCAGGGCTGCGTGGGTGCGATGCTAAGGGCCTGTCACAGAGCTGGCAGTGAGTGGCGCCCCCTGGAGGGCAGTGCGTGCAGGTGGTGGTCCTGGCTGGAGCCGGTGAAGAAGGGCGTCTATGTAGTCTCTCAGTTATGCTTTCCAGATAAAACGAAAGGCTGGAAGTGCAGAAGAGCAGCTGCTGAGGAGAGCACAGAGCTGCAGTCTCACTGGGCCATGCCAGTGTGGGAGGGAGGTGGGGGTCGCCCGTGACCAGATCAAAGAGAAACAAGATGGAAGAAACACTCTGAAGGACTTTTCTTGTTGCTGTTTCCCAGGGAAATGGGGTTTCCAGGAGAGGACGTGGGAACTCTGGTTGGTGGACAGCTTCTCCTACCTTTGAGAATAAGGGGTACCTCTGGGTACCCCCAGATACTAGAGGGAATGGAAAGAATTCACACTTGGGGGAGGGAATGTGGGGATTTGGGGAAGGAGGGTTGCCACAATGAAGAGAGCAACAGGCTGTGCCCTGGAAAAGGGGTGCCTCCAACTCTTCCCTCAGGCCTGGGTGTCCAGGTGGCCCACTTCCTTGAGTTTCTGGTCACATGAAGGGTGACCAAGTCTGGGCTAGGAATGGTCTCAGGGGCTGGATTAAATGGCATCCCCCCGCACGCATCCACTTGTCCCACCTGACGAAGCCCTGGGTCACCTCAGAAATGATGCTAAGCCTGAACTTCAGAACTATATGGAGAACAAATGGAGAGAGCCAGCATACACCCAACTTCCCCCTCAAGGAGAGGGTGGTGGCTTTCCTACTGGAGGAACTTCTAAATCTCCAGAACTGACACACCCCAAGATCTATGAGAGCCCCAGTTGGAAGGAAGGCTCATGTCCTGGGGTGTAAGCCAGCCCCTCCTCACTCCTCTCCTCGGTCCCTGGAGCAGAATGAAGGGATTCAGCTGGGGAGAGGCTGCCTTAAAGAGGCTTCCTTTTCTCTGCTTCTCAAACTGAGAGTCTTGCTGGAAGAAAAGAAGAAGCAAGACAAAGAGGAAAGAACCCACCTGGAACTTCTTCCCCTCTGCAGGGGCTGAGGAGAGCGTAGAAAACCCCTGTAGTACCAGCCGGTGCACTTGTAGCCCTGGGTCTCTGCAAGCTCATCTGAGAAATGAGGGGCCCAGGGCATGGAGCCTCAGTCCCCTTCCGGCTCTGTGTGACTGTAACTCTCTAAGAACTTCCTCCCTTTCCCACTGCCCACAGAGGACAGCGCTGGTAGGTAGGGAGCAGGGTGGCTGCAGCTCCCCTCCTTGCAGCCTCGGGGTTCCAGTCTGGAGAGACATGGCTTCCCGGGAGGCTTGCCCCACGTCTACCAATGATGAGTGTCCTTGGGCACACACCAGGGGTTGCTCAGCTTCTGGGCCTTCCTAGGGGAGGGAGAGAGCATTCATGGACATCCAAAGACCGAGAACACCTGCTTTGCCTGTTGGGTCTGCTTTGTCTCTGGGAGCCACTGAGACTTGTGGCTACCTCTAACCTCATACACCTCATTCTTCTCAGGTAAGGAAATGGAGGCCAGAGAGGGGAGTGCCCTGGCTCAAGCCCCCGTGCTTCTCGCCACGCACTGCTTTGTCTTCCCATGAGGCCCTGGTCACGTCATCGGGGATGACCTGCCTCAGAAGAAAGACCTGTGACTGGGAGCTCAGACTCTCTCCAACTGGCGCTGAAACTCTAGACAAGTCTCTTCCCTTCTCTGGGCTTTGGTTTCCTCATATGTAAAATGTGGGGACTGCGCTAAATAAGCTCTAAATTCCCTTCTAGCTCTGAGTTAAACGCTGGTTTTTAAAATCATGCTTTGTCCTGGCCCCATAACCCATCCCCGGGGAGCTTGTGACCGCAAACCCAGGAGCCAGGCCGCTCGCAGCCTGGATGTCTGACCATGAGCACCTGAGACTCCTGAACAGAACAGGAGGGGTGGCTGGGGCTCGGCCATCACCAAGGAGTAACACCGGCCCCCTCAGTCACCATGGCAGCCCATCTGCCTGCCTGCCTGTCTCCCTACTCCTCTCGCCACCTCATGGGGTCCCCAGAGCCGCCTTCGTCCCAGCACCCCAGCTCTGGCTGGCTTCACAGGAAGCGACACTCCCAGAGACACTTGTTATATATTGCCAGGCAACAATCGCTGGCTGAAGCCACAACCCACCTCCGACACTGCCTAGGACTGGAAACCAGCGGGTGAGAGGGGCTGCCAGAACAAAGGAGAAGCTTCGAAAGGGAAAGTGGTGGAGCTGAGCAACCACCAAAAGCAAAATGCAAGAGCCCAGACAGTTGTATAAAGTGCCAAAAAGCAAACAGATGGGGAGGAAAATTTGACTCACTGAAATGAGGGAGACAGACAGAGGAGACACGGAGTCCTCTGGGTGTTAAGTCCTCGAAAGGCCTCTTTATTTTAAATCAAATCTGTCATGACTGGAGTTGCGGTTGTTGATAAGGAAGAGGATGGGAATGACAATAATGGTGATTCCTTAGGCAAACCCTTATCTGTTGGCTTCTGCTTTGAGCTGATGAGTGGTGTTATTAAACGCCTCTCAAGCAAAGGCACAATTCTCCACAGACTTTCCAGGAAACACAATTATCCTCTAAAACAAAGATCACCACTGCCACTGCCATCATCAACTCGCCCAAATACAGGTCCACTCAGCTGTAGCTTAAGTGACCATGGGCTCTGAATCTTCTAGCACTGAGTGAGTCAGGAAGGCAGGCCCGAGAATGCTCGGGTTGGACAGCACCCTGGCTGTGCAGGTGACCCCAGGCGGGAGGTGCCTCAGGTAGAGGAGTCCCCTCTCCCGAGAGCAAGGTGCAGGGGTGCCTGCTGCCTGTTGGAAGGTAGGTGTGTTGGCAGCTAAGACTCTCTTGCTACCAGTTGGACCTCATGGTATTCTCCCTGGGGACCCCGTTCAGTATTGTGGGGGTACCCAGGGAGCAGGGGCACCTGGTTGGATTCCTGTTCCTGGCACTGTGCCCACTTCAGGTCAGAAGACATCCTGGTGACTCCAGAGAGTGAGGGCTCCCCGCAGAGGTGGCAGTCAGCCAACTCTGGTCATGAGGATGCCCCTCCCCCCCTTTTTGAATGTGCATCACCATGTCATCTATGGTTCTTAGGATCAAATTATTCTCTCAACTTTGTCAAAAAAACCAAAACACCCACAACTTTCCCTGTCTGGGCTGGCCCTGAGCTTCTGGCTCACTGAGGCCCCCTCCAAGGCTCCGTTCCCTAATTTCTTTCTTTTTTTTTTTTAAAGATTTATTTATTTATGCATACAAGAGCTGGGGTACAGGCCAGAGTCGCGGGAGGTGAGAGGGTTCACCAGAGACAGAGCGGGGAGCAGAACAGGCAGACTGACTAAAACACTGCCGAGGGCAGCAGCGGTTGAGGCAGGAGAGGTCTGCTGCGCCATGTGGTCCCCTCCCTGGCCGGCGGCAAGGATTGAACTCGTGCTGCAGTGGCTGTGGTTTGCTTCATAGTGCGTTGCTTAACCCGCTGTGCCACCAGGGAGGCCCCCGTTTCCTAATTTCTAAATTAGGGAAACCACTCCTGCCCCCTTCCCAGAGCACTGGGCCACTCAGGGACTGCAGGACAACCAACAAGTAAGATTGTTCTTTGTTCCTTCAAAAAGAATGATTAACCTCCCGCAGGTGCTGGCCGTCCCGGAACGAGCAGTCATCCTCTCACAGAAACTACCTTCTGCTGGGGAGAGACAGGACTTCACAAACAGTGGGGGAGTCACCCCACTGCAGGGCCTGAGCTTCCCCTCAGTGAAAGGGAACAACACTACAGAAGATCACTGTGAGGGTTAACAGGATGGCAAATGAGAGGACGTCACTTAGCAAGCAAAGGCGCAAAGGCAAGATGGCGCTCTCCTCCTCCAGCCTGAGGTCATCCTGAACTGAGCTCCCTTGACCCTGGCTGGGCCTCACCAGCCCTTGGGCTTTGCCTAATTTGGCCACAGCGACAGTCTGGCAACCTCAAGAGGGTAAAGTCTAATTTCTGAAATAATGAAAAGCCTCAAGACATATTTATCCCCTGAATAAAATCCACAGTTGAAATTATAAACAAGAACAAAACAAATTAAGAATGCTGGTAACTAAGTGGGAGCAATTTCGTATGTTAAACTTGACAAAATAATTATAAAGCTACTACCCAGTTAACATTCACATTTCCTTAACTCCTTAAGTTGGACAATATAGGTGTTTGCTTTATTAATTTTGACAAGTCATTTCTCAGAAAAAGTCTAGTCAGTCTCTAAACGGTGCCCCTCAGTCACCTACCCCCCAGCCTCAAGCTGACACTGCGTTATTCAAGGACAAAGGGCATTCCTACCTGTACCCACTCATGGGAAGTAACTTCCCACTAAAAATCACTGGCTTTCCATGGCACCAATTACAGTTTCTGGCTAGCCACCAGAGAGCATGCCCTGAAACAAATTATAAAATGACCTGACTGCCCAAACTGAAAGGAAAACTGAATTCGCTTCGCACTTTATGTTCTTTCTCCTTTGGTTCCAACGCAGTCACATAAGACAACTCCCCAATTTAACAAGGACCCCCAAGAGTGCTGCAGCAAGCAGTCAAGACCGGGGGTCCCAGGTCTCTGCCTGCCACGCACTTCAGGGGGCTGAGCAAATCGGAGACCGGTTGAGTCATCAGAGTGGGCCTCTGACCTGCCCGGCCTGCTCACTTCCTGGGACCCGTGGGAGAAGTGGAGAGCACGAGACCTGCGTTTCATGGTTGTCCACTTTCCGCACCTTTCTGGCTTGAACTTCACAACCCCCCCAGGCGGTAGGTAGGACAGGCCTACCTCTCCCGTCTCCGGATAGAAGGAGGAGGTAGAAAGAAAGGACTGGTGTTGTCCAGATCCAGCTGCAGTCAGGGGCACTGATTTCATAGGGTAACTTGCCCGTGGTCCATTGAGCCGGCTGTGAACACAGGTTTTCTGACTTCAGGTACGCTGCTTCCCATTCTGTAGGCAACACAACCTTGCGCTGAGAAACGTGTGGCGTCACCATCTTCGCTAACCGCACTGGAACCGAACCAAAATGATTCTATCACGGGCTGGCAGGGTTCAGGCTGTAGAAGGCCTTCTACAGGAAGCCTCCTAGAGGAAGAAAGGTCTGAGAGAATAGGATGTGTCTAGTGGTAGTACAGTTTGAGGCCACAGAAGTCACACAGGTGTCTGATGTGAATGACAGGCTGTATCCACAGGCTGCAGGAAAGAGGGATTTGGGAGAAGTCATAGAGTAAGAACAGGGCTGAATGGACTTGGGAGAGGGTGCAATGTGTGAATGGTTTTGAGCCCAAGAGACAGCGATGACCCAGAGCCACCCTCCCCTTCTTCACTAGTAATCTCAGGAATGAGCAGTGGCTACTAATTCTATAGATTGTATTTTCCAGTTAGGAGAATGAACAATGGATATGAACGGAAATGCCATGTGTTACTTCTGGGAAGTGCCTTTATTTTTTTTTTTTAACATCTGAGTATTCTTGTTATTTAATTGTAACAAACCATGAATGATTTTGTGGGGCAGGAATACTGGCAGGGCTCAGCTGGGTGATTCTTCTACTCCATGTCTTTGATTGGGGTCACTCGTTGGTTTTCAGTAGCTAGCTTGTCTCATCCAGAGGCTCTAAAACTGCTTCATGCATGTGTCTGGCAACTTGGAAGGCACAAATGTAAAGCTGTCTCTTTTGAAGAAGTGTTGGCATGGGAAGTGCCTTTAAAGAGAAAGAACACACCCTATTTTTTCCCTTTCCTCCTCGTGATGCCAAGAAGGTAGATGCAGTGGCTGGAACCCCAGTGGCCTTCTTGAACCACAAGGCAGAGGTCATGTTCCAAGGTTCAATTCACAAGGGAGAAAGAGCCCAGGTCCCTGATGCCAGCGAACATCCAGTCTGTCTTTGCACAACAAAGAAACATCTATTTTGTTTAATCTACTGTTATTCTGGGTTCCCTGCCACTTGCAGCCAAAAATTAATACTAAGTGATAACATTTCTAGAAAAAGAAGACAAAGAGAAACAGAGAAATTGGGGCCAGCAAGACGAATTTGAACATAGAAGCCTAGGGCTCGGTGCACGAGAATAAACTCTTAGGCTGCTCCCCAAGATGCTTTCAAGAACCTGACGCTGCTGCCATCACCCTCCTAAGTCACTGCTTTCTCCTGCCTGGCCTGCTACAACGGTCGCCTAACTCATCCTCCTAGGAGCATTCTCCACAAAGGTGCTAGTGATAGCCTCAGAATGAACCAGACTGTATCACTCTCCCATTTAAAACTCCGCAGAGGCTTCCCCCCGCATTTGACCTCAGCCCCTTAACAGCCTCCAGGTCCCACTAGCCACCTCCTGCTCCTCTGCAGCTCAGGTCCGGCCAGCCACCCGCCCCTCCAGTCCCCTCTCCTTCCAGAGCTCCATGCACCATGCTCTTCGCCAGCTAGGACACTCACACATGCTGCTCCCTCTACCTCTGTTCTTCACGCGGTTCCCTCTTCTTGGAAAACCATGTCCTTTGTCTGTGAGCGGCTCCTTTCTGCCATGCTTCAGGACTCAGCTGAAACATATCTTCTGCAGAGAGCCCTTCCAAGCAGCTTCCAGCTGAACAGGATCCCTCTCCATCCCCACTGCATTTTTTTTTTTTAAATTATGGCAACCTTGCTTTTTTCCTCCTTCACAGTATACATCATAGTTTGAAATTACATACTACTTATTTCTTTAGTCATTATCAGTCTTCCCGGTAGACTACAATACAAGCCCCTCGAGGAAAAAAAGTAATGGGTATTTTACTCTCTAAGGTATATTTAATTCTTAGCTTAGTGCCTGATGAATAGTAAGCCCCAATAACTATTAATGATATTATTATTATTTAGCATGTCACCTGCAAGAGAGCTTTACCGCTCAGGGGAGAGGCTTGACTTGAGGCTTGGCTGTGTCCTGAGAGAGTGGCTGCGTCCTCTAGAGGCAAGTATGATAGAGGGGGTGGCTGCAGAATGAGAAAGGGCAGCAAAGTTCACGGATCTGGTGGAGGAAAGAAGGGGCTGGGAAGGACCCAGATGGGACGGTCCAGGGCGCAAGTGCAGCAGTCTCAGAACCGGGTGTTCTGACAATACCTGTTTGAAAATCCGCAAGAGCCTGATAAACCACAGCTTTCATCATCTGCAAAACTAAGGGGAGAAAGGACTCCCACCCCCTTGCTAATACTGAGAACAGGACAGGAGCATCTGACTTAGAGTCCTTCCTGGCCCCAAGTGGCTTAGCACCCTCTGTCCTTGACTCAGCTGCAGCTCCCACCAGGTGGTGGGCCCCGAGGTTAGTGGGGGCTGGTGCGTCACTCCCAGGGCTGAGGCTCATCAGAGACTCTGCAGCTGTATGGGTGGGGGGGGGGGGGGGG
>JAGFMF010011585.1:3270600-3381459 GCA_019455555.1 Galemys pyrenaicus | reverse complement strand
AAATAAGGATCAAGGAAAGGAATAAGAACAACAACAACAACAATAATAATAACAATAAAGACACAAAAACCAAAAATGAAAAGACAAGGACAAATTGGGAACACTTGGTGGGGAAGGAGGAGGGGGACGGTTGAGGGCAGACGGGAGCACGGGGGACTGAGGTGATGGTGCACTGGTGAGATGGTGATGGGGAATACCTGGGGATTACAATTGATGTCAAATATATACAAATTTTTTAAAAAATTTAAAAAGAGAGGTTTCTAAAAAAAAAGTTGGTATCTTGGATTTACAAGTTCTGTTTTTGTTCTTTTTAATTCATTAATTCCTGTCCTTTGTTATAAACTTAATCTATTTTCCTGAAGTTTATTTTGTTCTTCTAATAAATTCCACTTATTTTCATGCTTCATTTTTTAAAAAATGAAAAACTTGCAGGATTCATTTTTCATCTGATTACAATTTGGTCACACCCAGAATTTTGATCTATGGAGCTATTACTGTTCTTATTTTCTAAATGGTCTTTAAGGGTAGTTTTGAAAAATTCTTTTTGGTCAAGTTGTAATTAAGATTGTTTAAAAGTCACTCCCCAAAAGTTTACTTTTAATTGTAGTTTTATGGCCTCACGTTTGGAAAGTATATCCGAGAATTTTTCCTGATGTTTTGAAACTTGTGGTCAAGAAGGTAATCAATTTTTGTCGATGTTCCATGGACACTAAAAGATGTATTATTTGTTTATAGGCTGCCAAGTTCAAGACTTATCAGTTAATGAAAACACTTAGTAATTCAAATTCTCAGGCTCCTTATTTGTCTTTTCATAAGAGTTTAAAGTTTTACTGTGTATAGTACTTTTACCCATGTTAAGTGGTTCTTTTGGACCATTTAATGATTTCTGCTTTGAATTCAACTTGGCTTAAAGTGAGAATTTCTACTCAATCGCTCTTAAGTTTGCACTTACTTAATACACCTTTGGTACTCGTGTATTTTTCTGGATCCTTCCGTTTTAGGCACCTCCTTTGTAAACAGCACAAAATTAAATTTTGCTGTTAAATCTTATCTAAGTAAGAGCCATTGTCTTCCAACAGAAGAGGTAAATTAAATTATGTTGATTGTTATAAATTTTAAGTTCAGTTTTCTCTCATCTTGTTTCATGTTTTGTTTTTAAATCCTTCCTTTCTGCTTCCTTCGTTTTTCTATCTCTGAGGTTGTTTGTGTCTCATTCGGGGACGTGGAAAGTGCACTGTCTCGGAGCAGGGAAAAGGGGTCTCAGGTCTACCAAACCCTGGGTTTGTGACCTTTGCACCTTGCTCGACCTCTCTGCCTCCGTTTTCTCTCACGTAGAATGGACACAGTACAGTCTCCCCATACTCCGCAGAACCGCGGTTGGACTGAGTGAAATAATAGCTGGCTGATGCAGTTGTTTTCACTGTTGTTTCAGCTTGAAAATTCTAACATAGTTAAGTTTAGATTCAAAAAATGATTTCAATTCATCTCCCTAATTATTAAAATCAAATTGATAAGGCTTTTAAAATTCTCTCCTACATAACATGGTGGATTTGATGTGCTTTTACTAATCCTTTCTAACTTCCTCTCAACTCTTCCATCTGAAGGCTTGCAACCACTAATTATTATGGAATTCTTGTTTTTACTTCATCTACCTACTCTTTCCATGATCTACCTTTCCTTTGACATTAGAATTTGATTTTACAACCATGTTTAATGTCATTTTTCTTTCATATGGTTCTACTGTTAAGATCTTAACTGTGACTCATCTGTTGGTCAACTGGTATACAAGTTCCCCCCAAAATGTAGGCTGTTTGCCTCTTAGTCCATAAAAATCCAAGAGTGACCTTTGCTCCTTTTTTTAGTTACCTCATGTGAATGACACGAATGTTTTAATGTCTCCTGGAGCTCAGGGTCCTGAGGGAAATTCTGCTGTGTTTCCTGTGTATTTTCAGGACTGTTTAACTTTATAATTTAGTAGATTAAAAAAATTTTTTTCAGGAAGTATTTTTCGAGCTGCTTAACCCCTCCAACTGACCAATTCTGCAAACGTTTTCGTCATATCTGTCCTTGATTATGCTTTTATCCAAATTATTCTGGTTTCTTCCTCCCAGATAACTGATTCTTGGATTTAACCACAATTCTATAGCCTCCAATTCTGCCTTATCCATCCTCCTCTCTCATCTTTGTTCTTCCACCCTCTGAGGAAACTTTAAGTTTGCCCTTCACCTTCTACACTTTTAAAAAACCCAGTGCCCCCGATGTGGCTTTCCTCCTTCCTAAGACAATGCTAGTTTTCTGGAACCCTATGGCTAAGCGACCCAGACATGTTTTCACTTGATTGCTGCTTGCTGTTCCCTAGCATAGAGCTCCCATCTCCTAGCGCCCAGTAGGGGTGCCCAAGAATCTTCCAGTCTTGCTTTTTGTTTCTCTTGATCAAACATGCTTCAGCACCTTCAGAATTATTTACCTCCTCTTAATGCTGCCGACAGGTTTCAAAGGCTTCCCACCTCTCCCCAGTGCCCCCCTTCTTCTTCACCCTCCCCCGACCCCCTCACTTGCATTCCTTGTCAGATCAAGAGTTGGTCTTTCTAGAGCTGGCAGCAAAGTTAGGCACTCCTCTGCCTGGGGCTGCTGCTTCCCATTTGTCCAGGTAGAAGGCAGGGATCCTGGGCCTATAGGCTTCATTCAGCACAGCACATGTCCCTGTCCTCGTTCACTACAACCATGACTGCTCAGTCAAGGGCAGACCCCTCTACACAGTGCTCACTGCAGGCCGTGTCACACAGCATATGCTGTGCCCACCGGGGTCATCAGCACCACCATGACATTGCCCGAGGAAGCTTTCTGTGGCATGGCTGTGGGTCCAGAACACCAGTGCTTTGCAGGCATTTGAAAGCAAGGACCACCGTCAGTGAACATTTTTCGAGTGTGCACTCTCCCTCTGCTCTGTGTACATTTATTATAAATTGTATTCCTGCCTTATGGTGTACCTGCACGTTAAATGTTAGCAAAGCACAAGGTTCTTAGATAAAAATAACTATGAGTCCAAGTTCTGGCCAGTTCTTCCCGTCATCCCAGTTGCTGCTATGCTGTTCCATGTTGGAGGCTGTGCCTCAAATGGAAGGGGCCCATAAGGGGTCACGGCCTAGGAAACCACGCCTAGGCCCCATTGCTCTCAGCTTTCTTAGAGTAAGATCCACTGCCAGAGTTGGTGGGAGGTTGTGGGAAAACGATGGGGGGCAGGAGGAAACTGTTGATTCTCCCTGAACGCTGGCTGGTGCAGACCCGGATGTTTAAGAGGCTGGTTCTCTTTCTTACAATGGGAAGGTGGCTCTGTTTTAGTCAGAGAATGACCTGATGATTATTTTCCTCCCATTCCAGGGCCAGGTCTCTGGAACCAAATTTCTCATTAAAATATCAATATGTGGTAAAAGATAAAAATGTGCACCAAAGACCCAAGCCAGCCAGTGCGCAGAACCTGGTGCCTCAGGAGAGAAGCATCCAAAGGGAGCCAGTCCATTCAAAAGGCTGGAAGGTCATTTACAAAGCCTGGCTGGGGACCACAAACAGCCCACTCCATCAGGGTGCTGGGAGGCCATCGGCTCTGCCCAGGGAGACAAACACCCAGTGCAAGCTGGCAGGCCTCTGCTCGGCCGTGCCAGGAAAGCCCACTTCCCAACCTGCCGCTGTTCGTCCAGGGCCACGGATGGCCTCTCCACCAGCAAGGCTGCCTGGCATGTGACAGTGTTTAATGAGGAGCTTCCTCAGATGGGCTCTGGGAGGCTTGTGGGAGGTGGGCACCCGGCCAGGAGAATCCCAGAGAATGCCGAGTGCCACAACTGTCAGCCTCAGAAGCCATGATGTAATGCCTTGCCGGGGTCCAAGGAAAACAAGCCTGCTGTTGTGGCTGCCCTCCCGGCAACCAGCCGGCCCCTCCCCTGCCGTGGCAGGCTGTCCCGGGCCAGCCATCACTGATCCTCTCTCCCTCCCTGGGAGGAGGGAATATGAGAAACCTTTATGGTCACATAAAAGTCAACCCCAGATAGGAGAAATGTCTTCTAAAATGTATCTTGCTGAGGAGGAATTTCCATAGCAACTTCAGAAGTGTGTGTATACAACCAGAGATAAGTCCAGGCTGATGAAAGCCACCTGGAATGTGAACAAGCCCTGCTCTGGGCATCAGAAGACAGGAACTTTTCTAGCACTGTCAGGCTCCTCTGTGACCTTGGGCAAGTCATTTGCCCTCTCTGTTGTCTAAAGGGACGGATAGTCCTCTCAGCAGGCCAGGAGAGATCAAGGTCAACCTGCCCACAGCACCTTCCAGGCTCCTCCGACACTTCGGTCCCCAGAGCAGATCCTGGTTCCAGCGTCCGTCCAACCTCTCGTTAAATAACCTGCCCTGCCAATCTTACTTATTCCTTGACATTGGGAAAGGACAATTATAATTTTCGATTCCCTAAGAAATTGCTTGGTCTTGTGAAGAGAAGTACTTTCCCTGATTAGGAAAAAAAACATACTTATTCACAAATATTTCAGTTCTGTAGATCAGGTTCCCCAGAGTCTCCGAGACACTGAGATTTGAGTGCAGGAGGCTTTGCAAGGGCTGCTCTCAGGCTCAATGTTCATGAGCCTAGAGGAAGCAGGCTGGCAGAAGGAGAAGAAGAAAGCATTGCAAAGTCACAAAGAGAGCCTCCTGCGAAGCCCTAGGCACCAGGTGCCCGGAGTCCCTGAGAGCTATCCTGCCCTGCTGTCCTGCCCTGCTGTCCTGCCCTGCTGTCCTGCCCTGCTGTCCTGCCCTGCTGTCCTGCCCTGCTGTCCTGCCCTGCTTTTCTGACCTGCTGTGCCTTTGAGCTCCTGCACAGACAAGTCATCCGCACCTTGCAGACCTCAGATAGGGGCTGGGCTTGACCTGTGCTGAGGCAGTTCCCTTCAGCCAGGGCCACTCTCGGAGAGGGGCCCTGCCTCAGCCACACAAGCCCAGCCGAGCGCAAGAGAGCCTGGGTGAGCATGGGGGGGTGGCGGTGGGGGCATCAGGGTAGCACAGCTGGCATCTGCTACATGCAGGTGTTTGCATTAACATGAGGTTAGTGCTGCCTGAAGACAGCGTGATACATCGCTGGTGAGCACAGACCTGGGAGGCAGGAGAGCAGCAGGTGTCAGTCTGTGGCTTCGAGACTCAGCTCAAGAAAGTCACCGGGAGAGACTAGGCCACGGTCTCCTTGTTAGTGCAGGATTCAGCTTGACATGGGGAGGCAAAGATGAAGTTCAGAGTCAGAATCAGTTTTGAATTCTGGCTCCACATGTACTAGCTGTGGCCCCAGGATCACTGCTTCCCATCAGTTTCCACAACTGTAAATGGGGAGAGTTGGATGCTCTCTTATAGGTCTAAAGACAGGTGAAGCCTGTGGAGCCTTTCCCATAGAACTGGCACTGGGCCAGCCCCCAAGGAACAGGGGCAGTGGTGACATCCCCTGTGCTTAACACCCCAGGTCTGTGCCTGATGCCAGATCTGAGCAGGAGCCTCTGGTCAAAGGGCCCTAGCACAAGAGGAGGGGAAACTTCAGGAGAACCGGTTTGCTCATTGTTTCTCTGTGCCTTTGCCTTGGACTCCTGGCAGGGCTGGAAGGTCATTTCTGCGGAGAGAGGCCTGGTGCTCTGAGGGGTCCGGGGTAGCCCAGCCTTGGAGCGCCACTCCATGGAGAATAAAGAGCAACAGAGCACTTTGCAAACTGTGTGCCTTGAAGCATGCTTAAAATAGTCACTCATACTTGTGAAAGATTCAATAAACAATGAAACCACTTGCAGTTACTTTGTTCCATATTCAGCCCATTTGCTCATCTGAAAAATGGGGTGACCAGCCATGTCCAAACAGGGTTGATTTGAGGACGTGGAAGATTTCGAACACTTTATTAAAGAGTTACCCAAATTCTATTATTCTTGTTTTAGGAGACTTTGCTTCAAACAGTTAGAAAGGAAACAGGGAAAACGTAGGTCTACGTTTTCTATGGTAGGAGTTGGTTTGTACTAATAAGAAGGCAGCCATAAAGTTCCCAGGAGATGACGAGATTTCTGTGATTATTATTAATTTTCACCCTCATGTACATGTGGCTGTATATAGTCCACACACACTATCTGTTGGCTTCAACAACAAATCCTGTAAAAGCATATATTGTTACCCTCAGCTCACAGAGGGAAAAAGTCACACGCAGAGAGATTACGTGACCTATATGATGTTGCTCAGCTAAGAGAACTGAGGAGTTTGGGGCTGGAACCCAAGTACATGTTTCATCCACTGCAGATGGTGTCAGTTAACAGAGGAGGTTCAGGAAGCAGCATGGGATGGGGTTCTGCTTGGAGCAGATGTTGCCATGCCAGCTGCTCAGTGATAGCAGGGGCCTAAGTAGGTGGGTACAGTGTGTCCCTGGGGTTTTGCAGTTGAGAAGCATCTCCCAGCGCTGCACTGGTCCTCAGAGACAGACCCAGCCATCCTTAGGGCCCAGCTGCCACAGCGAATGCTCTTAGTTGGACTGTGTACCTGCTGGCCAAATACCACAAAGAAATGCCTGGAAATAGAACATCTCAAAATAGGTAGGAAATCTGGTCCAGCACACCCATGTGAGATGTTCTTAAGCTAACCCCTCCCCAGACTTCTTTTCTAGTGTTCCCTGGGCTGGGACACTGGCATGTGGAAAATCCAGCAATGCAAAGGTGCTGACAAATGAAGGGTGGCTGCTGGGATCATGTCATTTACACAGGATGCTTGACCAGGTCCCTCAACATAAAATAAACCATAAAAACAGCTGTAATGACTGCAAAATAACCTGTCTCAAATGAAAAGATCTTCCTTCTCTTTCAAGAGATTCCTCGCTTTAAAATGAGAGAACGGGCCTCCCTGGTGGCCTACGGGTTAAGTCTCAGCACTATCACCTCTATGGCCTGAGTTAGATCCTGTCCAAGGAGCTAACCCACGTGGCATGGCAGCCCTCTCCTGAGTTCCTTCAGCAGTGTATTTCAGTACATCTGCCTGTTCTGCTCCTCACCCTGTCTCTGGTGAACCTCTCTCATCCTGCACTTCTGGCCTGCACCCCAGCTCTTTGATGGAGAGAGAGAGAGAGAGAGAGAGAGAGAGAGAGAGAGAGAGAGAGAGAGAGAGAACACCAGAGAGGTTAAGTGTCTTGCCCAAGGTCTCACAGATACTTAGGGGCAGAATCCCAGTTTCCAACCAAAGCATTCAGACTCTGCATGTGGAATCAGATTAAAATGAACGTCGAGGGCCAGCTTGAAGGGAGAGAAGAGTCACCAAGGGCAGCTTGAGAGTGCCAGAGGAAGGCGGTGGCAACAGTCTCACCCTTGAGCCTCGCTGATGAAAGATGGAAAAGTCTGGCATCAAGTGTTGAAGCCCCAAGTTTACCGAGCCATATCCCCCTTTCTCCCCACCAGCCGCTTCTGAGCCACCAGCCACCTCAATGTTTTCCAAGGGGTGCTGCATGGGTAGAGTGCGTAAGGGCATACAAATCACAGGACACTGTAAAATGCAAATTCTGTTCAGCAGTTCCAAGGCGAGGCTTGAGATTCTGCGCTCTAACAAGTTCCCACTGACGCTGATGTTGCTGATCTGTGGGCCAAACTAGAGTGTGTCCAGACATCGATAACGCTGTACAATGAAAAGGGCCGGCGGACTGACACTTTTGAGGAAATCTGAACCAAACAAAATTCAACCAGTTTCATTACTGTGGGTCTTCCCAGGACCCTCAAAATGCTAGTGCGCATCCTCCCCCTCCAAGAGGGAGAGAGAATACAGACAGTGCGAAGTGTTATACACGAGAAAAGGCTAACAGATGCTTTGGTACATGCTTTACTGGGAGCAAAAACGCGGGAATGCCATAAACGCGTTCTTCCCAGCTTACCTTGGTTCCAACGTTTCACCGCTGCAGCTCCTGTTTGCCCCAACTCCACCTCCCCTTGCCCGTTTCCTCTTTTGAGGTGCTTGGGGACACTCCGGACTGCTCCAGCAGATCTCCTCTGGGCACGTCACGTCACGTCACGTCACGCCCCCCCCCCCCCGCCGCTCCCTTCCCCACCGCAGCGCAGCGCTGCGCTCCGAGGCGCGGGGCCTGCAGGAATACCTTTCACAAACGCGGACTGTCCAGGCGGCGATGATCCAGAGCGAGATGCTGAACACCAGCAGCACAGTGCCGGGGCAGATGGTCATGAGGGTCTTCATGACGAAGCGGGTGTTGAAGTTGATCTTGTTGAGGGCCCCGATGCTGCGGGATGAGGCATCGGTGAAGAGCTTGCTGTGCAGCAGCATGACGCGGGCGATCAGGTACAGGCGCAGGAACATGGGGATGGACAGGATGATGTCCACGTCGGCCTCCGCCCGCGAGGGCGTGTAGGAGAAGGCCAGGCGTGCGGTCCAGAAGAACTTGTACTCGCCGGGGATGGGGTGGATGGCGCACACCAGCATCTCCAGGCTGATGTAGAGGATGCGTTCGTAGGTCATGGCTATCCGCCAGTCGTCCGCACCATTGTCGATCACGAAGAGCTGGTGGGAACAGAGAGCCGTTAGTGTGGCCAGAACTGAACCGCCGCAAGGCGGGACAGAGCTGGGAGCCTTGCTCGCGTGGCCGAGCTCTGCCACCAGAGTCGGGAAACCTGGCTAAGACACACCACCCTCTAGGCCCCCATTTCCTGCAAACTGCTGATTGCTTCCCCGGGCCCTTTCCTGTTTGAAGGCACACCCACTCTGGTTGGTTCACGGCAGGAGGAACAGCTCATGTGTGTTAGGAACAGGTCCCTGACGCCTGCCAGGCTGTGAACTAAGTCCTGCAGGGCACGGGAGATTGTTTCCTATGCAAGTGAACTCACAGCACAGGTTCCTGCCCTTTCAGAAAAGGGCCCCGCAGTGTTGGCTGGTGGGGCTCTGCCCTCAGTGGTAATGGGGTGAGCCCTGCAGCCAGACTACTATGGCTGGATCTTGCCCCTAACACTAACTAGCTCTGTGACTGTGGGCACGCGACTGAACCTCTCTGTCCTTCTGCTCCCTCGTGTGAGGTGTTGGTAATCCCTGCACAGACGTCTCGGTGGAATGGCAGCGGATTAGTGCACAGGGTGCCGAGAATCAGCCCTGACACAGTCAGCGGTCAGAATCAGTTGCTCTGCCTTTGAGCATTCATGGATGAGGTCTTTGTCTTCCCTAAAACGAGGCTGGACTTGTGCTCCCTTTCTGCCTTAACCCTCCGCAAAGCTGGGGTCCCCACTGCCATGCCTCGAGGATGGGCAAAGCAGCTGAAACAAGCCTCTGCTGTGTACCCAGCCCAGGCCAGTCTTGGGGTTCACACACATGAAAGATCCAAACTTTGTTCTCAAAGACGTTCCACTGGGGGTTCCCACCCATGCTTGATGACTGTGAAAGGGACCTCAAATCCTTCCCCTTCATGGCCCCAGTTTCCACATCTGTGAAATGAGAGAATTTAATTAAGCTTGGACATTCCCAAGGTTCTGATGCCTAGAGGATGAGGCCTGAGATGGGGGCCATGTGAACATGGGGCTATCGAGGCAGAAGCGCACCTCCTTTCTCAGAGGCAGTGGAGCCGTTTCTTGGCACCCTAGGCTGGGGCCGTGGCCCTGCAGCAGCTCCAGCTGTCTCCCTGTCTCAGCTGGCTCATGCAGATCCCACTCAGGACTCCTGCCCGGCAGCGTGTCTGCCAGAGCCACAGAAAGGGGTGCGCTGTCATGCCACCCTTAGCAGGGCCAGGGCCGGGGCCTGGCATGAACTGGTGCTCTATAGGGGCCACTGCATCGGTACATCCGAGCCCAGAGAGCACCCCAGGAAGGATCCATGGTCACATGGAAGTTAGGCTAAATTATAAAGAAATTAATATTGGGTAGAAGTTTTATTTAGCCTGGAAAAACACCCCTGCACAGAGGGAGTAACAGGGAGGTCTGGTTGGCATGGATTTGGGGTGTCAGACAAAGACTGAACTAAGACTTCCTCCTCTCCCCCTCCAACTTTATCCCCACTTCACAGGGAGATTAGGGGCTGAGGGGCCCCTTTACCCTGTCTCTGTCTCCTCATGGTCTGGGCCAAAGGAACCTCCCCCTGTGTGGCCAACAAGCACCCTGCCCCTCTCCCTCCTCCTTGCCATCTTCTCATTACCAACAACCCAGGAGGAAAAGCCACGGCTTCCTTGCCTCGGGGCCTCTGAGGGGAAAGCAAAGCCCATCTGGGGAATCTGTATCACATTTGACACAAGTTTAGGGCAAACCAGTCAAGTCACGTGATGTGGAAAGAAACAGGGGTCTCTGGTTGCCTTGTTTTCAGTGTCTGCCTGTGCTAGTTCTCTGGTGAGCCAGTAGGCTGCCGAGTGGCAGAGCACTTCAAAACGCAGAGGGAGGGGAGGCAGCCACCTTGATGAACCTCGGTTTCCCCTTCTTCCTGCCATGAACCTTAGAGCTACAGTGGGGCTTCAAGGAGAGAATGAGCTTGTAAAGGGTACACTGAAAAGGGCTTTGTAAACCAGCGTTCGTGCTGGAACAACACAGGGTCAGGGGTGCCGACATCCCTGCACAGTCCGATATCTGCTTATAACTTTTTTTTTTTTTTTTTGCTTATAACTTTTAAATTCAGTGCTAACAGCCTGCTACTGACTGACCCCTTACAGATAGCATAAACTTTGGGCAGTGAGTACACTTCGTATGTTACATGTACAACACTGTAAGCTGGAGTCTTAGAGCAAACTGATTCTTACAATAAAGTACGCTAGAGAAAAGAAAACGTTTTAAGAGTATCATAAGGAAGAAAACAAATATGTTTTCAGTACTGCGCTGCATTTATTGACACTGTAAGTCTGTCATTTGTTTACAAGAAAATTCACACGTAAGTGGATCCACACAGTTTAAACCCGTGTTGTTCAAGGGTTAACTACAAAAAACTGTGTGATGAATGCCCCTATCGGCCAGGTTCCTGGGACTCGGGGTTGAACAAAGCAGCTCTGGGCATGGCCCCGTGAGGAGCATCAGGAAAGAGAAGCAGAAGGAATAAGGTGCTGAGGACGGGACATCAGCCTGTGCGGCTCTACCCAGGAGGTGCGTCCTATGAATGGGAGAGGGTGGCGATGCTGCCCCCGCTCCCTGGGTGCCTGAGCTGGGGTTTTGCCCCCATCAGTTAGACCACATGACTGTTCAGGGAGCGCCCTCTGTTCCTAACCACTGCCCACAGGCCAGGCCAGGCCAAGGTAACATGACTGCCTGGCCCAACTCTTCAAATACAAAATGAAAGCTATCCACCTTACAATAGAGAAATGCATCAGGTTTCCATAACAACTGGGTTCATTCTGGGCAGGAGCTGAAGTCACAGATTCTTTTGATTTCCTGATAGAGAACGTATTGTATGCCATCCAAGGTAAAGGCGAGGGCATGCCATGTCTCTGCCCAGCTTGACAGGGCTAGTAGGTGGACAACTATATCACAGAGAGAAGAGGAGAGGCTAGTGGTGGCCCTTGTCATCCACCCAGAATGAAAATTCCTGTAGAAAACTCACTCCTGAGCTTGTGACTAATGATGTACGTGGCGATTCATCACATGCCACGGGAAGAACACCCTCCTACTTCCACCAGGTGGTCGGAACTGGAATAAATTGTCCCATGTGATTTCTAAGATTTAGAAGTTTCTGGAACTAATGTGGAACCAGGATCTTGAGTATTTCTGGACAAGGACCATGAGGGCAAGACTGCAAGTGGCTCCAGCAAGGACCATGCTCCCTGTGGTCTGCTCTCAGTCACCCAGTTTGGTTCCACAGCAGCCTGAAAGTCCACCTGACGACGTTTGGATGAGTGGTGAGTGACGTGGGCAGGTCCACCACTGGACATGCAGCACTGGGAGGCCTTCGAGAGGTCATCTCTGGGCAGTCTCAGAGCAGAAGTCTCAGGGACTTGAGACCAATGAGTTTCCTTCCAACCTGACCTGGGGTTAGCCCTTGAGCACTGGCTTCCCTGAGTGTGAAAGGGAAACCACATTCTCCGTGGTGCTGAGTCTATAGCTGGTTCCGTAGCCTAAAACAGTGACTTCCCTCGTTTGGAATGAAGCCAGCCTGAAGACACAAGGCAAGCCCACTCTTGCCTCTGATGGTGCCCTGTACAGAGCTGACCCCAGACTGAATCCTTCTTAACTGGTTTGGAGAGCTTGCAGGATTTTCAGCCTATTGGTATAATTCCAAGAGCTTGGGGGAGAGGGGAGGAGGATTTTATGTGATAGAGCAATTCCAACTTGCCTTCAAGGAGCTTGTAATTAGAGAGAAGGAGAGCCAACTCAATTCAACTCAACTCAATTCAACAAAACAGTAACAACCGATTAGTACTTGAAATCTTCTGAGAGTAGATCTTAAGTATTCACCCCAGACACACACGAAAGGTAACCATATGAAGTGATACAGGTGTCATTAACTCGATGTGGTAATTATTTCACAATGCCTATGTTTATCAAGTCATGTTGTATACTTTAAATATATACAATCCTGTTTGTCAATTATACTTCAACAAGAAAGAGCCAACGAGGTGAGGAACTGCTGATGTGAGTATGAATCAAACACATGCCTCATGAATCAGCTCCAGTACAAGAGAATCACAGTGAGGGTCTGTCGTGGGTTTCTTGGGTAAGTTGGGGTTTCAGTAGTCTCTGAAGGCCTGTACCAGACAAACCTGGTGTGGTAGTGTACCAAGAGGGCCACAGGTACCACCCATCCCATTTCTTTTCCAACCCCTTAAATCTAAATTTGGCCATGCCAAATTTGGTCAGTGGGACATTAGAAAATGTGATGTGGCATAGGTTTGAAAAATAGACACACTGCTGCATCTTCCCTGTCACCCCAGGCTCTGGCCACCTCCAGCTGCCAGGCATGAGAGGGAAGCCAGCCCAGAAGAGCTACTCGCCCTAGGTGACCAAAGAACCACTCAGCTGAGCCCAGCCCAGACCTCCAACCTCTGCAGTCGTGAGCGAAACATTATTGTTTCAAGCCACTAGGTGGGGTGCTTTGTTATGCAACAAAACCAACACATGACAAGTGTAGTTCGTGCACTGACTTGGCATGCATATTGAAGAGTCGGGTAATTTGCTTGCCATGTCACCATTTCCCTTTCCTTTCTCACGCTGCGGTCCTAGAAGCACTCCCACCGCCCACTGGAGCAGTCACGAACGCTGGTCTTTCTCACTCGGTAACTTACAACCTCCAGTAACTCATGATCAAGGGCCAGGCAGCCCTATCCCTGCCCAGTGGTCACATCATTTAATGTATCAAAGAATAACTCCAAGCATTTCAAAGTTTTCCTGTAAGCAGTTTAGTTATTTTGCATGCAAAGTGTTTCTCACATGTGAAGAAGTCAGTAGACTAAATCAAGGAACAAAGGCAAAAAGAATTGACAGAGTTAGAGGAGAAAAGCTGCAGACTTGGAAACAGTAAATCTTGTTGGCAAATTCTGGGGCGGGGGGGCGAATGGATTAGTTAATAGCTAGCAAAAGGTCAGCATGGGCATTCTATCCCTGAATGGTCGATTAGAGTATAAATGAAAATAATTTCAGTTGTTTATGGATTCTCCAGAAACCCTTGAATTTTACCTGTGGTTCATTGGTATAAAGTATACTGGGCTCTCCAGCTATACCCTGACCCAGTCAGACCAGGCCCACACATTTCCCACACTCTTTCTACAGAGCAATGATGTCATCCACCAGCTCCCCAGAGGCCGCTCTGAGGGGCCATCTGGTCACCTAGGATAGGACTCTCGGGAATGACCCTGTCAGCTGTGGGCCAGGGTCAGGCTATCTTGACTGTATGACAAGAGACTATCCCAGATGCTCCCACATCCACCTGATGGGGCACCATGTACCAGGCCCATGGAGGCCCCTGCATTTCCCTTGGAGCTACACAGGGAACCTTCCCCTTTTAGGTAAATAAGTTTAGAATACATTCATTGAATTCACTAGTCTCCCCCTATTCTATTTTGGAAGCCTTGAGGCCTTTCAGATTCTTTATTTAAACAAAATCTTTCATGGAAATGTTCTCAGCTGTCAGGGGAGATCCTGCTTAGACATTTTCTGACCAACCTGAAAAAGTTTCATTCTTGCACAACTATGAATTGTTTTTAATTAAAGGAGAGAACATGGAAAAGGCCTTTTGTGTTCTCTACTGTTCTCTCTCTGTGGGAGAAAAACACCAGGGAACACCATCATTTACAAAAATATGTGCAGAAGAAAAGCAAAAGGAAAAGATTCAAGATGACCTTAAAATCTGGTAATAATACATATATTTTTTTCAAGACCCCTGGAGTATATACATGTGCACCACTACTATGGGGGTTTCCATGGAAACAACATCAAAAGTCCTAAACTACCTAATTAGGTCTCCCCAAGGACAAGAGCTGATTGCCAGTGATGAAATGAACTCCTGGGTTTGCGGCAATGATTCACATAAAATTTCCAGTCAGCAAAAGCTCCATGGAACTCGTTGAAGAAAGGGAAGATGGAAAAGGGAAAGGGGGGAAAAAAGCAAAAATAGAAAAAAGGTGTCTCTATAAAAAAAGACGGAACTTAGTAGCATGTCAATAATAAGACTCTCAGAGGGCGGGGGTCCATGCGAGACAGCTGTGTGTCTTTCTAAGAAGAAACTGTCCCTGCCTGAAACTCCTGTGATTTACGGAGTCAGGGGGCGCTGGGCCATGCAACGTCCCAGGGGATCCTTTGGGCCAGGGGTCTCCTGAGTGTCACAGGTCCACCTAAGTTTCTCTCAAGCATGAGTCCCACAGGTACTTCTGCCCCTGATGTTTGCTCAGGACAGAGATAGGTGAGCCTAGCCCCTTTCCCCGCACCCAGTTCTTAGAGAAGGAAAGCCAAATTCTAGCACTTGAGGAACAAGTGTTCTTCACTCATATAACAAGGATTTTTTTAAGCCCTAACAGAGGCAGCATTGGGGATAGAGCATTCTGCCACTACCTGTGGGTGAGCAAGTCCCTTTCCCTCTCTGGCCCTGATTCCTCATCTATAACTTGAAGGAGTGGGTCCAATTTGTTGTTTTCCTTTTTCTCCTAGCTATGGAGCCGCTCCTGCTAATGAGATTGTTCATATAAGCCCAACATCAGAAACAGACTGGCTCACAGCTGCAGTAGCGGAAAGGACAGAGAAGAGCATTCGAAGGCCCAGGCCTACTCACTCACCTTGCCTCCAGCCTAGCTCTTGTGGCAGCCCCATCTCCTCCACAGAAGCCTTCAGTTGCAAAGCTGGAAGGACCAGCTGGCCTCTGGCTGTAGTGAGGGAGAAGCTGTGGTGCTTGAAGTCAAGGTGCTTTGGGTCCAGGTCAAGAGATGCTGCATCACTGGCATGGAATTTTACCCAGATAAGTTCACTCATCCATTCATGCAGACATTCAGTGTGGCTTGAATCCCTGTTATGTGACTGTCACTAAGCTAACCTCTAGGGTGACAGCAAGAACAAATAGACAAGACTGCTGTCCTCAGGGAGCTTATACTCTAGCAGAGAAAGTCAGATAATACATAGCTAATCTGCCTCATATCAATGCATGATACCTGCTGGAAGACTGATGCAGGACCTGAGAGCAGTCTGGGTAGACAGTGCTGCCATGAGCAGACGGCCCAGGCAGGATTCTCTGTGGAGAAGACCTTCAAGTGCAGTGTGAACCATACGAAGGGTTGCATTACAGGCAAAGGGGCCATCACATGCAAAGGCTCAAGGCAGACTGGAGTTGGAGAGATGCGAAAAAGAAGGTCTGTGTAAGAACTAAGTGTGTGGGGAAGAGGCGGGGAGAGAGATGTTGGGGGGCGGTACCCAGTAAGCTCAAGAAGGGAGCAGGTTCCAGACCACTGTGACTTTGGGGACCGTGGAAGTTGCTGCATGGAGGGCAAGGAGACCACAGAACTACCCATCAGGGCTGTGTGGGCTTCGTCACCACTTTCTGAAGACAGACAGCCCACCGGTTAATTGTCTGCATTAGTTCGCTCGGTCGGCCATAACCAGTACCACAGAGAGCAGAACGTGATTCTGTCAGTGCTGGAGGCTGGGAAACTGCAGATCAGGTATCAGCACCGGGTTCTGGTGAGAGCTCTCCTCCTGGCTTGCAGACAGCACCTGTCACCATGGCCTGGCATGGCAGAGACCCTCTCCCTCCCTCCCTGCCTCCCTCCCTCTCCTTTTATAAGGCCACAGGTCTATCAGATTAGGTTGTCCTTATGGACTCATTTAACCTTAGTTACCTCCTGAAGGTCCTGTCACCAAGTACAGTCACTTTGGGGATTGAGACTTCAACATGTGAATCTGGGGGGTACACAATTCAGCCCATGACAGTTCAAACTACCCCAAAGTCCATCGACAGATCCATCTAGGCTGTTTGCATATGTGCTCGCTATATCATCTCACAAGGAAGGTTTAAGGAAGTAAATTGTGCCCATTTTGCAGATGAAGAAACTAAAACCAGAGAGGTTAAATGAGTCACCCAGGGCCCTGTAGCACCCATGTCATTCCAGGCCTGTGTCCTCTCACCTGCCAGACTGCTGAGCAGACCCCTTCATGTTGGGTACTAGCCAGTTTGTCTTTAGTGTTATTCTAAAGAAAACTCAAGGCCACTCTTTAAGTGTTCATTTTTCAGAAGAGCCTTCACAGACCACGGGATCAATATACAATTAAAACAGGCAGGGTCTGCAGCGCCCTGGGAAAACAGCATTGTGATTAGCGATCCGGCCTGGTCTCGTGGTTGAACCAAGACAGCAGCTTTCATTTCCACAGACAGAACATCCTTACATCACCTTTTCCGTCCCTCTCAGTGCCTCCAGAGAGTCGCTCTCGTGGCCAAGTACCCACTGGGGAAGTGCCCTTTGTCTAGGAGCCCCCCTCTTACCACAGCTTTCGCAAGTGAAGAAGATACCTTCGGGGCAAGGTTAGAGTGGGTCAGAGACCAGCACAAGGTTTTTGTTGGGCTGCGCTAGAAATGAACGGGAATGTAGGAGCTGGGGACTTTGGCATCAGGAGATGAGGGGAGGTGACTGCCAGTGCAGGGACAGGAGGGAGGACAGAGTCCACTTAGAAGCAGCTGACCATGCTCCCTGAGGCAAGAACAGGCAAGAGCCTTTCAAGCATAAGACTTTGCAAAGCTCAGTTCATGTGCCACCACCAATGCTACCCCTTTGCCCTTGCCTGACCCCCATCCACAGGGTCTTCTGGGAATGAAGGGACAGGAAGTGACCTGTGCCTCCAGGGGTTACTGTCAGCAGGGTGGAGTGGAGATATCAGTAGAAGCATGAGTTTGACCTCAAAGAGCTGCCAAGAGAAATGAAAGTTCTCTAGAACTTCCAGAGAATTCTGGAGAGAACTTGGGTCCCCTCCTTGGGTGGGGTGGGAGTTCATGCCAATTCTACAGGTGGCCCCAGCCAACCCTTGGGTTAGAGTGACCACACCTAGTCTTAACATGCCCCACCCATCCATCTTCCACTTCACTGCCAGAGCAGTTTCTCAACGCAAACCAAGCTGCGTCATTTCCCTTCTTAGAGCCTTTCAGCAGCTCCCCAGATTGTTCAGGACCAAGTCCAACCTCCCAGTTGTACTTGGCAAAAAGGACCCTTCCCCACATGGCCCCAGCCCCTCCACTACCCCAACCTAGCATCTCATTCCTGCCAAATACAGGATCTCCAAACTTCTGTCCCTCAGAGTTTTGCACAGTTGTGCCCTCTTCTCGACTTCTTCACCAGGGGCTCCTTGTTTTTGAAGATCCACATCAAGGCCTTCTCTTTCCACAGGTCTGAGCTAATCTCCCAACTCCAGGCAGGGCTAGGCACCCTCACTGGCACCTCCAGTCCCTGTGCCCTCTGCTGTCACAGGGCCAGTCTTCAAATAGCAGCTGGGAGAGAATGGCCACAGGCCTGGAGTGCTGGCACCAAATTCAGAGGGTGGAGCAGGGTGGGGCAGGTGGGGCTGCGTGGCCTATTAGTCCACAGTGACAACAGACACCAAGTACTGCAGGCTCTCCCATGTGCGGGCCTTGTGCATGATTACAGGCATTATCTCCTTGGTCCTCACAGGGCCACTGACACAGGAAGGGTCATGGGACAGGGATGGGGACAACACAGGACTCGGGGACAAGAGCTCTGCTCTTGCCAGGAGCTGGTAAATAAGAGGTTAAAAACCTGATGCTTGCCTGGACACCTGCTGCTATAAATTTCCTTGGCTCGTTCTTACCATTTCTGAGTTAACTTTCCACAGCTTATCAAGTTGGCTGTTATGGGAAGAAAGGAAGCTGCAGCCTCAGAAGAGTCACAGGCCTTGAGACCAATTCACACTGGAGCTGTGGGTGCTCGGCCTCCGTGAGCTCCACTGTGGAGAGCCATGAGTCCGCACGGCCCCGAGCCACCTCTGATGGTGCCCGGGCCAGCAACAAAATGGACCTCAGCCAAGTCCACAGTCCCCACTTTCTCAGCCGGTGGCTTAACTACTTTGCGCTCAAACCCCAGTCCTACATAGGCCTCTCGCCTCCATGTGCCTGGAGTCTCTCTCTTGCCCAGAGGGGGCCCCGGAGCGCTCTTCTCTTGCTTTTTCACTAATCAATACACGCCAACTCCTTATCTGCCCCACCAGTGTCTGTGGAGTCCTCTTTCCAATCCGGACCAGAGACCCAACAGCCCTGCCCAGCCTGGAGCAGGACCCTTGGCCCGCCCCTCTGACTCCTGGTGGGCGGGGCAGTGGACAGCGGCTGGCAAAGGGCACCACGAACCACGTACACAGTGTCAGAAGAGATGTTTTATTAAGGCCAGTTCCGGCCGAGGCTCTGAATCAAGGAGTGGCAGAGTCACCCCGAAAGAGAGCAAGAGGGGTTTTTATAGGCCTCAGGTGGGATGGAGAAAGGGATGGGTGGCAAATTTTAACAAGGAACTAGAACTTACTTTTCTGCCCAGGCTGGGTCAGCCGGGGATATGGGTTTATCTCCCTCGAACATCTACCTTTTCCTGGGACAGCTGCTCCTTCCGCATGCCTGAGTATAACCGCTGCCTGACCCCAACAGCTGGTTCACTGCTAACTCACCTGCCTGTTTTGTGGGGGAGGTTGGGATAGGGCTGAGGGGCAGCGGGCCCGCTCCCTTGTCCAGTGACTTTCTGGTGTCCATGGGACAGGCGGGGAGACTGAGGCGCAGAGAGAATCATTCCTTTGCTCAATGAGGGACAGTCAAAAGCTCTAAAAGCCAAGCAGACAAGTTCCAAAGTCCACAATTTTGATCACTGTGTCCTGGTCCCAGGGTGAGCGAGGGGCCTTGGTGGGCTGACCTGGGCATTGGCCCACCTCGGCCAAAGCTGTGGGTGTTTGTGGGTCTCTACGTGCAGGGAGCAGCCCTGGGAGGTGGGGGGTGGGGGGTGGGAGGTTTCTGAGCACCTGCTAAACCTGGGGTGAGAAGAATGGTTTTCCACAGGAAGTTTCTGATAAGTTTCCATTTCATTTTGACACGTAAAACCATCCTGCTGAATGTTTGTGGGGTAACAGCACATTAGTGGGGCTGCCAGACCCCTAATCCGTTATTTGAGCCTGTTTACTACAGGAGGGGGTTCTTTAACCCAGGCCTGGAGGGTATTTTTACAACTGAAAAATTTGGGGTTGGAGATGGTTCACAGCCTGGGATTCTGAAGAGCAGAGATGGGAACCGGGTGTCAGCGGTGGGTGGGTGTGTTTGCTTTCCTGCAACTGGCTAAAATGCCCTTCTGCTCACCCCCAAGGGCCTGCTAAGGGGGCACCACCTCAGGGAGCTTTTCCTGATTTGGGGGAATGTGGCTTATTCCAAAGTGCTTTTCTTTAAACTACCCCTTAGTCCTTCGGCAGTCACGTGGGGAAAGTACTGCTGCCATCTGTGGCGTGCAGAGCAGCTCGCTCCCCCAGACCACACGGCAGGCAAGTGGCGGAGTTGGGATCCGCACGAGTGCACCGATCGATCCAGCGCCCCGGCTGAGCGGCTTCCCCAAAGCCGTCTGCCCGCTGCCCGGTGCTCCTGGCGCCCCGAGCCAACGCAGGCCTTAGGGCTCTCACGCCTCCCCTTGCACTGTACCCCTACAGTGCACGTGCCCAGCGGGCACAGCACCCAGATGAAAGCGCAAAGGGTGGCACACGTGTGAAAATGTGACCAGGTGAGGTGTCCAAGCTCTACTGGCGAAAAGGTAAAGAAAAACATTTTTAATGGCTCACCATCTCTATAATTCTTCCAAAACGAAAGAGTCTTTCTCAATCGTTCACAAGAAGCCAAAGGATATTTAATAAAACCTGCTATTAGAACCACTAGTGATTAAAAAAAGAAAAAAAAATCAAGTCAAGCTGGAAACAACCTGGATGCACATCAGCAGGCGAAGGATCGACCAATGACAGAGCTCAGACCGAGGAACATTATGTAGCTGTTTTCAAAAACGAAGTGGATCTATCTGTATTGATTTAGACAATGTTCATAATATCTTATTAAGTAGCAAGAGAACATTTCAGCAGCAAGGGTAAAGTATGATTCTTCTTTTTTAAAAAGAAAGCAAACACCAACATAGAAAAACAAAAATGCCTGTGTATGGCACGTTGTACATGGCTGGTATATTTTCACATGGACTCGCACTTGAGGTGGTGAAAGCCTTCTCATCAATCACCACGTTGTTCTTGCCAGCACCTCCAGGCCAGAGGGTGGGCTCGGCCACCATCTAGACTTCACCACAATTGAGTATTTTTCCTTAATTTATTAGAACACACCTCGACATTAAGAGAAGCTTATATTACTTTCATAATTTTGAAACCTAACACAGTTTTGTTTAGTTTTTTAAGCTGTCCTGGGGGAAATCCCTAGTTGGGTCGAAAGAGGATGCTGTAAACATGGCCATTCTTAGCCGGGAAGTGACCCCCAAGTCCTTTCCTGCCCTATATATTTCCACATAGAGCACCCAGGAGCCCCCGCGCCCCCCAAGGGTTTTGTGAACAAAGCCCCACTGGGAAGTGTTACCAGCTGGCTCTTCTCACAAGGATGCCTCCTCCAAGGCCAATTTCATTACCTGTTCTACAGCCCTTCTGACTAAACCACCCTGTGAAGAGCAGTTCCAGTGTACAAAAACTGAACAACAGCTCTTATTTCAAGGCCCACCTCTCGTGCACATTAGCACTGCAGGCACCGAAAGCCACATCCGTCAGCCCCGCCCCACTCGCCCACCACCAGGGCAGAGCCCGGCTCCCGTGAGAAGAGTGCCCCCCTCACAAGCGCTAACCTACACCACGCTCCAAGTTCCTTCATTCAGGAGGACAGGGGCCAGGGCGGCCCCAATGCCCGACGTGACTGCCGTGGGCACAGGCTCGCTGGGAGTTGAGCCACAGGGTGCCAGCTGCAGCTGCAGGCCCCACGGCGATTGGGAACCAAGTTTCTGTCCAGCAGGACCTTAGAAGCCACGACAGGCAGACAAAGATGAAGCTACAGGGAGAGCAGCACGGTGTGAGGGGCAGACAGGAGGAGCACTATTTTGCAGTTCAGGGTCTCGTGATGCTGCGCTGTCAGTGCCCACGCTTGGTACTGCCCAGACATCTGGGGCTCCTGCTCTGCACCCCACCCAAACTACAGGTCATGCTCCAATCTCCTCTGCCCACACCTCACCCCATGGCGCTGGAAGTCCAGAAGGCCAGCAGGCGGCATCCACCCCCCACCTTGTAAACCAGCCCTGGACATCCAAGACCCTGAATTCCCTACTGAGCCCATGTCCAGGGGCCACACTGCCTGCCCGTCTGTCCTCCAAGAGGCAGACCTGCACTGCATAGGCCAGGCCCGTGTGGGAGGCTGGGATGGCGTCTGGGGCTGAGGGCAGAGGAGTCCATACGTGTCATTAGGTTCTGGAGGAGCCAGGGCAAAGGGAGATGGGCTGAGGGTCTCAGGTTTGGGTGTCTCCATTGGAGGCCGGGCCCAGGCCCTGAAGACGTCAGGGACAGATCCTGTCCCTAACCCTTCTGCCTAGGTGGGCGTGTGAATACAGCAGGAGTAGCTGTATTTTCTAAATTGTTCTGAGGTCAGCAAACAGGACCCTGACACTGGGCCCAGAGAGAAATCTATCCTTACCTTCATCCACTTTCCCTGACAGCCCCAGGCTTCCAGAAGTGCTCTGAAGTGGCTTCTGCGCAACTCCAGTCTTGTGGGAGGTGCCATGAAAGGGGGCCAGTGACCCCTTTTATGTTTGGGAAATGTCTCTTGGAGACTCACCAGCCTCACTCACACACTGAAGGTTCTAAGAATTCCTACAGAAAAGGAAACTGGTCAGCTTTGAAACAGTTTCTCAGACTCCTGACCATGCGTCTTGTTTTGGGGTGGAAGCTATAACTTTCAAGGAGGGTTGGGGCCACCACCGTGACGTGCTGATGGGCTTGGCTCCTATACCTTATATACTTGAACCAAGGCATTTTCCAGAAAGCACCAGACACTCCCCTGCCTTCTTCAATGCCCTGTGCTGAACATACCAAGCTATCAAACCAGTCAGCATCCACTGGTGCCCTCCAACGGCCTCCATGGAGCCAGACACACCCACACGCTTTGCAGTAATTTTATTGAACAAATGTGCACAAGGAACTTACTGGACTGTAGGCACTGTTCTCAATGCTACAAATATTCATTCCCTTCCCCTTATAACAAACCTATGTGGTGGGCCTGCAGCATCCCTATTTAAAGGTGAGGGTCTGAGGAACGCTGAGCTTAAGTGACTTGGCCACAGCCTCCCAGCTGGTGTATGGGGAAGCTGAGCAGGCACCCAGGAAGTCTGGCGCCAGACTCAGCGCTTTGCTGCTGCTGCTCTAGGGCATTACCACAGGTCTGCGACTTCACGCAAACCTATTCTTTTTCAGTTCCGGAGACCAGAATCCTGAAGTCAGTCTCCTGGGACCGAGGTCCCGGGTGCCAGCAGGGCTGGCTCCTTCCGGGGCCTCTAGGGAGGAGTCCACCGCCTTGCCTTTTCCAGTCTCTTGTGCTGTCTGCATTCCTTCTCTCGGCATATTCCCCCAGCTCTCCTGCCCCCTGCATCAGCTCTCCCATCTCCTACTTCCTCCGCTGTAGGGACGACCTCCCTTTCTTAGGGACACCTGGGATCACACTTAGGACACACCCAGAAAATTCAGGATTATCTCCCACATCAAGATCCTGATTAGCTATCTCTACAAAGCCCCTTTTGCCATATAAGGCAATATTCACAGATTTTAGGGATTAGGACCTGGATATTTAGGGGAAGGGAATAATTATTAAGTCTCTCATATCATGCTTTTACACACTGTGTTATATTAGTTTAATCTTCTCAAAAATTCTGGGAGGATGCTGTCATTACCCCATTTTACAAAGTATTAGACTAAGGCTCCAAAAAATAAATACGCTGGCAAGGGGCACTGGGGTTGTAAAGGGTGCAGCGCGGACAGGGTTGGATAACTTGCCCCTATAGCTCAGCACCTGCTGCTGCTGCTGAGAGCCCTCAGGACGAGGGCCCGAAGAGTTTCAGGGATTCTAAGCAGGCACTGTTTCTATCACCCTCTGGGCCAATCCATCCTGGCATCTTAATGCCACTGGAAATCTCATGAGAGCTATGGGCTTGCCTTCTCCAGAACAAGAAGCATTTAACAACGCACTTTGCAGATTGGCTTCTAGGCCTTCACAGGCCCAGATTATGAGTACTTGATCTTGAAAGCAGATTCTTGTAAGACTATTTGCACACTTGTGCTCATAGCAGCACTATTGGTAATAGCCAAAAAATGGAAGCAACGCAAGTGTCCATTGACAGATGACTGGGAAAGCAAAATGTGTTTTATACAGTCATGCATATTAATGATGTTTGGGTCAAGGACAAACTGCATAGATGACAATGGCCACAGTTGACCAGACTATAAGATCTAGGTTTGTGTAATACAGGATGTGAGCATGAAGAATTTGCCTAACGATGTATTTTTCACAATGTATACCTGTCACTAAATGACACATAACTGTATATGCAATGGAATATTATTCAGCCTTGAAAAAGAAGCTTGACACATGCAACCACCTGGATGAATGAACCTGAAGGATATTGTGCTAAATAAAATAAGGTAGGCACAAAAAGACAAATAATGTCTGATCCCACTGACATGAGGTACCTAAAGTAGACAAACTCAGAGAGAGAAGGTAGGATGGTGGTTGCCAGGGGCTGAGGGTGGAGAGGGAAGGGAGAGTTAGTTCTCGGGCACAATTTCAGTTGTGCAGGATGAAAGGTGCTCCAGAGAGGGGAAGCACACCATGAATGGGCTCAACACTCCTGAACTGTACCCTTAAAAATGGTTGTGATGGCAAATTTCACATGTATTTTAAAACATTAAAAAAAAAAAAAACACTAGCTCCACTCTGAGAGTTCCCACAGGGCTGGACCGTATCTCATCCCTTCTCACAGCTGCTGGACAATGGGGCCCGTGGACATCTGCCCCAGATGGTTGGACGGGAAGAGCAGGTGATGCTGCTGCCCTCCCTGCTGTGCTGGCCTTGCTGGAAACCCTACACTCTAGCCATGAAACAACCATCCCAAGCGAGATGAAACAAAAACAACCAAAGCACTGAGAGCTGAGAGTGGGGTGGAAGCAGATGGGATGAGAATAAATCCAGCCACCATGGAGGGTGAAGGATGGAGGGTTCTTGCCCATCCTGAGAGGAATCTCAAAAGAGAACAAGATGTTAATTTTACAGATGACTTAAAGATCTTCGACCTCAAGAGTGACTCTACTGCATCGCCCATGACTTAAGTGCACAGGCTTTTGACAGCTGTGTCTTTCTGTTGCCAAGTGAGTAGGGTTAAAAGATACTTGGGGATTTTTAAACTTCTCTGCCTCCTCCAGAGCTGAGTCACATCCCTTTGGGCACTGAGGCAGTCCCTTGGAACTCACCTCACTGCCAACCTGTCCACAATATCCTGCCTGCAAATGCCTCCTTCCAGGGGGGTGGGGGCAGCACAGGAAACTGTGTAATTGAAAGAAGATACAACCGAGTGGCAGGTGGCACCTGTGGCCCACCACTGGAGAGAGAAGCCGTTGAGGGCTAAGAATCGAAAGTGGGTGGAGGTTGGCTGCCGCGAGAATAAATCTTGTCTCTGTTGTGGTTAAGAGCAATGGTGCGGCTGTGCGGCTCTTGAAAGGGAGCAAAAGACCTGATGGTGCTTGGGGTCCTTTTGGGGGTGGGGGTCAGGTGACTCACACAGCAGCCCCAGGATTAGCTCCCTACATGGTCTGCTCTGCCATGCTCCTCCAGCCACACCCAATCTCTCCCTTTAGCTGGGATGGTGTTAAATAGCCTTTCAACCAAGCCAGCCTATAAATATAGGGTAACACTAGGAACCAGAATGTTCTGAAGAAAACTGGTAGGACTTGCCCTCCCTGTGTGGACTATGGAAGGTTTTCACCAGCATTTCTGCAGTGATAATCCCAGAATGGTAATAATGAACTGAGGAGTTTATTCAGGTAATAACCAGGAGACAGTTTCTCTTTAAAAGGAAAGGGAATTTGCATGTTTTGTTATATCTATTCTTTATACCAGTTTAACTGGTCCCTAAGAGGCTTTAACTATAGCAAGTGGGATTGGGTAAAGCGACTGTAAAACCTGGCAAGAGGGGAGAGTCAGAGAAAGATGTTGGAGAAGCCCCTCCTGGGAGTGTTTTCAGAGCGGACTCCAGACCTATCGATCTTAGAGGGAAAGTCCTAGAAGGATTCCGACCCCCTTCCTAGCTGTTTCAATGGAATTACTCCCCTTGCCTGCAAGTCAGGCAGAAGTTTGATGTTTTTCTAGCCCTGAAGGTGTTGGCAAAATTAAAAGGTTTCTCTGCACACAGTCCCTCCTTCAGTCAGACTTCTGGTATGTTTCTTCCCATCCTTTCCATTTCCAGGCAGATCAGGGCAGTTCCCTGGCTAAAGCCATCAATTCTGCATGAAAAGCAGGAAGCCCCTAACCCAAAAATTCTGCTCTCAGGAACATTCTCACTACAAATACCCAGAAGCTGCTCTTTCCGTTCCAAATGGATACGGACAGTTCAATCCAGAAAGAATGGGCTATTTAAAAGCTGTAATAAATCATGTGCCAAGGGAGGTGTCAGACATGCAAACCAGAGGGTGAAAAGTCAGGGAGCTGCAAATGGGGCGATGCGCTGAGTCCCTGCAGCTGCCTGGCTTCTGTCCACTGCAGGGGCCCCAGGGCAGGGCACACTTGCCGGCCAGCAGGTCCTCCACTGTGAGGCTGACACTGAAAAGTTCACACCTGGCTCTCTACCCAAGCACTTTATGGAAAGTGGGGGTGGGCAGGGGTTATGAGAAGGTCATGGGGGGCACGGGAAGAAGAAAGCAAACAAAGCCCACTGCAGCCTACAGACAAAACCACCATGCTTGGGAACAGGTAGACCTCAAAAAAGGACTGCCGGTGTGTCAGTTATGACCACAGCTTTAAGTTTGCGATAAATCATGAAAGCAAAAACAAACTAGCATCAAATTCTGTAACATTCAAGATGCTTGGGAATATTATCTAAGTGTTGGGGAGCAGGGGGAGGCAGAAATAAAACACAAAATGCTTGCAGTATTTTTACTGTCAGTGGCCAGAGCAGTAACTTAGCAGACTTAGTGAAGGAATGCCAATGATCTGAAGTTAAAATCTGGCCTGCATCAATATAGAAAAGGATGTTTTCAATATTTGCAAGGACTGCAAATAGTCCGGAGAACATCCACCATTCTGCCTCGCTCAGTCCCTTATCCTCACTGTGATGCATCGATTCCTCAGATGTGTGTGGCACTGTCCCAGTTATTGGAGACACAGACGCAGTGGTTCTGCCCAGGGTTCTCCTGTGTACAGACAAGGGGTCTTCAGAGGGCCTGCAAGCCCCCTGGGATCAGGTCCCTCCTTCTCCACAGCTTCCTGCTACCCATCATTCCCCTCCATCTCTCTACCTCAGCCACCCTGGCTGTCTGCTTGTCTTCTCCTGACACACGGTCTCTGTGCATGCTGTTCCCTCAGCCTAGGATGCTCTTCCCTTTACTGTATGACAATCAGTCTAGCGTCTGTTCATCCTCCCGTTGACTGTGTTGACTGTAGGCTCCTTGTGCACTTATTATATCATTGCAACTTCATTACTTTTTGTGTGCAGTTATCTGAGTAGTTTTCATCTGTCTGAGACTGGGTGTTGCTTAAGGGCAGAGGCCACATCTGTTTCTATCTCCATTGTCTACATAGAACCTGCCCTTAATACCAGGTGCTTGATCAACGAAAAAATTAAACACACCTTCAAGGAATTCACACCCATGCAGACCAGTTTTTAGAGTAAGGAATTGGGACCCCCACGAATAAAAGGGCTTGGACTAGGGAAGGTAGACAATTATCATACTCAGTAATTTCATTAGTGCCCTCCTGGTGTCCCTTTGCATTCACGTTATGCCATAATACTTAGGCCCCAAGGAATGGGCATTTTGTTCATGGTTGAATCAGAGAATCACAGGCACAGCAATATACAAGATTCTGGGCACTGAGCACAGAGGTGCAGTGCAGCAGGAGTGAAGAACACAGTTCATGAAGGAGCAGCAGGTTTGACCTCACATGTCAGCTCCACATGATTAGAAACACCTGCTCAAAGTGCTCTGTTAGGATAATTCTGGGAAGATACTTGAACTCGTCTAGAACGAATGCTGAGATTGATTAGTTATGTCTACTCAGGTGCAGCATAAGAACCCTGTGACACACTTTTCATGTGCTGGCCAAGTCTGCTCTGAGGAGACCCACTGATCTCCTGGAGAACTCTCTCCTGCCCAGTCCCTAAGGGTGTGTGTTCTGTGTGATAAGGGAGACCATTTCTTGACATTAGTTGTCATGGTTTGGTCTCTCACAGCTGGATGTGTCCATAAATAAGTCATCTATACTTAAGTCCCTTAGGGTCATCCAGATTTTTCACAGAACACTGAAACAGTAGCATGGAAACCCTATGGAAGAATACCATCCTATGATGCCCGAGAGAATGGCCAAGTCTCCATCTCTTGTTCTCGGACTCTTATAGTCACTGGTTCAACAATAGCTGCTGTTGCCCTTGTGCAATCTGGGAAGGCACATCGTTTTTTGACAGGCATCTGAGGAAACATTCCAGCCACTTTTGGTGGTCTGACCACTGTGGACAGCGCTTGGTCAGTGGAAGTGGGCGCATGGGGGTGTGCGGTTGAGCACCCTGCAGTGCCAGTGCTGAATCCTGACCACTGAGCTCATGTGACGAGGTTTCTTTCAGTGTGGAGGCTCCATTTCAGGGCCTCGCGAGTTAACATCTGAAGAAAGAGTGGAAGCGATGTGTAATTCACTCATATGCCAAACGTCCCGAGACCCATCTATCACTGCTGTATAAGGCATGGGATTCAGGGAAACATGGCGCTGGGATGCCCTCAATAACTCCTTAGAAATAGCTGTATAAACAGAGATCTAAATTGCACATGAGAGGCACAACATAAAAGGGCTGTATGCACAAGGCCGGGGGCACTGGAAGGGGAGGGCAGCGCCAGCTAGGAAGGCCAAGAGGGCTTCCACTGTGGGCAGCTCCAGCTGGAGGGATGAACAGGGCTCACGGGCCAGGCAGGTAGAAAGGGGCGATCATGAGGGGTACAGGATGCAAAGGCCCAGAGCCGCAGGGCAGTGGGGCTCAGGGAGCCCTGGAGGGGCCAGCACAAGGCTGGAAGGGGACGTGGCACAGAGGTGAGTGCGAGTAGGCAGGGCCGACTTCTGCGGAGGTGTTGGGTGCCTCTCTGGGGAGTTGAGACTACATTCTAAGGACAGTGAGGAGCTACTGGGGGTTTCCAGATAAGGTCACATGCGCGTGTATATTAGATTCCTAGACAGCTGTGTAGGTGGGGAGGGGTGGGATGGGGTGAGGTGATGGAGGGAGGGCGAGGAGGCGTGGTTGCCTCAACAGTCCACGTGGGACCTGGCACAGGGAGCTGAGTGGAGACAGACAGCAGTGCAAAAGGATGTTTTATTTCAGAAGAGATGTGCTCAGTAACAGAAATAGCTCATGCCTTCTCCAGGAGCCCACTGGCCTAAGACCCTTTCCTGGCCTCCACTCTGCGCCTGAGTTCTTGTCCTTTCCCCGGTCTCCGCAGCTCTCTGTTACAGCCCGTGTGCCTTCACCGCCTCTGGCACCATCCCCCGGCCCCTGGGAACAGGCTGAAGGCGAAGCAGGCAATCCGCATGGCTCAGCTCCGCCAGCCGCACGCCGCCTGATGCCCGGTGACGAGAGACGCAGAGAGATGTTTACAGAAGTGTAGGTATAATTTTAACTGGGTGAAAGATGTCGGTGAAGGGCTTCCCAGGTGACGGTGCATCTGACTGCAAGGGGACTGGGGGGCCAGTCACAGTTCAAGGGCTGACGGTGTCCATACAGCCAGACTCAAAGTGTCTGTGCCAGGCGCCCTGGAGCAGGGCCAAGCCCCAGCGCCTCGTGTGGTAGTCCCGGCGGCCGGGTGCACAGCCCGTGCTCACCAGTGCACAAGGTGCTCCGGGGCATGTGTCAGTCGTGGGCAGGAAATGAGACCATGCCCAGAGAACAGGATATTGTGTGGCCTGCTTTTGTGATGAATGAAAGGGTAGTTTATGAAACTTGGCGGAATGAAACAACGCTAACCCAGGAAATTAAAAAGGTATTTGGGACCTGGAACTGGAGCATGTCGGGCTGGGGCGCGTGTGGGAGCCGGGAAAGGAGCGCTCCGGCTGGCTGGAGAGGAGCCTGGGGCCATGCAAGCTATAGAGCGGCTGGTCAGAGGGCCCTTGCTCCACCCGAGGTCAGTCCCTGGACAGGAGGGGAAGGGCCCCCAGGAGAGTCACTCGCCTCTCTCCAGGGCAGGAGGGAAAGCCTGCTCGTAGTAAGGGTCACCGCGTCACCCTAAACATTATGGCCGTCCTGACTCCTGGGTGGTGGAAAGACCTTTGATTTTGGAGTCAGGCAGAATAGGGTTCAAATCCTGGCTCCTTCACTCCCAGCTGTGTGATCTTGTTAATCTGTCAGTTTCCCCAGAAGAGAACAGTATAGTCCAAGGGAAAGGATACAGTATTAAAGGAAATAAACCCCACAACATCAAAATCATCGCGTCAAGGAGGCCTTCCTTAAAACCCCAGCCTCAATTAACTGCCCCCTGTTTCTCCATCACAACCGCGTTCTGTTCTGGTCCTCGTCTGCGTTTACACCGATGTCCGATTCTTGTCTTCCTGCACTGGAAGCTCTATGAGTGGGGACCTGGCTCGTCCTTGCATCCCCAGTGCTGGAGCCAGCGTGCGCGCCCTTTGCATCTCTAGTAAATGGCCTGGGTGGGGACGCAGTGCCTGGCCTGTGCTACGTGCTCAGGGGAGGGTGGTCAGGTGACTCAGACACCTGAAGGCCAAGAGGCCCGGGGTTGGGAGTCCAGCTTTGGCCAAAGTAAGTCTTACTTCTCGGTGGACTTGGGTGAGTCTCTTCCCCTCTCAGATTTCAGTTGCTCATCACTGATGAGGGAGATGGTCTGAGGGGGCCGCTGAAGCCCTCTCCAGCACCCTCTGACTCTATCTCCAACTCTCCATAGGGGCGCTGAACTGGCCAGCACCACAGGAAAGGCCACCTCCATCACTGCAGTCCACAGGAGTAACACGCAGCTCCACGACGGCCATGCAAAATGGCGTGGAGAGCCCAGGTGCCATTCCTGGGCAGCAGTGGGCACTGGGAGCAGACAGCGGCCACCACAGCCTCACTCCAGCATTCCCTGTGCCTTTGCTGCCCAGCATCGGGCCTGGGACATGCATCAAGAACGACCTCTTAGTCTCAGACCTGAGTGGAGGTACAAAGGGAAAGAGGAAGGTAGGGAAGGAAGAAAAGAGGGAAGGAAAGAAAGAAGGAAGGGGGAGAAGGTGGGAGTAGGAGTGGGGAGGGAGGGATGAAGGAAGAGAAAGGCGGGAGACAGGTGGGCATGGATGCACACCAGGCCTTGTCGTCCTGCCCAGTCGGGGCCATACAGTCACCCCCTTCCTCAGACCAGGAGGACGTGCTAGTGGTACCCATGGAAGCAGTGCGTGACAAACAGGAAACAGCATCAAGCCTTCTGATTTGAAATCTCCCACGTGAAAGAACTGTGGAGTTTTCCTCATGCCTCTTATCTATGACTGTTAATCAGGATATACCCCAAGTGTAATTTATAGCAAGAAAACACTACTAATTCAGGAGCAGCCTCCACAGGAAGCATTATTTACACTAATGGAATAATAAGAGCCGGGGGAAGCCCTAACATTTATAGAGCGCTTCCTAAGGCTGAGGCCGGTGCATCACAGAGCTCTCTGCAAGCACTTTATCCAGACAAAAACTCAACAAGTAGGCATGGTGCTGTACCCACTTTGCAGATGAGGAGCCTGGGCTTCAGAGAGGCAAAGAAGCTTGCCTCATGTTGCAAGCCAGAAGTCTTGGGGCTAAAATTCACACCCTGGTCTTCAAACCCACCTCACCATTCCCTGGGCAGGCTGGTGAGACCACTGGGAGAAATTAACATTTAATTGTATGACACTGACATGTACAGTCCTTGTTAGAGTAATACCATATTTGCCATCTGCATACACGCAAAGCGTAACACATACACGGTTACGCTAGTGTAATGCTGTGACATGGTCAAACCGAGCTGAAAAGAGGCACGTGCTGTCCAGTCCCAGCACTGACAGCAAGCGGGTCAGCTCAGCGCTGGTAACCAGGTCAAGGGCCCACGGTCCCTGTCCCTCACGAGGGGTGCACAGCAGTGCCAGGCACTTGCCACTTTCTGGTCAGGGCAGCTCCGTAAATCGTCCCTGTGTCCGGGGAATGCAGGCAGGTTGGCCTGCTCTCCTGGAGCCAGGCCCTCCAAGCTCATGAAGCAAAGCCACCAGGGGTCGAGCTCCCTCCCCTGCAGAAGGTCATACAGGAATTCAGCTGGAAGTGCCTGAAGAGAGATGGTGAAAGGGCTTAGCTTCCGCTGAGGGCCAGGAGAGCCTTTGCTGCCTGCCTCCCCCAAGTGCCTTGGCACAGGGAGGTTCGTGGCTGACAGCGAGCCGGCCTTGGCCAGAGCTGCCCGCCGGGCATCATGGCCTCCCCCTCCCACCCCGCCCCCACAGGACCAGGCTGCAGAACTCAAGGCCCAGGAACAACAGCTGAACGACGACTGAAATTAGTTCTGCAGCCAGACTTGAAACGGCTTTGGTGCTATAGCCAGGGCCCTCTGCACCCCACACAGGGAGGCATGCATCCTACTCTTACTGCTAGGAAGTTTCTGGCCTCGCCTGTTTCGCCCTCCAGGCCTCATGTGGAAGAGACTAAACAGCACAGTTCGTCACGTCGCTGTGCACGGCAGCGGCCTGGCAGAACTGTAGCATGTGGCTAGTGCGAGGGACTCTGACTTTACAAGGTTGTCCCCAAAGTCATCAGTGTCATCCTGCTGTCTAGGATGGTTTCATCAGCTTGTTCTTAGAGAATGGAGCATATGAACTGCTCTCTCTGAAACAAAATGAGCACCAGGTCCCTCTCTGCTCCCCCAACTCAGCCCAAGTCAGATCACGGCCACTACTCAGAATCGCCTACCCCTGATGGAGAAGACGCTGCAAGCTCCTTCTTTCAAACGCCATCCAACCATAGGTGGGTATTTATAGGCCCCAGACAAGGTCCCACCTGTGCTGAGGTTGGTGCACCCATGTGGTCTCCCTCTATCGAGGGCAGAGGACACACCGCCTCGTTCTGCTGCAGGGCATGGCCAGCGATCCAGAGCTGGCTCAGGGGATTCTCTGGCCCAGTCCCTCACCCCAGAGAAGAGTGCCCAGGGTCAGGGCTTGCTACAGGACCGCAGCACAAAGCTGCGGCGTGCCTTGCTATAACCAGGCCAGCAAGCAGGGCCAGCGGGAAAACATCACCCAGCCCTGAGCAGACAGGGCTGGCACCTCCCAGGCACCAGCCCCAGAAGAGGCCTTTCTGGGGACCCAGTAAGCAAATTCCTTCCCTAGAACCCAGGCTTCCGAGGGAGGTGCCTCCTCCGAGGAGACAGATTAAGCTGTCCTGGACCAAGCCGCCCAGCAGACACGCCAGCTCCTTTCTCTGAGATCCTGAGGGAGACTAGCAGGGGGAGCAGGGGAGGCCCTTCAACTTTACGTGGAAAGCCCTGCTTCCCTGCACCCTGCGAGAGCATTTATCTTGGCCAAAAGGGAGCAGGCCCTTTACGTTCTGAAACAAAGTGTCAGTGAGCTAGGAGAGGTCCCCAGACACCCTTCGAGTCACTTTTTATTCTTTTCTATCCATGATCATTAAGGGAAAATCTTTCTGCAGCTTCTGTAAAACCCATTCACTGGAGAGAACTAGATCAATGAGAAGGCCCCGCCCCGAGAGGCTCAGCTGCCAGCTCTGAAGCGAGACATTTATTCTCCCTGGAGCCCAGGCCAGAAGGACAAAGGATGCTCGCTCCCACCCCCAAACGAAAAGCTGGCCAAAACAGTTCTCTAACTACATCTCTATTTCTTCACTTTTCTACGGCAAGAACAAAATCTCGTTCCGAGAGTGGCATATCTTACACTTCAAACAAGTGCAACTTTGCCACTTATTTTTAAGTGCACTTGCCTTCTAAAGCGATGGCAGGATCCAGGGGAGGAAGCGGCGAGACGGTGGAGGCACAGCTGTCTAGAGCTGGCATCACGGGCAACAGCTGCAAAGCCTGGAGAAGGTTCCCGAGAAGAGCTGGGAGAGCTGATGCCCCAAGAGGGTGTGCAATTCAAGTGTGAAAAACTTGACCTCTGGTGCCCGTCTGTACTACTGGCACCCCAAGAATGCGTGTCCAGTCAGAAGGGTGGGACATGGGCCCCAAAGAGAAGGGGCCCTACCTCAAGAGCAGGGGAAGAAGAACACAGGTCAGTGTTCACCCATTTGCTCGGTGAGTCTACAATTCTCTGCACCTACTGTGTGCCAGGCGCTGGCAGTGGGACATGGGAGGCAGTAATCATAGCAACAAAACTAATCACAGTGACTAGATCGAACTCACGCCCTGTGCCGCACACTCTGTCAGACGCCTTCTGTGCGCTGTCTCATCTAATTGCTGCAGTCACCCCTTAAGGAGGGGACCGACAGGACCCTGCATTACAGACAAGGGGAGGGAGGCAGCGAGATTCAAACCAACCCAAGCTGACATACCCAGTAAGAGGCAGAGCTGGGTCTCCACTAGAGAAGGAGAAATGGTTGCTGTGGGCATCCCGAAGCGCCAGGGTGCAGAGCACACCACGCTGCCCTGTGTCCAGCGCGTGCCCCACAGCTGAGAAGAGGAGACTGCAAACACAGAGAGTGACGGGAAGATTCCAAGACCACAGGGAGCTGCACTGGGGCGGGACCGGGGCAGCACGAGCCTGCCACACTGAGAGGTTGGAGTCCAGGCTCAGAGGTTCGGCTTTATACCCAGGAGCCACCAAAGGATGAGGATGAGTGGAGACGATGACATACTCAAAAGCATGTTTTGTGAAGACTGCCAGCTACAGGCTAACATTTATAGCCCAAAAAACTAGGCAAAGCAAAATATCTAGGATATTACAAGAAAAGATCCACCAACTGAAACCAGCCAGCCAGAGCCAGACATTGAGCCCGCCCCAGGAAACCTGACCTTGCCCTCCAGACCCCACCTGCTGACACTGCCTGCAAAGGCGCCATCACATGAGGGGAACTCGTGACCCGGCCGCCCCGTGGCTTCCTCCTCCAGCTGCCACTGGAGGCTTCTTCCTCAGCTCATTCTCCAGCCTTTTCACGTAGCCGTTCTCGCCAGCTGAAAGGGAGAGCCTGCTGCTCCTGCAAGGGCCCTTTCCACGCTGTGCTTGGTAACTGGGGTTCCAGGTCTCTCACGGCTCGCCAAGGTCATGCCAAGTGCCTTTTGTGGGACGGAGCCCTCTCCATCATGCTCTCCACTCCAGCTGCACGTATGGGGCTTTGGGCTCTGGCTCTGGACGTGGCTTAGAGATCCCCGGTGGGCCCTCCCCCCAGAGGCTCGCCTTCCCGTGCAGAGTCTGGTGGCCCAGGAACAGGAAGGGGCACTTGTAGCCACCAGCAGGCACACAGATGGACGCGCAGGGCCGCCACGCAGCCCCAGGCGACTGCAAACATTTCACCAAGATCACTCCGGGGGGCACCCGCAAGGGTGGCCGTGTCCACTGTCCCGCAGCATGGGGCCTGAGTGTGGGGCCCGATGCTTCTGAGTGTGGGTCAGAACTGACCCTGTCACGTGGGGAATGATCGGGAATCATTAGCTGACAGTCCAAGCCTTATAAACGCACCCAGCCACATCTGTCTGCCCAGAGAGGGGTGGCTGTCTTCACACAGAGAAAGCCTAGCAAGCATTTGCTACCAGCCTAGCAAGCATTTTGCCCCACGAAGTCCCCAGGCAGACAGAAGTATCTGTCTGCTGAGCACATATTTTACAGTTAGACACCAAAGGGTGTTGAGTCCTGTTTTTAAGTGTGTTCAATCAAGCAGGGACGGGAAACATGCCAGGGGTAGCATGGCCCAGTGGCGGAGCACAGCTGTTCCCACAGCTGGCAGATACGCTGCAGCTGCAGGCAATGTGGGCCAGGGGAGAGCGAGAGCGAGGTGCTGGGGCAGCGCAGCACACTGGCCGTCCAGCTGGAGGGACGCGCTGCTCTCTAGCTGCCTCTTGCCGGAGGACCGGACCAGACCGACCCTCGCCTCCCCTGCCGTCCCGCTGCCTTCCTCACAAAGCAGCCCACCCAACTGGGTTCTGGCCTGGCCCCTGTGAACGCCCAGGGGTTTCTAAGTCACTCTGAGTTTTCTTCTTACGTCCCTTTATTCATTGCTGCATTGCTGCATTGCTGCATGACATACTTTTCCTCCTCCCTCTATGAAGAGGACCCTGGCTGGCACATGGGACTCGCCTGGAGGTGACTGAAAATCTCTTCCAGCAGAGAGCGGACAGTTCTTCGTGGCTCTCCCGACCTGGGGCATTTTTGACTGGAAAGGGATGTCCCTCATCAGTCAGACCTTTCAGAGACAGATTGATGCATTCTGAGTAAGGGCTAATGGGATTTACCTAATTCATAATTCACAGAACTAGTCTAAGCACTGATTGGGTACTACAGACCACGGTTTTGGAAAGGTAGATGGTAGGGCCAAAACCCATTAAGATTTTACTAGTGCTCAGAATTCACCTTCACGTCCCTGGTCCCATGGAATCCCCACATCACCATGTTCCTTCTTTATTATCCAACAGCAGCTTGGTTCAGACTCTCACCTTACAATCAGCACCCACCTCTCTGACCCCTCCTCTCTCACATCCCTCTTAAGACCGTGCACTATTTGAGGGCAGGGAGTACTTCTTACTCCTTCCGTTCCAGGGGCTGAGTATATCATCAGCGTGTGCTGAATGCACTTGACTCCCACAGGGTTGGGTCAAGAGAATACTGGCAGGTGCAGGAGTAATAACACCAGCAAATATTTACGTCGTCTTACTATGTTCCAGAAACTGCTCTATCCCTTTTATATAGCTCAAATTATTAATTCGCACACCAAACCTAGGGAAGTAGTGTTATCCCCATTTTATGGGCACGGACACTGAGGTACAGAGAGAGAGAATAACTTGCCCCAAATACGCAGTCAGGAACTGGCAGGGCTGGGGTTGAACCCAGGCGTTTGGCTCCAGTTTGAGCCCTACACATGCGATTCCTCACGTTGAACCGATGTGAACTCCCTCAGAAACTGCTCTCTGTATTTTCTAGGAGAGACTCTTTATAGCAATGCAATATGTACGAGGGAAATTAACAAAATTCAATTCTGCAGACAGCCATGCCAGAGGAGCACGCAAGACACAGGAGGAAAGTATGCCTGAGGGCCTCGGTGCACACTGGGTGCTGCTTTGCACACAACCAGGGTGCTGGGGAGGCCGGGGAGAAGAAACAGGGAGGCCGGGCTGCTCAGGGCAACCACCAAGGGGTGGGAGGGTATGTCCTGCTTGTCACCAAAGGAATCTGCACATAACTGAGTAGGCACGTAATTGTTGGGGGTGGGACTGAGGCTGTGGTTCCCACACTGCGCTTTAGATGATTCAGCTGCACTTTAAAATCACCTGGAGGGCTTGGAAAATCCCTATACTCAGTCCCTTCCCATAGCAATTGACTCCCTCTCTCTGAGCTGGGACTTGGGCACCAGCATTATTCTAAAGCTCCCTGGGTGAGCCAATGTACAGGCAAGTTTGAGAACCAGTGGTTCTGAGTGCATGCACGGTTCCTCGCCAGGGAAGTCAGTTCTTTCATTATGGACTAAGAAGGTGTGTGGGGAGTCAAGCTGGGCGAGTGCCTTCCACCCCACCTCCCACGTGGGCTATTGGAGGCCGCTCCAGGAAAGCGTTTTTCTCTGGTTTTCTAGGGAGCCCCTCAAAGGGCTGGTAGGTCTTAGATCATAAGCTACAGTGCCAATTCCCAACCTTGCCCCTCACCTGCATGATGTTGGGCATGTTAGCTAAAGTCCAAGATTCTGTCCCCCCTCTGCAAGTAAGGGGCTGTGGTAGGCAGGATAACGGACCCGCAACGGCCACTTCCCAATCCCCAGAAGCCGTGAATGTGTTTGGTTACAAGGCAAAGAGGAACTGAGGATGTAGCTAGAAGGAAGACAGCTGATCAGCTGACTCAAAGAGAGAGATTTACACTGATCATCCAGGAGGGCACGATGTGAACACAGGGTCTTTAAATGCGGAGGAGGGAGGCAAGAAGAGACAGAGAAAGAGCACGGTGGCATGAGAAAGCCTTGATGGGCTGGTTCTGAAGATGGGAGGAAGCATCTAGAAGCTGGAAAAAGCAAGGAAGTGGATTCTCCCCTAGACCCTGCTAACACCTACTTAGTAAGACCCATTGGGACTCCTGACCTCCAGGACTGTAAGACAAGTTTGTGTTTTTAAAGCCACTACATCTGTGATCATCTGTTGCAGTAGCCATAGGAAACTGACACAGGAAGGATGGGAAGACTGAATAAAATAAATTTATAAAATGTTCAGCACTGCCCTTTGTGCCCTGTAATCACTGTCACTATTGCTGGTTTGCTGTCCCCATCCTATCAGGTAGCAGCTACCTCCTGTGGCTGGCACCCCTGCTGTGGGGCAGCCACTCTCTACCTACTGGCCCTCGACCCTCCCCGGTGCCTCAGGTGCGGCCGCAAGAAGCTTGACTTTGTGACCTGGGCCCAGGCTGGTGGGAACAAGCCAGTTTTCCTGGACAGAGCAAGAGGCTTCCTGGAGCCCTGTGATGCCCATTAACTCAGAGTGGACCAGTGTTTCTGCTTCCTGACTCTGTTCACAAGAAACAACAGGAAATAGGACCATAGGGAGGTAGGGGGTGGGAGGGAGAAAGTTGGGAAGGGAGGCCCCTAGGGAGTGTTCCTGACTACCAGCTAAGAAAGAACCGTGGGAATGGCCAGCAAGGGCGGCCCAGACTTCATCAAAAGTGGCTCAGCGTGTCCCAACTCAAGAGTGAGCAACAGTGTGGAAGAGCCAGGCCCCTGTGCCATGGGCTTGGGCTGGCGCTGGTCATCGCTTGGGCAAGGAGCGTCCAGAATTACACATTCATCGAGCTCCTCATTTGTGTCCGGCTTTTGTGGGCTCTCCACATGCCATGTGCCATGGGTTCTCACAGCCTGCTTTGTGGCCATTGAGACCCCACCCCACAGAGGGGGAGGCAGACTCAGGGAAGTTCAGGGATTCCCTGCATGGCATCCTTTAGCAGCAGAACTGAGAGCCAAACAATCTAGAATGTTCTACTCCACACCATGTTCTGTTTTTTTATGGGTTTCTTCCTGTTTGTTTTCATAAAATCCAGATTAATATTTCAGTCATGACTGATTTAATCCCGGAGCATGAGAACATAGTCCAAGGCGTGTCTACCTTGAAATGTGCAGGCCATGAAAATGGAGACGCTTCAAGAGCTCAAACAAATTAGAAAGGGACTTGGAGGGAATCTGGAGGCGGCTAAATGAATCCTGTGTCAGCTCGGGGTTGCCGTAGTCTCGGTTCTGCATGACAGCCACAAGCCTTGGGTTTCCTGTGGCCCCCGCAGCCACCAGGCAGGTGAGAGGAGACCAGTCCACACCCCGCTGGACTCCCACCAAGTCAGAATGTTGCACCAGCCCCAGGAACTAAATTTATCCTGAAAGGACACCAGATCAGAATGTTCTCTACTACAAGAGAGCCTGTCCTTCATTGTACTCCTCTTTCTTTTTCCAGAGTCAGGCTGTGTCGGCTGTAAAATTCAACCCTGTTAATTCAGCTTGAAAGGCACACACGCATGAAGCCGACCCAGATGACAGACACCATGTTTAGGTAGGAAAGGCAGGAAAGATGGAAGCAAGAAAGGAGAGCCAGAGGAGATGGAAGAGAAGGTGCAGAGAGGTAGGCTTAGATGCTGCTGCTAAGAGGATGGGAAAGAAATGAAGAGGAAAACTGTTTCGGCGGCTGCTGGCAAGCCCGTGCTATAAGGCAAGCCCACAGCAGCCTGCACCGCAGCTGGTTCCTGATCCACGTCAGCTGCTCCTTTCCAAGCCACGGCTGCACACCTCCTCCTCCGTCTCCCCTCCTGTGCACCTGGTGTGCCCACTACAAGCGGAGAAGCCCCCACACTGGCCCTGGGTGGTATCGCTGCCCTCTGCAGGTGACAGCCAGGTGTGGGGTCAGGAGTCCGTCCTGCCACAGACCCCGGAGGGGGCGATTCCTGAGCACCCCCTCTCTAAACCTGCAGGTGGAATGTGCAGGCAAAGGAAGGATGTGAACTCCCTGCCTCAGGGGAAGCTCAGTCTCCCAGTACACTGGGGAACAGAGTATTTTTAGGTGGCTGCTGGATTCGGGAACAATAAGAGAAGAGCAAAATTGTAAAATCCTAAGGTTCTTGTAAAGTCTCATCAGCGCAGTTCCTGCTAAACATCTAAAAAGATCTGACAGAGCCAGACAAACCCGGGCTCCCCCACGAGGCTCCTGGTGGGGCTGTGTTCCGTCAGAGATCACAGATTCTCAGCTTCGGGGGCCGGGAGGAGTATTTTTCCATTCCTCCCGTTCCTGAACAGGAGTGTACAGGTAGCTGTCACCTCTACTCCCAAAGCTCCCCCAAGGAAGGAGATTTTCCAGTGTCTCCCTTCGCCCAATCCTGACATGTAAGTCAGGGCAGGGGCTACACACTGAGGAGGGCGTCGGCCACCACCAGTCTCCCCTGCCCACGCCCAGCCCTGGTCGTACGCCGGCCAGTAACATGTTTTCTCAGTCAGATGCTCTGCTCATGCAATCTGGGGATAGGTTCTCCAGCTTTCCCGTCGCCCCAACAGTTTGCCATCTCCAAGCCCCTCCTGTTTTTTTTTTTCAAAGATTTATTTATTTATGCACACAACAGCTAGGGTACAGGCCAGAGGTGTGGGGGGTGAGAGGAGTCGCCAGAGACAGAGCAGGGACCAGAACAGGCAAACTGACTGAAATACACTGCCTAGGGGAGCAGAGGGCCAGGCAGGAGAGGTCTGCTGCGCCATGTGGGTCCCCTCCCTGGCTGGGGATCGAACTCTCATTGCTATGCCATGGATGCTTCACAATGAGTGCGGCACTCAACCCACTGCGCCACCAGGGAGGCCTCTTCTGATTGTTGACAGAGATGCCTGCCTTGTGATTCTACTCGCCAGGCTGCCTCCAGGTCCCCTTTGCTTTCCTTCTGTTTGATGGAGACATAGCGACATCCGTCAGTGCATCAGTTAGGGGGCAGTATGACGGGTTCACTCACCACAACGGGTTCTTGGGAGTGAGTACACGGGCACAGCTAACATCCACCTCATGCAGTATCATGAGGTGTGTTAGCTCACTCCACCAGGCCGTCCGCACATCCCCAGGACTCACTCAGCAGATAACTAACTGCAAGTTTGTGTCATCGGCCACCTCCTCCCACTCCCAGCCTCTGGGAGTGACAAGTCTGACCTCTTTTTTCTGAGGTTTTTTTTTTTGGTGATTTTTTTTTTTTTAGATTCCACACTATAAATGAGCTCATATAGCGTTGGTCTTCATCTGTCTGACTTGGTTCGTTTAGCATAATGCTGCCAAGATCCAGTTCCATTGTTATAGATGGTAGGATTTCCCCTTCCTTCATGATTGAGTAATATTCCACTGGCTCTATATGCATAGGTCTTCACCCATTTATGAAAGGGCACTTAGGTTGTTTCCCTGCGTTGGCTATTGTAAATGGTGCTGTTACGAACACGGGGGGCGTGAGCAGGGAGGGGGTTGCAATATCTTTTCAAGTTACTGTTTTTGTTTCCTCTGGATTTAGTCCCAGAAGTGGAACTGTTGGACTAGATGCTAACTCTACTTTTAATTTTCTGAGGAACCTCCGTGCTGATTTCCAGAGTGACTGTGGCAATTGACAACCCCAGCAACAGGGCACAAGGGCCAGCCTGCCTTTCCAGTCTCGTTTCTCAGCACCGCCCTTGTGCTCAACCACCTCCCTCCCATCACCAAAAGCACTGAGCTCCCAGCACCGCGTGTCCCTTCGGCAGCATCCTCCCCCCACCCCAAGCAGTCTCACCCCATCTGCATCTGCCAGGAACGCTCAGCCTCCAGGCCAGTCTCAGATGCCCTGAGTGGCCCCGACCTCCTCCCCAACCAGGGGAGTCTTTGCTGCGCCAGCCGCGCCCTCATTCCACAGCTCAGCTCTCAGCACTTGGCAGCCAAGGTGGTGAGTATTGAAGCTTATCACCCATTAGATCACAAGCCCATTCAGGGCAGGGGCGTCCCCACAGTGCCTGTCTCACAACAGACCTTCAATAGCTCCGTATTGAACGAATTAATCACCTTTTGTCCAGCCCTCAGGGGAGGTGGAAAACAGTTGCTATTTCTAACAGCGGCAGGAAGGCAAATATTGCCCTGTCCACTGCCCCCCCATTCCACCCATACATGGATGCTGGTTATTTCTCTCTGTTCTCAAATCAATACGATTTCTAGCACATTCTAGCAGGAACACCAGAAAGAGCTGGGAGGAACCTTGAAGAGCATTAAGCTCCCGCCCAGGTTGCACAAATGGGGGAGCTGAAGGTGGGGGGCAGAGCCCGTGGGCAGTGATCTAGGGGGTGGCTGTCAGGGCGCCTGCCTTCCCACAGTGCTCCCACGGAGCTGCCTTGTGGTGTGGGGTTCAGAGGCAGCAGCCTCCCTGCACCTGGCAGATGGCTCCACCGTGGCTGACTACTGGTCTCTGGTTTGTGGCTGCGGCCAGTGGAGCCACAGCTCACCAGTCGTGGCCAGGCCCAGCTGCTGCGCTGAGAGTGCTTCTGGGAAGGTCCGTGTCACGGGGCTCGGGGGACGCAGGGACACACCAGTGACGCAGCTTGTTGGAGCAAAGTTGCCGCAACCCAATCCTGCCAATGGCCAAGTGCCGGCTTCTCCCTTTTGCTTCACAGACTGAGCAGCGCCGGGCCAGGTCCTCTCTGGCGGCAGCCCCACACCCCACATGTGTACTTGCTATGCAAACACACAGGGGAGGGAGCTTCAGATCACAACCTAAGGAGAGGCCACAACATGTTCACAAAGAACTATTTGCAAATCCTTGAATCTCTCCTCTCAACCCAATAAAAGGAAGCTTACTTCCCCAGATTCCATTTCTGGCTCAACACTTGTATCAATGGTTTGGATGGAGCTATTGTGGGCAGGCTCCTCAGATGTGGGAGGAGAGGAAGCCGACGGCCCAGACACATGTCGCAGAGCGAAATGCTAGAAGACCCGGGGAGACTAGCACAAGTGCAGAGAAATAGGACGGAGGCAAACGAATGGCGTGGCTTTTGTCTCCAAAAGTGTGCTCCAAGCACAGATGGGGGATTGGGGAGCACCCTATAGTTTGGCAGCTCCGTGAAGCAGACAGGGATTTAGTAAGCACCCCTTCAACACGAAATCAAAAGGCCCTGGTGCTCTGGCTGCAGTGAAGAGTGAGCGCACAGGACAGCTGGTCCTCTGCGCTGACCAGCTCACAGCCAGGCTGAGAGCGCGTTCGCAGAGCGGTCAGGAGGGACAGCGGGCCTCACCGTGCCAGGAGCTTGGGTTGCTTCCTCTGGGGAGCAGAGGACGCTGAGAAGTCCAACTGAGGGGTGTGCGTGTGAGGCTGCTGGCTCCTTACCACAGGGAGAATCAGAAGGGGTCATAGGGGTGGGGAAATTGAGGAGGCTGCTGCCCAGGCCAGCAGCAGCCCAAGCTCAGTGTCTAAGGGCCAAGCGGGTGCAACATAGACAGGTCTCGGCCTGCGGGTGGGCAAGTCTGGTCCCGGGGGCCGGAGGACACGGCGGCTGCAGGAGAGCAGTGAGTGGGCACAAGCCAGAGCCAGAGGTTTGGAAGGCAGCGGGGGACAAACCCAGTATGGACCAGCCAGGCAGCCCAGGCTTTGAGGAACATTCTAGGCTGGCAGGGGTCAGGAGGGGAAGTGGAGGAACCAAAGATGTGACCCCATGCTGAGATCTGCGGCTGCAGTCCTGAGAGGGCAACCTGGTGGCTCCCTGAGGCAGGCCTGGGACCCAAGGGGAGGACGATGGGGACACCAGGCCAGGGAAGGACTTTCTAATAGCAGAGCAGAGGCGGGTCCGTCCTGGAGGCATGGGGGGGCATGGGCCGTGAGCCAGCCCCTGCGCCACTGCAGGGGGAGGGCGGCTCTTCGAGGCTGGGCTTCACCATGGTCACGCTTGTCCCACTTTGGAGGGGAGTCCCAGAGCTCAACCCACTTCCAGGCTGACTTAGGCAGCCCAAAAATTAGGGGTAGAAGAAACAATGTGAGGATGGAGTCCTCCCCAGCAGCGAAACCGACTAGTCTCAGAGTCCCGTGCTGCCCCCCCCCCCCCCCCCCCNGCGAAACCGACTAGTCTCAGAGTCCCGTGCTGCCCCCCCCCCCCCCGCCACATGAGCCAAGAGACAGACCCCGCCCCGCTCCTGTGAGCATTCACTGGGGTCATACAGCAAAAGGTGCAGCCCTGGCACGTAAGAGATCAACAAGCAGAGACATCCTTACTGTCCTCTGCGAGGTATAGACCTTTTCAAATCTAAACCTGGGTCAGACCTGGCCTGGGATGTGAAGGTGTCGGGACGGCGTAAAGGCAGTGCCGGGCTGATGTGGTGGGGCACTTGCGGGAGAGGAATGAATGAAGAAGGCCCCAGAGGCCTGGAGGGGCACCTGCACCCACAGTTGGGCCCCACAAAGGACAGAGCCTGTTGTGGAGCAGAGGGTAGTGATGGAGCCCCCAGACGGCAGTTGTGCTTATGACACTTCGAGAGGGTTAGAATGGTTATATTTATGTCCTGTCTATTTTACCACAATCTGAAAAAAAATGTTTAATGATAAAGTCACAACTTGACCCCAGGGGTCCTGGCCACGCCAGTCGAGAAGTGTCTCCCACGTCGACAGGATGGAGCCAGCCACGCGTCCAGAGAAAATGGTGCTCGGCTCACTTTAAGTGTGCTGTGTTCTTTAACTCAAAGATAAACCAAGCACAATTCATCTTTTCCAATTGCTGGATTTGGGAGAATTTGAGCAAGGGTGATTCTGCCATATTTTCTCTTAAAGACTGGAAAATGTCACTGTACCAGATCCCCACTGAACAGAAAGCTAGGATGATCAGAATTTGCTCAGCAGTACAATGCAATGATGACAGTAGAGAAGCCTCGAAATACTGAAAATTCTACATCACCCTCCACTTCCCCAAATCCTCAGAGGGCCAATTAGCTTTAGCTCAGACTGAGGAGCATGGGCTCCAACTGCGTGCAAGGCCTGCCACTGGCACAGCAGAGACGGCCACAAAGACGGCCAGGACACACAGGCCTGCCGGGCTGACGACTTAATCAGGACTGTGCCCTGGCATTGGGGTGCTTTCAGACGCAAGGCCCCCAGCCCGGGGCTTCATGGGCCTGTGGGGCCCCAATCAGGCACAGCAATCTGATGTCTGTCCCTGACTGAGAGCTGCTGGCCGGGGGGAAAGATCATCGTTTAAAAATAGTCTTTACAATAAGACAGAATAAAATGAATTAACTCTGCACAAGTCATGGATGTACATCAGCACTCTCAGGAAATCGAATATTCTAGTCACTTGAACACTCGTCCCCCCTGTGACTTGGGAGAAGAAGTTTGTATTCATGGAAGGAAGCTGGAAGAGCAGTCACAGAGGGAACTCGGTCATTTACTTTAATTATCCTAAAAGCTTTAAGATGTCTGACCGGTTTATATTTATAAGAGACTTAAGAGGAGTCACCTTTAAACTTTAAGATGCTGGAGCCAAAGAACTGTCTTTGTGACTGTTTACTAGTCCAGTTCAAGACCGTGTGAAAGGGACAGCAGCAAGGCGAGGCAATTAGCCGGGACAAAATTATGTGGACAGTCCCCCCATGAGGGCCTTCTGATTATAAATATGGGTCATTCTTACCAAAATTCATTCATGGTTACTCTCCCTACATTTTACTTATTATCCCTGAGCATCCCTCAGACATGGAATCCTGGATAAAATCAGAGACTCCAGAGATCATCTGGTCCAATTTGCCCATTTTACAGATGGAAAAACTGAGTTCGAGTGAACCATAGTTGGCACAGTGATGCATGTCCAGATCACTGGCCCTTGCATCACATAATGGTGGCAGAGGCAGCCCCTCAGATGCCTGTTTCTCAGAACCCTCTCATTCATCAAACTGTCCGTGCTGGCATAGTGATTTCTTGTATCCTTGAATTACAGACAAAGCTTCTTGAGAAGCAGTCCCTCGCCTCCCCCACTTCATAAGGCCAGGGCCAGGGCGGTGTGTGGTTTCCAAGGTAACACATGACGGGTGGATTCGGCTCCCTCCTGAGCAGGCAGGGAGGAGGTTTGGGGGGAGGAGACACCGCTCCCCACTCATAAACATGGTCTCCTCTCTAAGCCAGTTTCCCCTCTGTGTCCACACCAGGGTTCAAGGGCACAGCGTACCCCTAACATCCTAGACTTCTGGAGCTGAGGGAGCTTCTGGAGGACTTAGCAAGAGGCATCTGCCTGGAAGTCAGTAGAGCCCAGCGGGCTGACCCCAGAGGGCCAGGACTGTCCTTCCTGGCTGGGACACGTTGAAACAAGCCCGGGACAGGGGTTTTCACACCTGTTAACAGGCACAGCACACACCCTGTCAAGAAGTCTGACACAGGATGACATTTCCAAGCGACAGAACAGAAAGTCAGTGCAGGCAGTTGAAACGGCTTTGTCTTCCCACACGGGACACACCCCTGAGCCTGGAGCCGCCAGCAGGTCGCTGTCATGCCCACAGAGGGGGCACAGGACAGGAAAGCCCATTTGGAGGCAGAAAGGGTTAAACCCAAGAGCTTAAATATTTAGCAAACAGAACCAAAATGTCACACAGAGACAGCCAGGGCTGGCATGGTAACCATGGCAATTCATGGCCAGCACAGATCCAGGAGTGCAGACAGGCTGGAACTGAGGGGCCTGACAGAGGAGGTGCATGGTCAGCTTGATGGGGAAGCCCCCCGAGACCCTCCACCCCTTATGATACAAAAACCCCAGAAGCCAGGGCTGTGGACTCAAGCCAGTCTCTTAGTGTAACGAGATTCCATCTTCTCTTAGTAGGGAGCAGATGTGGGAGGGGGAAGAAATGCGCACCCCACTCCTGTTACTCATTTGGATGTACTGAACACCTGCTCTGTGCTAGGGGTCCCGGCTCCAGATGCTGGATCCCCACTGCCACGGACCCACAACCAGGGAGGGGTCAGGCAGGAATAAAAAGTGCCCATAACTGTACAGACACACGGCCCTGGTCAGAACCCTGACTGGGTCAACTCCTTGAAGGGGGACCTTGCCCAGGGAGCAAGGTGGCCTGGAGAAGCTTTCTACGCTGAAACCTAAAAGCCAAGGAGGTGAAGCCAGGCCGGCAAAGGTCTGATGACATTTGTGAAAACACGCCAAAATATAAAGCACTAGACAAGACGAGATGACAACACCGTTACTGACGTGCCTGCCGAAGTGTCAGCCTCACAACTGTCTGTCTTGAAGGGTGGTCTGACAAGGGCCTGGACGCGTGGCCTAGGTCAGAGTGGAGCTTCTGCTTGCCTGCCTCTTTCTCTCTCTTTCTTTGCAGCTCTACCGGGTGTGGGCAGGCTGGGCTGGGGTGGGGGCAGTGGTATCTTGGGTTGGTGCTGGGTCCAGATTGGTTGTTGTCCCCGAGGTTTCAGTTTCTTGAGTGTTCTATGATCTATCCATTCTAGTGAATGGATCAGGAAGCAGATGGGTGTGAGCTTAGCAAAGGAGGCTGTGTTCTAGAATCTTCCTCTCACACTCTATGCCGTTGGGCCTGGAGTCTGGGCACTCAGAGTGCCTTCCTCTCAGCTCTGCACAATGTTAAGGATCTGATGTCTTCAGATGAAATGAGGCGGATAAGGCTGTCTAGAAGTCCCCAGATCTCAGAGCACCCCAATCTGTTCAGCAAACTGAGAGCATTGGCCATCAGCCCTCTTTGAGCACACTGAAAACAACTCAAATCCATCAGTCAAACAGACAGACACCTTTTGGAAATGTCCCTCGGGGGCCTACAAGGATGGAGACCCCAGTCCCACTGGGATTAGGCATCAGACCCACCTTCCTTCTCCTCTCCTTCCACTGACACGCTCCTGGCCAGCTGCATCCCAGACACCCGAGGTCTCTGCTCTAGAAAACAAAGCTAGCGCTTCATCTCCCTGAGAAACAACCGGCCCCCCTCTGGCCACACGGTGTCCAGACACACTTCAAGTCATGCTGCCTGTTAGCCGGGTCCCGTGGGTCTAGGACAGCAGCTCGCAAAGGCAGGACCAGGTATGAGTTATTTCTGGCTTCTCCGTGGCTGGCCCACAGAAGTCCCGGCCTCGGGGTTAAGTTTCAGGATGTGACTGGAGTCTGTTTTATTCCACGGGGACGAGGAGGGCAGGCCAGTGTCGGCCTGAGTCACCCCGCCCCGTCCCCAGCAGCACACTGGTCTCATCTAGCAGTGAGTCCCAGCACCGGGCCGGTGACCCACCTGAGGCCCCGTGACAGCTTGTTACATGATCCCAGGAGGCTCCTGGCCTCGGGAACATCCTGCCACCCTCCGCGGGTGAAGCTTTTTGTAACATGAGCTGGCTCTTGAATCTAATTTATGTCCTATAATTTGGAGTAATTTCCTTGTCAGTGGAGATCTCTATTGGTATTTAATAAAACTATCCTCTTTTACTAACTAATAAATTAAGTCTCCCCATTTGTTGGTCCCCTATGTTTCAGATTCACGAGGTTAATGGCCAATACCTCGTCGCTCCCATTAGCTTTCTACCAAGTTAGAAGTAGATTAAAAGCCTTCCGAGGCCCACATCCATTCTTGAGGGATTCCATATCCCCAGACAGGCAGGAGTGGGCACCCCACCCCAAGGATCTGATGGACGCTTTTTACTTTGAAGATGGCCAGTAACCCCAAACTGAAACTAATTATCTCAAAAGTTCCCTTGCATGCACCGCATGGTATGAAGTCTTCCACTGTCCTGGCCCCATCCTCAGCTGACGGCAGGTCTCCCAATTCAGCAGCAATGAACCACGCACCTGCTATGGGCCGGGCATGGCCCCGACTGCCAGGCACCCCGCCCCCACCATGTGCCCTACAGCTTCATTGAGAACGCCAAGGCTCTGCCTCCAGATGTGGTGTGTCTACACCCCCCACCCCCCGCCCAGGCCCTGAGCCAGGGCACTCCCTCCCTCCCCCTCCCGTGCGCTCCCACTGGCTCCCTCTGGCAGCTGACAGACACATGTGGTCTCCAGCCTACTCAGCAGACCAAACACCCCTCCCTCGGCTCTGCATCCTCTCCAGCTGTCACCTGGCTCCCCTCCATTCACAGCCAAACTTCTTAGAAGCCTGTATCACTGTCTCCACATTCTCACTTCCCACACAGCCCCCTCCCTTTACCTCTGCCCTTTCACTGCAACTCCAGTGACGACACTGAGGAGGAGCATGATGCCTGCCGGGGCCTACAGCAAGGGACCAGAGTGGACCCCAACTCCGCGGCCTCCTGTGGCATAGTCATCACTCCCTCCTTGGTCCTGGCTTTGCGAGTCCCTGTCTCTGGTCTCTGCTGATCCCTGGACCATCCCTTCTCCCATCTTCCGCCTGATGACATCCCTCCAGAGCCTGACCTACACCCCCTTCTCATCCCACTGGCCCCTGCGGATCCAGCCCTGGCTTCCGCCTCACTGGGGGTGCTGGCTGCCCACCCCCCAAACATCAAATACAACCTCCAAGCTGACCTGCCCTCATTCCCCACCTTGACCGTCTGTGTCTGAATCTTATAAATGGCACACTCAGCCACTGAGCCACTCAAACAACAGGTAGGCCCCCCCTCTTCTGCAGACAGAACTGCATCCCAATTGGGGGCCATGTCTGGTCAGTTCTGCCTGCCAGTATCTCACGCACATCCCCTCCTCTGTCCTGACTCTTGTCTTGCCCTGGTTCAGGGTGTCACCTTCCTTCACCTGAAAGTATGGCGGCAAGCTTCAACTCACTAGCCCCCCAAATTGACCCTCAAAGATCACCAGGCCTCAGCTAAAGTGTTGTCCAATGTGCACATCTCATCCCCCTTACTTGAGCTCCTTCCCAGTTCCCTTTGCTGCCTACACAGTTACAAACCTTCCAACAAGGCAGCCACTGGCCTGCCCCACCGCCACAGCAGACGGCCCCACGGCCCGGACCTCACCTGGCGCATTCCGCGCTCTGGCAGTTCCTATGTCAGGGCCTGTGCTTATTCTGAGAACTCTGCCCGGGACAGCCTCTCTGTCCTCCGCCAGGCAAGCATGCCTTCATTTGTGCTCAGGTGTTCGGTATATATCATCTAAGTCAATCTTCACAACAAACCTTTGTGGTAGGAGCTATTCTTGGTCCTATTTTGCAGAAAGAAAATAGACTGAGAGGGATTAAGTAACTTGGTAAAGGTTAAAATACACATAAAAAATGTGACAAAGAGCAGGATTTGAACCCAAGTCCAGGCTATTCAAGTCTATGAGCCCAAGTCCATGAACTCAAGTGATATTCTCAGCCTCCTGCTATCTTGCCTTCTAGGATGGCACCAGGGACATTAATTAGAGCCATACATTTACTCAAGGCTGGCAACTTCCTGGAGCAAAGGTGATTTCAGGGTTTCTGGTACAAGGAACTGGGCTCCAGTCCCAGGCTCGGCACGGAGTAAACCTCATTAAGTATATGTTGAATGAATGAATGAATGAGTTAGGTGGGGAGTCAGGAGCGGGACAGAGAAGGTACTGGGTGAGCAAGAGAGTTCAGTGTTCACCTTGAGTCTGCCGTGCCCAGGGCGTCCACACGCTGGGTGTGCAGCCCAGGCACTAGGCTGCCCGGCAGGCTGGGGGCAGTCGGTGATCTCCAAGCCACGGGAGTAAATGCATGGCCTCAGTGAATAAACAAAGTGCACCTTTTTGTGTGTTTTCACTTCTTTCTTTGTTATCTGGCTTGCAGATAACAAAGGCCTGATCCTTTGAAAGGTCCTTGCTCCTGCGCCTCCCTGGGGGCCCAAGGGGCTGAGCGCTGCACTGTGGAGCTTCCTAGCCACTGTAGTGAGAGTTCAAGCCCCAGCCAGGGAGGAGACCCACATGGCGCAGCAGACCTCTCCTGCCTCGCCCGCTGCTCCCCTCAGCAGTGTACTTCAGTCGATCTGCCTGTTCTGCTCTCTGCTCTGTCTCTGGTGAATCCTCTCACCCCCTGCCTCTGGCCTGTACCCCAGCTCTTGTATGCATAAAAAAAGAAAGGAAGAAAGTTCCTTGCTCCAAAATGCATGAGAAGAGGCTGAGGAGAGATGGGAAGCACCTTCCAATGACGGAGGCTGCCCTGTGGGCATCATGGCCTCCTTCTCCCCCACTGCAGGAGCAGAACCGGGGCTGGGAGGACGTGCAGAGAAGTCTCCAATGAAAGGGCTGACTTTGAACAATGCAAGTTCTGGGCAAGGGAGAGCCTCCCTCAAGAGACAGTGATTTCCTGTCACAGGCTGGCCCTCTGAGGTTCGTGGGTTCCTGCAGTGGGGGTACACCCAGTGATCTCTGAGAACCTTCCAAGCCTGGTTCTATGACTTGAAGCCAGAATTTGGCTGGAAGCTATGCAGTCATGTTTTAGAATTCTTCCTTCTCAAAAACGAAAGCTGTCCAAACGCATAAATAGGAAGTCTGTTTAGAAGGTGCCCCCAGCTTCATATATGTGCTGGGCCCTAGGGGCTCAGCCTGGATGTGAGCATCTGTGGAAGACAGAGACACAGTCATCTGGTTCCTGCTAAAACTTGGCCAAGTGTCCAGCAACTGGCATGGATGAGGGAAGTGGTGAGCGCATCCTTGACACAAGCCCCCGACACCACTCTCTGAGGAGCTGGGCCTCACGCAGACCTCACCCTTCTTCACTGTCCATGCACAGCAGCTAGCCTTTCTCCATGAAAAGTGTTTTCCAAGACTCCCCTATGGATAAGCCTAGGGTAACTCATTCCTCTGCTCTCAAGAAGCAGGTCTTGCAGCCAGTTGGCCTTGCAGCCAGACCTAAATCAGAGAAGTATAGAACCTGGGGGTATAGGGCCCCCAATTCACAGATGAGAAAACTGAGGCCCAAGACCACAGAGCTTAGTGATACTCTTAATTAGCTTTAACCAGATAAGCCATAGAAGCCAACAAATTTTCATTCAAAATACCTGCTCTTTGTCAGAAACTGGACCCCTAGAAATGCAATGATGGGTGACAACTGTCCCTGACATGGGGAAGAAAGACACAGGACAGAGAACAATACAGTTGGGAGACATGCATGAAAGGGTAAGCCCTCCCCCCACACGCACACTGGTTATACCCCCTTTCCATCTGGCAGGAGAACGTCCAGCTACATGCAGGAAGAACTGTACTGAGAAAGGAAGACACAGAGGGAACCAGGTCCTGGTGACCCGCCCATGTGACAGAGGGCCCAGGCAGGATAGGGGCTAGACTCCAGGAGCTGACAGTGCAGGCTGGGCCAGCCCAGAGCAGTGAGAAGACCCGGCCACCTGCCAGGACCTGGCGGTCATGACAGTGACCATCTGGTGGGCCCAGCTTGTCCAGGGACAAGGCCCAGCTGGAAGTGGTGGGGCAGAGGTCATAAGAACAAGCCCGAACCTTCCATTTCATGAAGCCCTGTACTCTCTCCAGTTACCAACCTGCTTAAGAGTTCAGCAAAATGGGTGCTATGTCTCACCTACTCCAGATGAGGAAACTGAGGCCCAAAGATGTTAGTAACAAAGAACAAAGTGTCTGAGCCAGGAGTCAAAGCCACTCTTCCAATTTGTTTCTCTGTACTGTGAGTGCAGGCCACGTGACCAAAGTAGTATCCACTGCCGATAATTAGGGTGAAGCAGAAATCAGCTGTGCACCTAGCAAGGGGCTGGCCCGCCAGCAATCTGGCCTTGCCACCAGCACTCCGGTCCCCGTGCAGCCCAGCTGGGTCAGTTCTGAGAGCTGTGACTGTGGGCTCTGTGCTGGGACAAGGACACCAGGAGAACCAGAGGGAGGGATACCTGCCCTTCCGGTCTCCAAGGAATGAAAGAAGCCACCAGGTTTGACAGCGCTGCAGAGTGGGCTTGAAGCTGGAATCTCCTGCTCTTCTTCCTCCCTTCAAGCCTGGGCTTTTTGAGTCTGTGTTTTCTTTGGCCTGGTGGCACCTTATGCACAGGGCAGGGTGATACATAGCCCTAGAGAATCTTCTAGATGAGGACCTGGGCACCAGGGATTGGCTCCATGGCTGGCTTTGGGCAGCATGGAACCTGGCCTGGTGCCCAGACTGTGACTCCTTCCTAAGCTGGTTCTTGCGTGTCCCTCTTGCCTGTACTCCTGACTCCTTTCTGGGGTTGACAGGACAATGGTCTGGGTCAAAGGTTGCCAGCTTCGCCCAGTTCAGATTCCATGAAGGAAGGTGCTTGGTGGTGTCTGGGGCTCTCAGCCCCCAGAGCACGGCTTCTGCCTGTGCACCGTGACCCTCGCAGACCACAGCATCCCAGCCTTCTAGACTGGTCATCACAGACTTCAGGCCTCCAAGGTGGCAGAAGTCAAAGCTTCACCCTCCAGGCAATGGCAGGAGCCCCTGACACCCAAGAGAAAGCAGCCCACTGTCCGGGAAGCAGCTCCCGCTGCATTGCCTGTGCAGCCGCTCCACCTTGAAAATGCTGTGGCACGAAGGACCAGGTTCAATGGCTTTTTAAGCTATCAGATCACTCCCGTGTGCTCCTCATTCCCTCTGCACGACAACCTTAAAAGACGGAACAAAAAGCCCCACGCTCCAGATGAAGAAAGGGTCACACGTTCCAGCCCAGAAAGGTCCCAGTGCCGGCCAAAGACACGACGTGAGAGGGAGTGATGGCCGAGGCTCGACCCCGGATCCTCTGACTCTGAGTTCTGGTCTTTGTCATTCTCTTGCCTGCTGCCCAGATGTGGAGCTATCTGTGCTTCTCCTGCCAAAGCCCGGGACTATCTCCAGTTCCACACTTACGTGAGAAAAAGCATCTGGATATTGCAGAGCTGCCCAGGTCCCGGGCGAGCAGGTCAGCCTGCAGGGGTGGGAGGTGGGGACACCCTGGGCACCAGCAAACACTGTTCCGTGCCCTCCTGCCCGCCCTGCCCAGCAGTCCTGCCCTGTGGGCAGTCATGCTGGAAGTGCACCGCAGAGGTGCAGCCAGTATTTCTCTGAGAAGTCACTCCTGAGACCCCTGGACCACTACAGACTTCTAGTCTATCCAGAAAATGGTTCCTCCCAGCCTGGCAGGGTCCAGCAGGACAAAGTGTACACTATGTGGAAATACAGGCTCCTGCTGGCATTTTGTGGTGGTGGAGTGAGTGAGTGTGTGTGTGTGTGTGTGTGTGTGTAGGGGACACAGGACAGGCCAGCCTCACTGGGGGACTCAGTAGCTCAAGCTCAGAAGGGATCCAGCAAGAGATGGAAAAGACGAAGCAACCCACGAGGGCTCTCGCAGGACACGATGCTAAGCGAGCGGCTGAGCGGGCCTCCTCCCAAATCATGAAGCCATGTCTGCCTCTGGGATCTGCAGACGATAATGTCCCATTTATTCCAAAGTCACAGGCAGCCTCACAGTTTCCTCTCCCGAGGATCCAAACCAAAGAGAGGAGGCAAGACCCGGGAGCAGCTGCGGGCTCAGCCGCTAGCAAGGTGGAGGGAACAGCCACCGCACCCCGGGGGAGGCCGGGGCACCTACCTGGACTTCACGTGTGTGATAGGCGATGATCAAACCCAAAAGGATGATGGTGGACAGACTGATAAGGCATTTCAGGGCCAACGAAAACATGGAATCCTGCAGGAGAAATGGAAAGAGAGAATCAGTGTGGGCCAGACTGGAGCATCTCATTTTGTTCTGACCAGGTAAAGAGACAGGTGTGGGGGGTGGGAGGAGAAGCATAGAAAGGAACTGCCGCCCGCCCTTCCAGGGAGCTGGACACAGCACAAAGGTGGCCTGAGCCTCAAACCAGCCTTGGGCTGGATCCTGGGCCACCTCGGTCCCAACAGCCGCCCCCGGAATTCTGTTTTCTACGGCTGAATCATATTTGCATTACTGAGAAGAACCCTACTTGGGCATGATGTATAATGTTTGTTATACAAGGCTAGATTCAATTTGCTGATGTGTTGTTCAGAATTTTTGCCTCCATGCTCATAAGTCATATGGACATAATTCTTTTTTGTACCACGATTATATGGTTTGGGCAGCAATATTGTGCCAGCTTGAGCCTCTTTTCTCTTAACAAACCAAAACCAAGGGAATCCCGAGATCTCGCCCATCTCTGACAATGTAGAGTTCATCTTTGCAGGATGAATCAGAATGTCCAGCACCTACTCTCTCCTCCTGGCTTATGCCAAGGACACAGCGGAGGCCAGAGCAGCAGAGAAACTACTGGAAAGAGAAGGAGACCAAATTCGGGAGCAGAGAGGGTCCTGGGCAGAAAAAGAGCCCTGGACTGGAGGTGGTGGGCCACATGCAGAGACCCAAGTGGTCACCAGCATGGACTCTGGGGCTGGCCCCTAGGTCCACACCCTGATACAGCCATTCACTCTTTACCTGACCTTCCACTGCTTATTCCACCTCTCTATGCTGTTGCCTCGTGTATCAGGTGAAGGTAATATCTCCTTTACCTCATGGAGCTGTTGTGAAAATCTAAGGAATTAGTGCAGGCAAAGTGTCAAGACCAGCACCTGGCCCCAGGAGGTTGGCCCCTGCTATCGGTTATTTTGCACCCTCTACAAATTCAGGCCATTTGGCTTGGAGACTTGATAACCTCCTGAACACTTAGAAACAAGGACTAGAAACGTTCCCAACCCCAAAGCAAGACAGGAACACAGTCCTGAGCGGCAGCTTCTCTCCGTGCATCCTGTGACACACAGCACACGAGAAGTCGGCCCTGTGCCCCAGAGCTGGCGGTCAGAACAAAGGCTGAGTTCTGTACAGGAGAGCTGATGAGGCTTTGTTCTCACCCATCAGCCCAACAGACATGGGCTCTATCCCAACTTCACTGATGTGACAGGTAGAGGCTCAGAGGGGTGGCCTGTGCCATAGTTCAAAACCAAGGCACCTGACTCCTGGCCCTCAAGTCACTCTCCAAAGAGAAAAGAGTAGAAACATGAGAAGCGCCCACTTCAACAGACCCAAATGACAGCTGAAGACAATGGCAGAAGGGACTCCAAGGACCTGACTGCCAAGTGACACCTACAGTAGAGCCGGGGGTTCAAGAGAGGGAGGCACTCCTAGCCAAGACTGCCAAGTGACACCTACAGTAGAGCCGGGGGTTCAAAAGAGGGAGGCACTCCTAGCCAAGAAAACTTTCAGAGACAGTAAGAGGCAACCAAGATCTGAGGGTGAGGGGTGGCGTCCAACATGACAGTCATGGGGTGAATGGAGGACTTGGGTTTGAACCTGAACTTCAAGAAGCCCAGACTCAGGTTCTCACCTACCCTCTGCCAACTGAGACAAACGGTGTTTCCCTGGCATCGCTCTCTCATTTATTTGGTAGAGTTACGGAGCCCGCTCTGTGCTGGCACAAGTTCATGCTGGGACCCAGGGGGGACTAATAAAGCGGCTCGTTGACTCTCTCCTTCTTCCATAACTACTCAGCCACAGTAACCACGGGCTGCTTGCAGAAGGCTCCTGCCCACCAAGGCTTCCTGGCTTACACACAGACTCTGACTTTCTGCACTTCCACACTGCATGGAGTCATCTACTCAGACGAGGGTCTAAACTTAGGCCAGTTTTCATTTTGCCTCTTGCGCGTTCTACAGTTTCACGAAGAGCAGCGCACAGGTATGGCAGTGACTAGGGGTGTCTCAGCTGTGCCCCTCCTACTGTGCACACAAAGAAAACAGAACGCCATCCCATCCTTCAGAAGGCACTATTACTTGGTGCCTGACGCACCACCAAATCAGAGACTTAGACTAAGCTAAAAAGAATGGGCAGGGAATCCAGGGGTCTCAGGCTGATTTAGGATAAGACAAACCCTCCAGGAATCCAGCAGGGACAGCTCACAATGATTTTGAGCCAGAAAGGACCATAACTTTCTTCTCAAGAGGATCTGGAGGCATCTGGGGAGCATCAAGTCTCCCCTAAGGGAGGGTTTGGGATCAGCTGTACATTTCAAGCTCTAATTTGTGTGGGTTTTTTGGCAGAAATTAACTGAAATCAGAATCCAAGTCTATTTCTATCATTTTCAGAGGAAGAGGTGAAGGGAAAGGAGCCAGATGCTGTCTCCTCTCCTTTGAGCCTCTTCCTTTTGTTCTAAAACTCAAAGTCCTTACGTAAGAGGTGACTCCCACCTGCTTCTTGGTTCGAGCCAGTGCAACCTCCCTGGCCAGCTCCAGCCCCATGGGGAGATGAGCCAAATGCACTGAATCAGGAGGGAGGCTGGTCACCTTCCAGATTTCCTTACGTTCGGTATCACATGTCAATACAAAAAGAAACCATCAGCCATTTTTAATCGTAAAACATGTCAAAGAAGTCTGGATAGACTAGAAATGTTTATCACTTGTTGAAATGTTGAATTATATCATCTTTGCTTCCTGAACTCCAGGCAAATTTAAACTGATCTGGTTCTTCGGGTGCCGGCAGTTGGCTAATCAACTGCCATAGCACACATGGTCAGGGCACCCCCATACCTGCTCTACCCCCATCTGAGGGCCAGAAGGGACTCAGGGCTGGGAGGAGTCCTATGATCAACTGGTCAACCCTTCTCCCTTGCAATTCAGATAGTCCCAATGATGGAGTACTTATCCTCAGTCCACAGAAATGTTTATGAATAATATCCCAGCAGAAGAGCATCACTTTTTAAAGTTATTTATTCCTCAATGCCAAATAAAAATTAGAGTGGTTAAGTAAATTCCAGAACAGCCAGTGACAGAACACTAAGCAACAGCTAAAATCCATTTCCGTGGAGAATTTCTGAAGACATAAGGGAAGGTTCAAGATACGACAGAAAGTGAAAAACCCAAACTTCAACTCTGTATATGGATTTGAAATAATTTCCAATTATTTTAAATTTTTTTACTTTTTTAATGTTAAAAGAAACCAGTGAAAATACATTAAATATCCTGAAATACTAGAGCTTTTTACTTATTGTTGTTTTCCCCTTTTTTATCCCAAATTCTACAATGAGAATGGACCATTTTTTATCATCAGAAAAGTTTCTGCTGTTTTGTAAAAGCTGAGCCCTGGACTGCTAGAAGATGTCCAGGCAGATGGGTGATTTGTCCTGGTGACCGGCCTCAGGTGACTATAGGGAAACCCTGAGGCATCTCATCCACTCCTTTGAGAGGGATGAAAGACCCGAGTCTTCTAAATACCAATCGCTTACTGGATGCTCATTTCCGAGAAACACGTTGTAAGTGTCACTCACCTGCCAGGTAGGGGCGGAGGACACCCGGCCCTGGGCTGGGTAGAAAGCTCCCAGTCAGACAACATAATTGCCCTTCACCCAACTCACATTCTGCCTGAATCCAGGAATAAAACATTTATACACTATGCCCCTGCTACTCTGAGTACACTAGGAGCATGGTACGTCCTTCTTGAGACTACTTAAGCGTAGTGCTTTTATTTTTACCTGACATGTATAATACCAGTTCTATACCATGTCCCAGATGAGACCTTCTACACCCTTTACCTCACATCTTCGCCCTACGTACAAGGTCGTAAGGTCTCCATTTTACTGATAAACTGAGGATCAGAGAGACGATGAAACTTTTCCAGGGTCACACAACTTGCCAGATGCCAGATTTTTCTATTTACCATGTCCCACCCACCCACTCCCACCCTCATGCCTATATAACGAACCAGGTTCCCATGTGAGATAGTAACTTCCCGCCCTCTTGGTAAGTCGGGCTCCTGCCACCAGGGGCGCACGGAGGAGACTGCGGCAGGGTGGGAGATGAACCTCATTCCTGCAAGACACCCCATCCCTGTGGTCTCTGTTAGGTCCAGCCCTTCCCACAGCTGTGATTTCTCACTGACGACAATCTAATGAAGCACTAAGTGTGGGCGCCTATCACGCAAGGTGAGCGTCATCAACCCCCTTTCACAGAGGAGGAAACTGAGCAGCCGACAAGTTACATAATGTGTCCAAGGACGTGGCCAGCAAATGACAAAGTAAGGATGTGAGGAACTGGATTTGCACCAGATGTGTCTGCCCCCAGGTTCCATGTTCTGCCTGGGCACCAGCACGCCCGGCCTGCCCATCACGCCTTGCCGGCCTCCAATTTCTGCAGTAAGGTGTCTCGGAACCGCTCCTGCCTGCCTCCCCCGAGGCTGTGCAGGGTGATGGAGTGTGTTGTCTGGCTTCAGAGCCAGCCGTGTAAATTGCTCTCCTGGCCTGCCTTGTAGCTTGCAGAATTGTAATGATTACGGTAGATCTTCCCAGAGACTTTGAAGTTCTAAATGCATTTCATTGTTCAGAACATTTGAGAATAACAGAAAACTGTGCTTGAGGGTAGAGTCCTGGAGGGACACTGAGCCAGTGAAGTGCCAGCTTAGCCCAGGGAAGGGTGTACAGTCACCTTCCCAAGCAAGCTGCCCGGCCGGAGTGCGTGCGCACGCGTACTCACACATGCCATGTGCTCATTAATTCTGTCACTGACTGGATCCCCCAGAGGAGAAGAGGTGACACATCTAAGGTCTGCATTTACTGAATGAAGACCCTTTCTGACATCACTGGTTTGTGCATTCGATTTGGGAAATAACTGATTTAGAAATCTTTTCTGTTTAATAAGGTCAACTTTTCCTTCAATTTCATGGAAAGCCTCCAAATGGATTGATATTCAGCATCAACTTAATCTTGTGGCTCTGTAATGGTTGTCCTAATTAGACACTCTTGCTAATTAATGCTATGCAAATTAAAACCAGTCCCACATCCACTGGCAGGGAAGACGGCATTCCTGGTGGCTGTTCTGTGAGACCTGACTTTCCCCCAACCTGGTGCGCTCTCATCAGCAAGCCCTGCTTCTTCTTCCTCTGCTCCCGCCCTGCCGCTTACTCATGATCTTCCCTTCTCAGCCACTGCTCATCTCTGGGCTCGGGCTTGCCCTCCCAGGTTCAGCTGCCTCATATAAGCACAGTCGTGGGTGTACCCGGCACCCTCAGCGTGAGTTCCAGGTCTGGCTCCTTCCAGAAGGCAGCCACCACAGTCCGATTTTGGTCACTCGTGGTCCTGGATGGAATCACTCAGGCCTTCTGTATCCTCCGCTGTGCACCCCAAGAGTAGGGGAAAGAGAAAGCTATCACGCTGGGATGGGGGTTGGACCCTGGGAGCCTCACAGGACAGCCAAAACTCTGACAGGCTGAGAAAAGTTCCAAGATCCGGGAAGCTTCATAACCAAGAGGGCTCTGAGCTACCCTGGACTTGGCACAGACGGCCCCGGGCATCCTAAGCTCTCTTACAGTAAATGCCTGGCTTTGGCTACGCTGTTCCATTCAGCTAGGCCTTCTTCCCCTACCCTCGCCAGTAAAATGAGACTCTGGGGCCAGAGTCCCTGATATTCCTCTAAGCCGAGGGGTCTGTGGCCCAGGCACACACCCGCCACGACGCGCACAGATCCTAGGCATACACTCCCGCATCTCTTCCTCTAATTTTTCTTTTCCTGAGCATTTCTATACATGATTAAAACGAGTGTGAAATACTCAGCAGCAAAACTTCCTCGTGCTGTCTTTTCCACAAACAGAACCAGGTAAGACTGTTACTTAGTTTTGGGAGAAAGGAGATTACCATTGTCTCTTGGGGAGCAACGTGGGATCTGAATAGAGACCAGAATTTGAGTCATGCCTTTGCCGCTTACTAGCTGTGTGACACTGGACCTATCACTTAACCTCGCCAGGCCTCCATTTCCTCATTCTACACAGACCGGGCCTCACGGGACCTACCCTCACTTTACTTGCGTGAGGAAGAAGTGAAATAATGCCTAGGAAAAATTTCTTTTCGCACAAAGAAAAATCGACATTCTTTCATCACCAAAGATGTCCTGTAAACTCAGCTGGCCCAGTCTGGGACTGCTGAATGCACCTCCAATATCACCATTCTCGGGCTGTCTGAAGTCACGACACTGCCTGGCACTTCAGAAAGCAGCACTGGCAGTCTGCAGGGACCAAACCTGCCTCAATCTTCCCTTCACACAACTCCGGTACTTCCGTGCCCAGGCCCGGCACCGGGCACTTTCAAAATACCAGACACCCCCTGCCCCATCCCCACCTCCAGCCTGCTGAGCCTGAATCCCCCAAGCAGATGAAGGGGCAGGTGAGCGGGGCCCTGGAAGAGGACCTGGCTGCAGTGCTCAGGATGCCCAGGGAGAGAGAGGGCCTGCAGACGGCCCTAAAGGACCTGAGGAGGCAGCCCTAGAAAGGCAGATGAACCTGACTCTGCACCCTGCCTGTGAAGTGAGGAGGACAGACAAAGGGGACTTCAGAGAGTGCCTTCTCCCCAAAGTGCTGCTTGCTGAGGAGGCGGCTCTCCCCGGGGTGTGCAGTAGAAGCAGGCCTGAGATCTTTTCCTGCTCAAAGCCCACAGAGCTTGAGCGTCACACCTGGATGCCAGAGGCTGCCGGCACCTGGCCCGCCGTCCTGAGGCCATGGTGTGGGTGAGGGCCTGTCTTCACCAGGTGAGGGCCTGTCTTCACCAGGTGAGGACCTGTCTTCATCAGGTGAGGGTCTGTCTTCACCAGCTAGAGATGGGACCGAGCACCCTGCTGCCTTTTCTACATCTGAGGCACTTCTTACACAGAGATGCTTCTCTGGCTCCCTCCTCCACCCCTCGACAAGGGAATGCAAGAGGCCTAGTCCCAGCTGGGGAGAAAGAGAGGCTAAATCATCTAGACTCTCCTGTCTGTCCCAGATGCCAGCAAGGACCGGCTGACCAGGGCCAGGAGGCAGGAAATGACCTACAATCATGGGAAGATGGCGTCTCAGACTCCCCAGTAACCACCGTCCCTGCCCCACGTCCATACTCGCCAGCTAAGCTGGGAGCTCTGATCCTCATCTAAGTGCCCCAAGAACCCCACTGGCCTCTCTAGGGCCCCACACCCTGCCTGAGCAGACCCTGCCGGACCACCCTGGCCCTCACTGCCTGCACCGTGGTGATGAAGCACTTGCCACGGTCTAAGCCCCCTTCACATGCTCTCATTCACTGTTCCTCAGTCGCCCAGAGGGAAGGCCCGGAAGAGTGGATTTGACCATTTCGCCACTGCAGCGCATGCCTAGAACCTAGTTCAGCATAAAATGCATCAATAAATATTAGATGGACACTGAATATTTGAAAGAAGGGAGCAAATTTTTGAGATGTGTCAAGTGAGTAAACCCTTCAATCCTAGATTTCCAAATGCATGAAAACAAATGGGACGTGACCAAAAAAAAAAAAAAAAAACAGCTGACAGTTATCATGCACTTACCATGGGTAAGAGGAACTGTTCTGATTGCTTGAGACCCTCAGAATAACCCTCTCAGGGGTCTGGGAAACTCAGTCACTTGCCCACTGCCGCTGAATGAGGAAGAGGAGGGGGCCAGGTTCAAAGTCAGACCCAAAGGACGATGTCCACCTGTCCACCCAGTGAGCCTCAGAACACGTGGGTGTCAGTCACTGGACATCACCCTTCCAGGCCCAGCCTTCCCCGGTGAGGCCCAGTCAGACCACAGCAAGCCTCAGTAGCTCGCTGGCGTGATAGACCGTGAGCAGCCAAGGTCATGACTGGGGTCTGCACCATCGCTGCCAACAACCCGGTGGGGCCTGGTGAGGGGCAGGCAGGCAGGCAACTCTGGAGTGAAGGAAGCTAATGGTCTCAAAATAAAACTCATAAAGTCAAATTGGCCTGGGGCATTTCTCTGTGTCCCCCACTGTGTCACTCCCAGAAGAGATGGAATCTGATGTCTGAGGGACATCGTGCAGCTAATGACAAGGGCGCTCAGGTCTGGGCAAAGGGTGCTTGGCAATATCTAGTGAAGCCAGCATGGCATCAGCATGCCAATTAAGAGGAAATGATTGTCCCCAGGCCCTGGCTCTCTTGCTGTGTGCTGCCCCAAGGCAGGCAAGAAAAGGTCGTTTGGGAAACCACGCTACCAAAATATCAAGTTGGACAGGTCACCCACAAACATAATTCCAATTAAGGCGATGGTTTCCTTTACAAGGTCTGAGCAGAGGGAAAGCAGCGTATCATGGATTTTCTACTGCGTGCCTGCTAGGATTTATTTTCCTGCCCCTAAGGCAACATGATGGAGTCCATGCTATTCAATGCTATTCATGTTACACGCTTGCCATGTGCCAGGCACTGTGTTAGGTGCAGAAGATAGAAATACACATGATGAGATGACAAGGCATTTTGTTTTAAGGCAGTTTCTTTCTTGCTTAAGGTAATCAAAAGCTGACCCACGATGGCTGCTCTGGGTACAATGTAAGCTCTTGACAAATGTTGGATGAATGAATGTATCAGGGTAAATACAGCCTCCAACTTTGGCACTCTATCTAGACAGGAAGAAGCCCGTGGTGAAGTACATCTCCCCAGCCACCGAGGAGGATGGGATGGGGAGATGTTGGGACTAGCGGGATGAGAGGCCACTAGTCCCAACAGCCCAGCCGTTCTGGAACTACGGAACTTGGTCCCTCTCCAGAACAATTCAATCAGTATCTCAGGGGAGGCCTGGGCACTGACATTTTAAAAACTACCTCAGTGAGTCTAATGCGCAGGCACGGATGAGAATTGCTGCTCTCGGAGCACAGGAAAGATGCCCACAGGCTGGGACCGCCATTATAGCCTTGCGGAGAGGCCATAAACCAGTAAGTCACTCCACAGGGTGCTGGGGCCCCGGTCTTGAACTTAAAAGGAAACTTAAACGCCATCCCAGGCAGTGGCCTGTGACTCTCCACGCAAGAGTCCTGGCATGTGGTCATCGGGTCTCTGTTGACTAACTCTAGGACTGGGGACCCTCTTCCTCCAGGCGGCCCATGTCTCCTTGGAAGACTGACTTTTTCGAAGGTCTGGCTGTGTTTTGTAAAATGACCCTCAATAAAGTTAAACAAATTCTTCTGTGGGCCTCTCTCCAATGTGGCATCCTGGGTGCCGATTTGCCAATTTCCTCCACAAATGAGTGCTCCCTGAGTCGAACACCCACAGAAATCCACAACTGCCTTAGAGATCAACGAGCCCCGCCCTTCTTCTCCATGAGGACACCGAGACCCAAGGAGGCTGGTCCTGGCCCCGTGAGGCCACAACCAGCAGAGAGGCAAGGCGTAGGGCCCAGGTTTGAGGGCTCAGGCAGAGGCAGGCCTGCCCACCCCATGTGGCCTACTTAAGAAAATATAACAGCCAGTTCCTGGAAGTACCTGTTCTCCAAAAACCTACACCTCGTCCTGGCAGTTGCCTTCAAATCTCTCGCCTAACCACTCTGCTTCTCTCTCCCATAAGCAACCTGCTCCTGACTGCCTTTCACCTCCCTCGGCTTACAGAGCGCACGCGCTCATGGCCAGGCTGCAGTGCCTCTGCTCTCGTGATGTCAAGACACCCTTCTCGGCCCTGATGACGCACGCCTGTCACTGTGTCTCATTCCAAAGGTCCCAACCCCCAACTTTATCTCAGGGGAGGCATGTATTGTGTCTCGCCCCAGCCCCAGCACCTGCCCTGGCAGCTGAGGAGTCCTGAATGACACCTCACCTTTGTTCTCCACACTAACCCAGGAGTGCAGGGCCCTGCCTGGAGACCACTCAATTTGCCATTGCCTTTAGCGAGGGGTGCTCCTTGCAGATAGATGTTCACTGCTCTCTTCCCCGTATTTCCTTCCTTGCTGAAGCCCCTGTTTCCTTGAACATCTGAAACATAGAAATGTGCTTTCTGAATAGCTTGCTTTGAAGTAGTTTTATTTTCTTATTAAAACCTATCTGGCCCCCACACCAATAAAACAGCAGGAAATCACTTTGCTGTGCAGAAAGCTATGTGTGCACCCTAGGTTTCCAGCTACAACCAAGCCAGCCAGACCCAGTCCCAGGCCCAGGCTCCTCTCTCCCATCTTTCCCCACAAACTCTCAGACCCTCTGTAGGGTCAACCAATTGCAATGAGCTGACTAATTGCATCTTCTATGGAGAGACTTGAAGTAAGACTGCTGATTCACATCACCTGATTGCCCCAGAGAAGCACACAATGGTGTTAAAGACACAAAGCTAGGCCTACAGACAACCCCCGCCCCTCCATCCCTCAGTCCCATCACCCCTCCAGGTCATCTTCCCTTGCCTTTCCTTCCAGCCCCTGCCTCTGTCTGCATCAGAAGCTGCTGTGGTGACAAAAGCAACGCCCTGGCCAGCGTGGACTTCCTTGTGCTGGGTACCCAGGGGCCAACTCACTTCCATCCCCCACATGGAGCAGAATTATCCCCTAGGCCTGGCAATGCTTAGAGCAAATGAAAATTTTAAGATGCCCAGAATTCACTGGTGGTGAGAAAAACAACCACCTGGCAGGCTCCACGACATCTCTGAAGGCTGTTCTGGAGCTTTCCAGATAAAGAACAGCCCTGTCGTGTTTCCCTGCCATACCGCTAGGCTTCCTGGAGCAGCAGCTTGGGGCAGCACCTTGCACTTCACACTTGCGCCCTTGCCAACAAATGTGAGACAGCAGGTCCTCCACCAAGCGCACAGACTCAGCAGGAAGGGTCCAGAGAGGGCATCTGCCCCACCTAAGGCCACACAGCAGTGATGGGAAAGGCTCGCCTAGCCCAAGTCTTCCAAGGGCTGGGACAATGTTTTTCCCATGTCCTCATTCTGCCTGTGCATCAACTGAGCTTCCTGAAAGGGACTGGACCCATGTGAGTCCTCTCCCATCCCACTGCAGGTACTCAATTCCAGTTTGAGGAAGGCACATTTCTTCAGTGGCTCATTCAAGGACAACTCAGGAGAAACAGTAATTACCTCTTCCAGGTTCTCCGTCCTTTTTTGCTTAAAAATATAAAAGCTTAAACATAAATAAAGGGAAATGGTCTGGAAAAATAACCAGTTGGCATGGAACAATCAGCATTTCATGCTGCATAAGAAGTGGAAATGCTGTTTTTCGGAAACAGCACAGCCGTGAGATGTTAACTCCCTGCCACTTGGCACTGGCGTTCCAATTGTTTGGATGTGATGGACGATGTTGATAGAAGTGGTGGAGACCAAACACGGGCTATTAATAGGTGGAACATGGCACTTTGCTAAAGCCCTCACTCTCTCTCACTAGCTCTCTGGCACCAAACTTTTACCAACCTGCCTACCTTTGCTTTGAGGCGCCATCAGTTCCAACTGTGGGGCACCCCAGAGTCATGTCTCTGGCCCACGTCTGGCTCATCTGGAAGCTAGAGCCAAGGCTGTGGGCCCATTCGGGCTCCGGCCTGGGCAAAGGTCAAAGGGGAGGCCCCCCCCACCGCACAGCACATTCGGGAGGTTACTGCAGCCTCGCCACTTCTCCACATATCTATTTTATCCATTTCCTTCATCCGAGAACTTGAGGCAGGCCCCATCTCAAGGCAGCCTAATTGGTTCCAGTTACAGCTGTTTCAAGGCAAAAGAACCTCACTGTCCCCTAATGGAGGCTGCTTCTCAGCAGATTCAAAGCTACAAGGACTTACTGAAACGTACTACGTGTCAGCCTCGGTCTACACGTGTTCCTGTGGGACCTCACTTAATCCTCACAGTGAGGTTTTACTGTCCCCACTTGACAAGTGAGGAAACCGAGGCACAGAGCGATTATACGACATGTTAAAAGCGCCTAATTGGTAAGTGCAGGAGTTTTCTAGTCTGGCCCAGAATTGGAGAAGACCCAGGCAAATCCCTGCCAACCCCGTGTGTCCTGTGGATGTGGTCACCTCGCCGACAGCCTGGAGCCGGGGGGCTGGCTCTCTCCTGAGCCCCAGCTGTTCCCACACAGCTCCCTGATCCCGGCCAGCTGAACTCTACCTGCACCGGGGGAACCGGGCCAAAGACCACAGCTGGATCACTGGCTCCATCTCTATCTTTAGCATCCATTAAAAGAGAGTCCATATCCTCCTTTCCTTCCAGTTCTCACGAGGAGGGCCAGATGATGAACGTGGAAATGCTGTTCCACCCAAGCGTTCCCACGAGCTTAAGACAGTCTGGAGTGACCACACATCCCGGGTTCCCTGAGGGGCCCAGCCTCCACGTATCCTGGCATCACCGCGAATACGAACCCTGATTATCAGTGTAAGATGCTCGAAAGCATCCCGGTTTGGACGTTAAATCAGATGACCTCTCTCGCTATACAACAACAGCTTCCATGGATCCGAGAAAACTGGGTCCCCTCCCCGCCCCTCGGCCCCCATAATTCCACACCCATCTGCTCCAGGGGTAGGGTCTGGTGCTGCCCTTGGCCAGAATCCCTGTCAGCAGGCTCATGAACAGGTATCATTTCGCTATATCAAAGAAATTATTAGTAGAATCTATTTTTAGCAGGGCAGCGTCACAGTGCCTGGATTAATTGCAATTACACGTCACTCCTTTAAGGTTTATTCTGTCAATTACGGACACTCTCAGTCATGTGCTTTGCCTGCCTTATCCCTTTGTGGCTTGAATTTCTTAGCACAGAGGAGCCTGTCACCATGGAGAGGGCTGAAGATTAGAATATATTAATGACTGAATCACCGTGTGTCGGATAAGGGCTTTCCTGAGTACAAAGCTTTTCTTGCTCAGTTTCCTATTTGAGCCCTGAGAGGTAGGGACAGCCACTCCCATCTCACAGACAGGAAAACTGAGGCTCAGAACACAAAGCCAGGGGTTTGGTCCGTGCATCAGAGTATCCGAGAACACAAAGCCAGGGGGTTGGTCCGTGCATCAGAGTATCCGAGCTACCCCGAGAGCTGCCCTATACACGAGCATGTCAGGTAGCCTTACTGAAAGAAAAAACCACAAGAAGAATATGCCCATGCTGGAGAAATGTATACACTCAGAGACCCTGAACTTCCTCCTCTGCCCTGCAGCTGGGGGAGCCGCTGGGGTAGCAGCTCACTTCTGCTAGTGAAGAGATGGCAGGACCCCACTTCTCAGTGCTGAGCAAGGTGGGCACCCCAGGGGAGCACCATGTCTTCTACTTGAAGCCCTTCATTTGGGCTCCTGCCCAAATACTGTGCCTTACACTGGTCCTATTATGCCAGTTCAAAACAGATCTCCAAGACCCCCTAGTTGAAAGCCTCTTTTTACAGATGGGGAAACTGAGGCACCAAATGGGGAGTGACCATGCTCCACCTTACCAGGGAAGGAACGTGGGCCCTTCCTGCTCCTACATTCTTCTGACCACAGCTGTGAGCTGCAGCAGAGAATTGGGGGGCTGTCTGGGGCGTCCTCTCATGGAGGACTTTTCTTCTCATCCCGTTCTCTTTCCTCCACCCTCATTCTTACTCTCTCATTCTCTTCACCCACATTCCTTCCCTCCTGCACTACTTGTATTGCCCGTGTTTTCTAAGAATGGGTTTAAGGTTGTCAGCCAAAGCTTCTCACTGCGCTGGACCCCGTGGCTGAGATCCTGCCGCCCGGAGGCTCCCGCTGGGCAGTCTGGGCCCTGTTTGTCTCTCCCTCCCCATGACTGACACAGGGCCTGGCACTTAGTAGCAGGTCCTCAAACATACTTGAATGAGCGAATGAAGAAATGAATGAATGCCATACCATGCCAAAACCCACGGTGAGAGAATCAAACAAAGTCACACCCTACAAGCTGCTCTTCCGGCAGTAAATAACAGGCAGTAAATCGAGGGGCGGGGAATCTAAGCCACCTTTAATTTCCTCATTCCACTGACTAAACAGATACTTATTTGCTTCAAATCCATTATTTGAGCCTTAAAATAAAAGAGATGTGATCAAAGAGCAGGAAAGCAGACAGCCATCCACCCCTCGTGGCCCCTCACGCTGGAGCAGTCACAGGCGGGCACTGAAGCTGAGGAGGCAGCAGCACCAACGGTACTGGTGCGGCCAGCCCTGTCTCCTCCCACAGTCATTCCCAAGCCTCCTGCAGAAGAGGCTCTGGGAGGCCCCTGGGCGGAAGAGCAAATGCCAGCTCCAGCAGCCCCGCTGCTGACAGCACACCGAGTGTTTACGCCTGGGTTAGAGCAAAGCGAAGGCTGCGCGCACGGCCAAATGCACTGCCACCTCCCACACAGGTGTCACTGGCTCCCAGAAGGGGACTCCGAGTCAGCTGCCTCTTGTCCCTTGGAACCGGGTGGATGGGGGCGGGGAGCGCGTTTAGACCCAGGGAAGTGAATTCTCTCACTGACAAATCCAGCTGGTTTCAAAACCCAGGGCTGGGAGCTACGGGGTCAGGTGGGCTGGGGTCAGGGGGACAGTGCGCCACAGAACTGGGGAGGCCAAGCAGGCTGTGAGCGGCAGGTCAGGAGCGCACGTTGTTGCTGGTGCAGTCGCCTCTCTCCCTCCAGCTGGTGCCAGTCGCTGAATGTGGGGGCACAGCAAGGAGAGGAGGGTCGGGCAGCCAGAGGTGGACAAGCAAGCACAGAACAAGGTGGTGAGGGCTCACAAGAGAGGTGATCGTGGGTGTGGCAAAAGTCGGAGCTGAAACAGGCTATCGTACAAGCCAAGGTCACCAGACCTAGAATCTGGAGCTAGACTATAGTTCCTCAGGGGCGGATTCCTCTGCACCTGCTCCACCATACGTAGATTCCACACACAAATGCTGCCACCCCTCTGCCTAAATCCCTTCTGGGGGGCCTCTGACCTCCAGGATGCAGGTGACCCCCTACGCAAGGGACCTGCACAGTCTGATTGAAGCCCACCCCTCCAGCCCCACAGACACCACACTGTAGCCACGCGGCATCAGCGCCACAGTCCGCCATGCCGCACCACAGTCCGCCAAGCCGCACCACACTTCCTTCTCCTGGCCTGTGCACGTGCTCGCTGAGCCAGAAGCGGCCCTCCGCCTCAGCGCGCCCATTCCCAGTCAACCTGCAGACCCAGCCTCTCACCAGGACCTCGCCGGTGGCCCGCCAGCCACACCTCTCCCTGCGCACTGAGCGTCTGTGTGCCAGGCTGAGGCTTAGCACGGAACTCAGGTCCTGTTCACCGTCCAGCTTCTCCCCGACCCCCGGCGCCTGGCAGAGCAGCTGGCATGTGAGAAAACTCCATTAGTGCTTGTGGGATTAATTATCAAATTAAGAAGCGGTGAACCCCTGGACAGCGTTGCCAGGGCCTGGTCTCTGTTCCTCACGGAGCCACTTAACCTACAGAAGAGCCACGACCGCTGTGCAGATCACTCTTTAACCCTGACTTCCCTACCTCCCTCCTTCCCAGCGTGGGAGGGTCCGGGGTCTCTGGCCACAACGCAGAATTCTGTGAGGTGGTTCTCTGTGGGGTAAATGCCAGCTGAGGGTCTCCCTGGTGGCGCAGCAGTTTGAGCGCCGCTTTGTGAAGCATCCGCGGCACAGCAGCGCGAGTTCGATCCCCGGCCAGGGAGGGGACCCACATGGTGCAGCAGACCTCTCCTGCCTCGCCCGCTGCTCCCCTCAGCAGCATATTTCAACCCATCTGCCTGTTCTGCTCCCCACTCTGTCTCTGGTGAATCCTCTTACCCCCCAAACCTATGGCCTATCCCCCAGCTCTTGTATGCATAAATAAATAAATCTTTTAGGAAAAAGAAAATATCAGCTGAGATCAGGGGGCTTGAGTAACGCCTTGGGGTGCTGTGGACCCAGGTCACTGAACAGAGCAGCCAGGCTGGGTACTGAGTTCACATCTCCGTGGAACGACGCAGCCGCTGCTGGCCAATAAGCTGCAGTCAGCAGCCCTGGGAAGCTGGGTGAGCGGTGCCACACCCCCGGCTGCTCCAAGGCTCAGGACACTTTTACCTCCAAAGGAGTGGTGAGTCCCCGGAGGCCCTGGGAGCCCTTAGTGATGTGGTTTTAAAGACTGTTTCACTTCCAAATGTTGTGTGCGTGACACCTGCCTCACGCGCCCTGCGCACTACCGCAGCAGGAAGGCGGCAGGACCCCACCGAGGTGGAAAGGCCTGAGTAAACGGTCCACACACAGTGACCAAGGGCCGGCCGGTGCGGAGGATGCTCCACAGGGACGTGCTCTGGGCTTGACCCAGCTCAGCTCTCGCGTGGGGAGGTGGAGCACTCCGCACCCCACGCCTGGGCAGACCTGGTGGGCCACACAGCTGAGCTTTTTCAAAGCTACCCCGTAGGGCGCTGCCAGGGCTTGGGCCACCAGTGAAAGAAGGGTTTGGGTGATGGGGCGCAGAGACAAACACAGCCAGGACAAGGTGCCGGCAGCCACATGCCAGAGCTGCTTCTGAGCATCACAGCTGGTTCTCACCAGCACCTTGACGGCCAGGCCTTGCCGGGCGGGCGCAGCCAGAGACAGGCCCAGCGGCAGGATGGGGCCACAGAGCTGGGGAGGGGTGGCGGGCAGCAGGGGTTGCTGAACCTCAGCCTGAGAACCTGGCAGGAAAAAGCCCTGGAAATTGTATTTCTCCATTTGGTTTGTCTATTTGTCTCTTGTAATTTATCTAGTATTTCCCGAAAGGTCACTGGGTGGCAATTTCAATATTGTAAAATTTGTAGAGATGCTCTAAAAGAATGTACAAATTTCACAGGCTTATGCTGGCTTAAAGGTAATATATTTTATTAAAGGTGTCTATTCTGAGTGCACTTTGGATAGGATTTGGTAACCGATTGGTTAGAGTTCCAAAAGGCCTCATACTATTAAAAGATTCACTGTGGTTTTTGGGGTGGTAAAAAGAAATAGAAATCAAAGGCATTTGGAAGGTATGGTCTGTGCATGGAGGGAAAAGGGGGACATAAGATCACAAACGCTGCGTCACTTACAGTCCTCAAAGCGGGGAGCTGGGCAAGGAAGATGCTGATTAAAGGCAAGAGATGCACGTCCTGTGAAGGAAAGCTTGCCACCTTCTGAAATCTCACAGGACCCCTTCTCACATCCCTCTCCAAGCTCCTCGTTAGCTAACTTCAGAGGAAACGAACAGGAGCCATGGCCTGAGGGTAGAGAGTCCTCTTCCTGGTCTGGACACACCAGCTTCACCTAGCCAACACCTTGCCCCTCTGCCCCAGTCAGAAGCTTCTTTCTCTCCAAACAGACGAGCCATTTCCTTCCTGCCATTTCCTTTCCTTCCAGGAAGCCATTGACTTCCTGTCAGGACAGCTGAGGAATCCAGGGAAATATGTGTCCCTTACAGCCTCTGCCCCAGGCTGGCAGAGCCTCCGACAGTACCCAGGAACAGAGTTGAGTGTTTCAAAGACTGTCCCACCAACACCCTCCCCAAGACACCCTCCCAGTAGCCTGTGCCCCAGGCCATACCACCAAATCCATCCTAGCATCCCACATGCCTGTGTCCTGGGCCTCTGTCCCCCACAGGCCTTTGTGGGCCCCAAGACTCCATCTCCAAAGCTACCAGGAGATGCCTGGAAGTCCTGACGTACACGCACTGACAAGCCAAGTTCTTCCCAGCTTCTTCCAGCACCCACCCTGGGCACCTATCTGATCACTAGCTCCCTGGGGACCATCAGGAAGGCTGAGGCCTGCCCTGGGCTGCAGAGAAGGTAAAGGAGCACAGGAAGAGCTTCTCTAGGAAACAGGGGCCACCAGCAGCCACTTCAGGGTCAGCCCTCAGGGCTAAGCCAGAATAGAAATGGCAATTCTCCCTCTCCCTCCAGATCCCACAAGAAATGCAGTGAGAGACAGAGAGGGGAACAGAAAATAATCACTTCCACTTATTGAGTCTTCCCCAAGAGACTGCTTTACCTCCTTTAGTGCCCCACAAACCCTGTGACAGTGGTTCCCAAATTCAGAGCTCATTGTCATATGAGGAGTGTTTTTAACTTCTGATACCAAAGTTGCATCCCAGACCAATAAAACCAAAAGGTCAGAAGCTGGAAGCCAGACATTAGAACTTTTTAAAGATCCACGGGTAATTCGAAAAATTAGCTAAGTGATAATGGAGCTATCACTACCCTCATTTTATCAATGAGGAAATTGACACTCAGAGAAGTTAAGTCACTGACCTGTAGCCACACAGCCTATGAGGGATGGAGCCAGGATTGCAGTGCAGGCCTCTGTGAGTCCAGCATGGACCCCTCACTCCAAACCTCCTGGAGTCTCTTGGACCTACCAGGTACTGCTCACCCACCCCACACACACACACTCCCCAGCCAGCACGTCCCCAGGGCTCTTTGTATGTGAGTGGGAGGGAGCAAGGAGCGACTGCAGGGCTGAGAGAGAGGCCTGGGTGTGAAGGGCCTGAGGTGTAATGACAGGACCAGCAGGTCCTGCTCCCTCCTCTTCTGACAATTCCATTTCAGTTCTCTCCAAAACAGATCCTGGCCTACGGGGGCCCAAGAGGATGTTCACGCAGAAGAGAACAGTGTGTACTTGCTGGTGAGTACCAAGAGCACGCACATCTGGTAGGGGCGGAAGTCCAGGAGTCAGTGAGAGGAGACCCCAGCGTGCTCAGAATTAGAAACCCAGGGCTCTACCTGCTTCTGCACTGGCTGTGTGTCTGGGGTAGTCACTTACCCTCTCTGATCTCAGCTCCCTCCTTTGAACCACAGGCGACCTTCCATACTATCCTTTAGAGGGCAAAGACATCCTGCTGTCCCGAAGTCAGCCCTGATCTTGGTCCTGAGCTGGTGTGTGGAGGAAACAGCTGTGGCCGCACACCAGTCAGGCAGAGTCCACACCAGTCCACACCAGTCCCCACAGGCCCCTGGCCCTCAGGGCTGCGTGGTCAGGCCAGACCGGCTGGTGCACCTGCTGAACACATGGGCAGAGAGAGAAGTCCAGAGGCAGCACCCTACACCTGCCCAACCCACCTGCCGCAGCAGCACCTCCACCCCCAAGCAGCACTGCTGGGTCTGTCAGCACCACCTCACCCAGGCCCATCCCACCTCAAGTGGGGAAAAAGAGGGCTAGGAGCAGCAGGAATTACTCTGCTCCCCACCCTAGTCCTCAAAATCTGGTCTCTTTCAGCCAGACAGACAGAAGCTGACCTCCCCTCTGTGGCTCGCTCAGGAGCCACCCCCCTCTGAGAGCTTCTCTGGCCTTCCCTGACAAAAGTACATGTCCACTTCTGTTCCTGGCTCAAACCTCTCTCCCTGCTCTACATCACACTTTGTCCCACCATCTGTTTAGGCCTCTGTGACCAGGAGGCCCTCAAGGGAAGGAACTGGATCGTGGTCAGCAGAGGGGACAATGCATCATGGTCAGGAGAGTGGGGCTTTCGAGTCCGGACACCTGGCGTGCACCCTGCTTTGCCACTTACTCCTGTGCAAAATAGGAAGTAGGAGCAGTGACTTCAGAAAGTGGCTGCAAACATGAAATGAGAGGATGCATGTAAACCTGTGGCTTAGGATAGGAACTCAGTGAGAGGACGATGGAGTGTCTTTTAGCTCCATGTCTCAGGGCTTGGAATAGGCCCTTGCTCCTAGAACTATGAGCTCAACAAGTGCCCTGACTGAGCTGAGCCCCAATCATTTGCAGACTTAGAGCTTTTGCCTTTCCAGAAGCGAGAACCCCCTGCCCCAGAACAGAAGCTGCCCTGTGCCAGCACTTCCTGGAGAACCAGCTGTCTTACCCCTCCCAGTGCCAGCCTCCCTCCACTACGGCTCCCCAGTACCCATTCAGCCTGAGCTCCCACACCCCAGACTACCAGGCAGCATTCACCGGGGCCAGGCCTCAGGAGTCCTCAGTCCCAACCTCAGCCCTCACCAGATCTGAAGTCCTGAGATTAGCAAGGGTCCAGGAAGAGAAGAGCCAAAGGTGGAGTTTTACATTACAACCAGGAGCCAAAGCCTTCCAAGCAAGAGCAGAAAGGTCCAGAGAGAACCCAGGAAAGGTGAGCAGGTCTCTCCTCCAGACGCCTTCTCACCCTCATTTCCATAAAGCTGAGGAAAAAAGCATTTGGCAATAGTCACAATTCCAGATGGCGCATAAGGAAGTCCGCCACCTCTGCAAGACAGATGCTCGGAGATATAATGACCCGGGGGACTTCTCGGGGAAAGCTGTACATGGAGGGATGGCCCCGAGACTTCATGAAGCCAGCTCCACATGAGAGCAAGGCACAGGGCGGTGTACCCTGTCTTGGTGGCACCCCAATGAGTGGGAGGGGTGCTGGCACAGCCCAGGGGCAGAGAGGTGGACAGAGGGCCGGCAGGAAAAGGCTAGAGAATAGTCACCCTTAGAACCAGGAGGAGCTGGGGAAGGAGAGTGGGTGCCCCCGTTACTCCAAGATCTGGGCAGGCATCCTCACCCCCCACCGCTTCCCCTCTCAACCCTCCTCCTTCCCCTCCATAATGCAAATCAAGTGACTATACAGATTTGCATAATTCATGCATTATTAGTACGTGCTCCTGTCAGGCTTTCAGACTTTATAAAGCAATTTTGCTCTCTTTAATGGAGAGTAAAGAGTCAAAGGGAAGATTCTCTGTCCTTTCTCATCAAACACAGTAACAGACTAAATCTTAACTGGGGAGAGGGTCAGCGAGCAGCGTGCAGTCACCTCCAGGCAGACGGACGCGTGACCAAGCGCTTGGTTCGGCCTTGGCCAAGAGCGAACACAGGTGCGGGCACAGCCTCGTCAGGTCCACCAGCCCGGCTCTGACAGGGAGTGGTCCAGGGAGCAGGCTGCCCCCCGGGAGGCGGAGCCTGTGGACATCACCACTATTCGGTTATTTGGGTTCGCAGGTGATTGATGAACAACAAACGCTACTCTGCACTTGTGTTGCCTTTTCATGTTTTATAAAATGCTTCACTTCACGCTTGCTCAGTCCCCACAGTAAGCCTATGAGGTTGGGGCCTCCCTGGTGGCGCAGCAGTTTGAGCGCTGCACTGAGATGCACCCACAGCACAGCAGCGTGAGTTCAACCCCTGGCCAGGGAGGGGACCTACATGGCGCAGCAGACCTCTCCTGCCGGGCCCGCTGCGCCTCTCCAGCAGTGTGTTTCCGTCCATCTGCCTGTTCTGCTCCCCACTCTGTCTCTGGTGAATCCTCTCACCCCCCACACCTCTGGCCTGTGCCCCAGCTTTGTACGCATAAATAAATTTTAAATTTTTTTTAAAAATAAGCCTATCAGGTTGAAAGGGCAACAGTTTTTTATGCATACAGTAACTAGGGTGTAGGACAGAGGTGGGGGCGGTGGTGAGAGGATTCACCAGAGACAGAGTGTGGAGCAGAACAGGTGGATTCACTGAAATACATTGCTGAGGGGAGCAGTGGGAGAGACAGGAGAGGTCTGCTCCCTGGCCGGGGATCAAACTCGTGCTGCAGTGTTTGGCAATAGCTTGATAGAGCTGAGACTTCAACCCCTGCGCCACCAGGGAAGACTGGAAGGGCAGCATTTTTACCCACACTGTAAAGACAGGGAAACTGGGGTCTGGAGAGGTAAAGTCTCTCTCCGACCACGAAACGTGGGCTTCTGTATTCTCTCCTCTACGTCAGGGATGGCAAGTACCTTGCTGCTCCTCCGTCCTTCCTTGCCCAACACTGTCCCCACCAAGCTCAGACTGCACCTCAGAATCCTCAACACAGCCCTCTGGCAGCTGGTACCAACTGTTCAGAGCTGACACCTCAAGGGAACCTGTTTGCTGTTCCTGAGCAAAACCTGCCAACTCATCGGCCAATGCTGTCCCTGTGCCATGAGCTTCTGGGAAGGACCTATGGCCAGGCTCAGCCCAGCTGCTTGGCCCCAGGAGCCCCAAACAGCCACACGTCAGCCCCTCGCTGGTTCCAAATGGACTCCAGATGGACCCAGATGGACCTGCCTGAGGAAGCAAATCCAGAAAAGAGACTCTCGCTCGCCCAGCTCCCAAAGGTGGCCCTACCACACAGGACGTTGAGCCCATCTTGACATCTGCTTCAGAAGAGCAGGGACCAAAGGTGCCTGGCTCTAAGACAGACCAGGGCCTGGCTGTCCCTGGCAGGAAACCCACCGAGGAGCTCAGGCAGAAAAGGGGCGAAACACCACCGACCCCCACATCACACACTGCCTGGGACTCGGGGCCTCAATCAGCCCCAGAATGTGCTTTCCTCCCTCCTACATTGCCGAACCTCTCCAATCTAGAGAGATGTTCCCACAATCCTTCCACAGGGGCCCCTCCTACAGCCCTGCCAGGAAACCTGCTTACATCGTGGTAATGAAACTCGAGAAGTGTTCATTTTGATCCTCATGCACATCCGTGTTAGGCAAGGTGGAGCAATGGAAACCCCAGCCAGTCTCTTGCCTTCCCCAGGTCTCCCCTCCTCAGCCCATCCCCAGGTGAGGGATCAGACCCTCCTCAGAGGATGGGAGCCATCTGCCGGGCCCAGGGTGGGCTGGACAGGAGCAGGCGGCCCAGCACCAGCACCAGTCAACACCAGCCTCCCAGGCCAAGGGGCTTTTCCTCTGGACCCCCTGGGCTGGGCGCTGGCTGGAGGGAGCTAGAACAGCTCCAGAGGGCAGACACTTCGCCCTCCCGGCCTGAGCTCCTGGCCTTCACCTCCGCTGCCCGTGTCTCCTCAGCCCTCCTCTACCCGCGTCCCAGTGAGGCTCCCTCCTGGCACGTCCAGGCCCTGGGCCCTTTCTGGAGAACCACCAGCAGGGACTCCCAAGGGCAGGGGCGGGAGCATCTGCTGCAAGAGGAGCAGGATTTTATCATTGACCTTATTTAGAAGAGCCGTAAGTGTGGCAATAAAAAAGCAGACTGTCTTTTAGTCAGGGTTTGTTTTTGTTGATTTTTTTTTACATTCTCTACACACAAAGTGCCCCTTTTTGTCTACACTGGAACAGACTGCTCCCTCCAACCCCCAGCGCACCCCACCCTGGGACATCGCTGCCATCGAGTGACTGCGGCCAGTTTCATTGGGGCTTCTGCTACCTGCACAGGCATGGCTGGGGTCATAAAGGTATTTGGGCACTGCCCTTTGAGGCAATCCTGACCTACCTGCCTATGGGCAAGGAGGATGTTACCGAAGCAGCCTGCTTCTTTATCTAGACCCGTCACCACAATGTGGGGGGCCTTATAACAGCCCCAAGCCCGAGTGCTCACCCCACCACTTACACGCACGAGTAGTCCATGACGATGCCGAAGTTCAAAGTTACCCTGCCCAGTCAGGACCCAGTCTCCTGGCCCCACGCCCCCTGCAGGAGGCCCCCAGCCTCCCTGCAGATCAGCCGCACCAGCACCCCACTCTCCTCCCTGCCCAACCTTCCCTTCGTGCAGTCACCAAAGGGTTTTGGAAGGCCCTCTGTGCCGGGCACGCCCCTCATCCCCTGGCAGCCTCCTGACAACCAGTCCTGCTTTGTGGACAAAAAGCTGCCCTTGGGGTGTCCAGGCCACACTGAGAGGGAAGGGGCAGGCTGGCGTGGACATCAGCTCAGTGATTCCAAATCCAGGGTACTGTCCACTCTGGAGTCTGAGCTGGGCTGGGCCCCCACGGAGCCCCCAGGCAAATGTGTGGCCAGCCCCTGGGAGGGAGGCGCTGCAGAATGAGGCTGGGCTGCCCCTGAGGCCCCCACTCCCGAACACCTCCCTGGAGGCCCTGGCCGTAAGGCTGCTGTCTCAAACGGTAGATTCCAAGGTGAATGAGGCCGCTAATGGAAGACCCCCAACATCACACCATTCCCGCCAGTGTGTTCTGGTATTCTCCCAGCCCCTCCGAGCACACATGTCCAAGACTGAGCTCCCCGGCTCAGCTGCTTGCCAGGGATCTCCTTGCGACCACAGCCTGCCTCTCCCCTCCCTGCCACAGCCAGTCTGTCACCACGACTTGTCAGTTAAAACTAGTGCCCATTTATTGAGCTAAGAGCATTACATCTGTGCTCTTATTTGATCCTCTCCCATAACCACCAGTGCGCTAAACATAATCACTTCCATTTTACACACACAGACTCCTGTTTAGGGAGCCAGGCACAGAGCCTGGCAGCACCCGAGCTACAGGTGAGCAAGAGTGGCTGGCTCCTGCACACCAGGCGATCCCTCCCAGGTCTTAAAACAGGCAGGAAGAGGGTGTATTCCATCTCCCTCAGGCCTGGCAAGACACCAGCGCTGTGCTGAGCCCTGGAAGTTCCAGGAGGAAAGCCCCCCAGCCAGAGTGGCGGATGCCGGCTGGTGTGGGCACTGTGCCACCACACCCTGGCACTGGCAGGCTGCTGAGGGCTCACAGCGCCAAGGAAGAGCTGGTGTGCAAGCAAGAAAAAGGGGGGGTGCAGCGGGGGTCAGTCCACAGTGCTCACTTCGACCCCCACCTACGACCTCGCTACCTAAGCTGGAGAAACACGAAGCCCACCCTGTGCCTGCCTCCCCAAAGCCCCCACATGCTCCCACATCTTGCCTTCCCTTTGCCTCCAGCCCAGTTCAAGCCTTCACATCTCCTGCCTGGAACGACCGTAGGAATCATCTAGCCAGCCGACTGCCTCACGCTCCCTCCTGGGCTCTCCAAGCCCTGCTGGAGCTCCACCAACCCACTCTAGTGCTCAGACACCTTCCCTTGCTCCCTGTGCCTTTAGATGAAAGCACAGACTCAGCTGTGTGCGAAGTCCGCACCAGCAGGTCCCGTGTCCCCTTCCAGTCCTCAGTCCCCAAACTTCCAGGAAATCGGAATTCCTTTGTCATGTCCCAAGAACACCAGGCACTCTCTTACCCTGGGCCTCTGCTCAAGCTGTCCTTTCACCTCAAACATGCTCTCCCTTCTGACTCAGGATGCCAGACCTTCTTTCAAAGTCCAGCTTGACCCCCTTCCTCTAAGAGGTCTCCAGAAATGAAGAGTCACAGGTGGACCCCAACACGACACTGCACCTCCCAATTGTCACAGCCTGCTTCACTGAGGGCAGTGGCAGCCTGAACCCCTGCCTTGTGTATTGTCCATCTCTGTGCCCCCCCAACATTTCTGGGCTGGTGGTTGGCACAAATGGGCATCGGTGAACATCTGCCCAGTAGAATGTCCCAGAGCTTTTTAACTTACTGCTCTGACCCTTCCCAGACAACAAGTCCTGACTCTCCCAGGGGCTGGCCTTGGGCACTGAACAAATACTTGTTTCCCAAGGCAGACACTAGGGAATCCTGGCCCGCTCACCGCAGAGGAAGTCGAACAGTGCCCGGCTAGCACACCCTCTCTCCCCCTGCCAAGAACCCTGCCACTAACCAGCTCCGTCTCCCACTCACACGGCACAGAAATAATAGCCCTGCGTTTCCCTGCAATTGCATCTTCCCCAAATGGAGATGTAGTGCCGCTTTTTCAAGGAAATACAAAACAAGGAGCCAGATGGGGCAGGCTTGGGGGAGCAGCTGCAGGCCCCCTGGGGCAGGGGGGGTCCCAGGCTCTCCTCTGAGGTTCTCACTCGCTGCTGGAGGAGAAGCAGCACAGCCCCACCGCCCCGTCACTCAGCGAGCACGGCGGGCTGGACGTCGTCCCTCACAGGCCCCACTCGGTCCCTACCACTGAGGAGACAACGAAACCCGTTTGCAGACAAGACTACTGGGGACAAAAGCCATGGAGACCAAAACAGGAAGAACTCTGAGTCAGGACTTGCCACCAGCCCAGGACGCTTGCTGCCACAGGACTAGCCCTGAGAAAAGGGGGTTGGGGGCAGGGGCAGGTAGCATGCTGCCGTTAACAAGGCACTCTCGGCTGTTTTTTCATTTATCCTCACAACAGGCTAAGCAGGGGCTCTCAGCCTGAGCATCAGTGACATTTGGGCGAGTAATTCTTTGCAGTAGGAACTGTCCTGTGTGGGGCAGGCTTTCACCAGCATCCCGGCCTCCCCCCACCAGTGCACACCTCCTGGACTGGTGATGAAGGTTCTCCAGACATGACCACGTGTCCCCCTGGGGAGCAAAGTCATCCCCGTTGAGTGCCTCTGATCTCCTGAGTTGGACGCTGGATTCACAAAAAGGGAGATGACCTCCCCACCAATTTCATATACACGCAACCCCCGCTTCCGGTTCGCGGCTTTCTCATCTACTTCTGCTGCCCATAGAGTATCTTCACCCCAACGTAAATTCAGATGTGCCCTCCACACGGGTGGGGGTGGGACATTCCTCACACTCCCCTGAGCAGAGGAGGAGAACCAATGTGTACTGAGAGGCCACTTCCACCAAGCCAAAGGGCAAAGATCATTCGTGAACATCAACTCATGAAATCCTGTGAGGCAGGCTCCATCACCCCACTCAAGAGACTGAAAAACTAGATCACCCAAGTCCCACAGCCGGTGATCTAGACCCAGGGTCAGGGTTAGAATCTGGACCCAGCAGGACGGGGCTGCCAGAGAGTGGTGAGTGAACAGGCCCCAAGACGCTCTCCCTTCAGACTTAAGACCCAGTATTGGACACCAGGAAGGTTGAGGGAAGACCTTAAAGGCCACTCTGCCCCTTTCTCTGAAGGGGGCAAGTGCGGTGGTTCCCCCATCAGCCTCCTAGACTGGTGGGCACTCTTCAAGATCAGACGCTCGGGACACGGTTGGTGAACACGTAGCTGGGGGCGCCCAGTGGCTGGTCCTCTCCTACTCCCCAGCTGTGAGACCCTGAGGGGGCTGCCCCACCTCTCCACATTCCTGCCGCTGGAAAACTGAGAGCACGACTTGGAGGGTCTTTTTGGTCCCAGTAACTTCCCCTAAAACCGTTTTCCCAGTCATGCTGGGCAGCTTTGACCATTTATGACTTTATTCATTAAACTGCTTTGGGGTGAGCCCCATGCAGGAAGATTTGGTCTTGAAACGTGGGCGGACCCAGAAAGACCCTTGCCGCTTTCAGTGACCTTCAGGAATAAGCAGCGACGGACTCTCTCGAGATCTGTTTGAATTTTTTTTGGTGAGGTCAGCTGTGCCATGATAGCCCTCAAGAATGGAAGAGGAACCATCCAGGTCAGGAGCAGAAGCTTCCACACGTCATGCTCTGAGCTCCCACAACCAGAGCCCGTACTACCTATACCGCATGAACACCGACACACCTCAAATCTACCAAGTCCAACGCAAACCCCCATCTTCCCTCGAAACTACTTCTCCATCCCAAGGAGCAGAAAGCCCATCCTTGCATTTGTTTGGACAGAAGTCTTGGCCACACCTTTGACTTCCTTTTCTCTCACTAGCTCCCCACCTCACCCCCACATCCAAGTCATCAGGAATGCCTTCCTTCTGAAGAGTCCAAGGAGCCAACCCATGGATCACCAGCTCATTGCTACCCCCGGGATCGGAGCACCACGAACCCTGACCTGGAGGTCCCCCCAGCCTTTTAACAGGACCCCCTGGCCTTGCCCTCCCCACTTGTTCGCTCCCAACACTGCAGCTGAAGCGATTCTATTAAAACGGAAGTCTGACCATGCCACTTCTCTAAGTCCTCCACCTGCTCCAGCTCACGCAGGGTCAAAGCCAAGCTCATCACAAACGCCTGCAGAGCCCGACAGAGCCTCTCTGCCCTCACGCTCCCGAGCCCCACACTCGCTTCACTCCGCCGGCCTCCTCGCTGCCCCAGGCCTGCACTGTCCAGACGGGAGCGCCGGCCACCTGTCCGCTGGGCCCTGCAACATGGCGAGGGCATTTTACTCACATGAATTTACATTTGGAAGCTGACGCTCCATTCATTTACTGGAAAGCTTTTAAATAATATTTGCAGCAACTTGGGTGTGTGAGTCCACCTTCTTAAAGGTAAACTTTGAGAACTCTAAATATAGACCAGGTATTTGCAGTAAAGACTGTGTCCCATCGAGGTGTACTGTAAGATACACGCCAGGTTCCGAAGCCCTCCCATGAAAAAGAGAATGTAAACCAACTGCACTGACTCTATGTTGATACGATAATATTTTTACTACACTGAGTTAAAGAAAGATATATTAACATTAATTTCACATTTCTTTTTACTTCCATGAATATGCTACTACTAATTAAAATACCTGTGGGGCTCACGTTATACTTCCACTGGACAGAACTGCCCAGGCCGTGCAGTGTAACCCCAAACCAGTGCCTTCACCTCACTGTTTCCTCTTCCCAAGAGGTTCCCTCCCTCTCCCTAAAGATCTTTCAGCAAATGTCACCTTCCTAGCGAGGCTTTCCCTGAATACTTACTTAAAATTACAACTCTTCCCACAGAATTCTCTACCCTGCATCCCAGCTTTATTTCTCTATATAGCATTAACACCATCTAACATCATGTATCATTAATTTGGATAGTTTGTCTGTTTAACCTACTCAAACATAAGTTCCCAGGGATTTTTATCTGTTGACTACATCTGTGGTGCCTGGAACAAACCTGGCACTTAATAGCTGTCCAATAAATATGTGTTGCATGAATAAAGTTATCTACTTTTCTCCTAAGCTCCCTGGTCCTCTGGCAATCTCTCAAGGGCAGCGCCAGGCTCACACGAGGCACTTGGCACGGCTGCTGAATGGCAGGCTTATCTGTTACCAGGAGCACGGGGGAAACAGAGGCAGCCTAGCTGAGTCATCCCTTGGAAGGTGAAAACACCAAGGGTCCTTGAAGTGGACACCGTGTCTCCTCCCCCCTGCCGCTCGCTGCCCTCTCCCCCCGCCCCAGGAAGGCTGCCCATTGGCCCAACAGCCACGGTACTTCAGGGGAAGGTACATTTCCTTTCCTTCCCATCGATTTTTATTCTCCCAGTGAGAAGAAAAATCTGTTTCCCCTCCGCCAGAAGGCTTCGAGCCACGGCTACTTACATTATAGTAATTAAATCCCTGCTGCTAGGAGGGTTCAGGAGCCGAGCAGGCCTCATGCCAAGGGCTGGCCTGCAGGGAGGAGGCAGCAGGGAGGGAGGCTGGCCAGAAGGGCCTGTCTCTCTGCTGTCTCCTGATAGTGAGAAAATCCATTTAGTCACAATGCCTTCGCAGGTTTTCACTCTGAGGACAAGAAGCTAAACCAACCCCCAGCCCACCCCTCCCAAAACACACCTATTCCATCTATTCGATAGCCAAGTGCTGCTGCAGCTCAGGGGCCACTGCTTTCCTCTTCCCTCCCGCTCCCTAATTCCATCAGCTACTCGCCAGCCACCCGTATAATGGACAGCAGAGCAGCTGTCATCGTACTCAACCTCACTTTCCCCATTTTCCAGATGACCAAAAATAGGGCCTGGAAACCAAGTTCCCCCACTGCTGGCTGGGGCTTTTCTCTTCACCCACAATCTTTACTAGAATTCAGCAGGGTCTCAAGCCACATGCTTTACATGCAGTGGTGGCTCACTTAATCCTCACAACCACCCCAAAAACAGGGTTGTGATTAACCCCCAAGGAAGCAGAAGCAAAGCTTTAAAGCCACTAGCTCCAGGCCACACAGTCAGTTAGTGTAAGTGACAGAGCCGAGACTCAAGCCCAGATCTGCCATGTCAGCCTGTTCTCCTAACACCAGACTCGCCTGCCCCTACATAGGCAGCAGAGGGCGGTTGGGCGACCAATATGAGGGAAGATGGTGAAGGTGAGATGGGCCCGTGGGGAACAGAGGGCAGGGGACAGGCAGGAGGATTGGGAGGGTCAGCCTCGGATTTGTGGGTCAAATCAGGCCGTGTATGTGGGGCTCTGCCTCTGATCAGCTCTCCACCATCCCTGTCATTACTTGTTCCCCACTAGTCTGTGAGTGCTGAAAGCCCAGAACCATCCAGAACACCTGGCCCCATCAGCCCTCATGAGCAGTTATCAACTAAAGACCAAAGTCTCAGGAAGCAGGGCTGGGGCGGGCTGAGTCCCCAGGGAGCCATGAAGAGAGGCCAACAGAGGAAAAGAGGGACAGAGAGTCCGCATGACACTGGGTGGGGCCAGGCGGACAGAAGGGGCACCAAGTGGGGCCTCCATCCAGACCTCTAGGTTTTGATGAATACGTCTATGTTTGGAGTTTTCAAACTACAACAGATCTTCGATCACCATCATTCCATTTAAATGGATTCATTACAAAACACATAAGGAATAAAACAATCCCAGGTGCTACTGGCCGAAATGGCATTTGAGGATCTGCCTTCCTTACGCCTCTCTCTGCTCGATGGCACGGCGTCTAAGTCCTACCCACAACTGTGAGCTAGGACTTCCACAGTGCACGAGAAATTGGCCGTGCACAAGCAAGCCAGGTGCCCAGTGCACCGCCAGGTCCAGCACTGTGTCTTGTTGCATTTGTTCTTCATGACACGTGTGCTGAGGGAGAAAACACCATCCCACGTACAGATCCGGAGACTGAGCCTCACAGAGGGCAGTTTTCTCCTCTGGGCTGCAGGCCTGGGAAGCTCGGGGACAAGAGCATGTAACCTCGTACTGTTGACCTCTGGGTCGACCCCTCCAGCGCCAGGGTCACCATCCTCAGCCCCAGAGCCTGGCCGTCCCTGTCAGGGTACCCAGGGCTCCATGAGCATCGACAACCCCTGAACCTAAGCTGACTCCCCCTCCCCTTGTCCCTCCGGAGCATGAATTATCTACTACGGCTCAGGTGAGGCCTGAGGTGACCTAGTGAAGAGGGGGATGTGTGGGGAGGAGAGGCGTGCTCTTGAGAGCGTGAACAGTTTTGGGCCTGAAAGAGCCCGGTCAGGAGGACCTGGACGAGCTTGTCTGCACGCAGACCTCCACCGCTTCCTGGCCATGCCCCGGGCCAGTCACCTAACCTCCCTGACCTCAGGTCCATCATCCGCAGAAGGGGCAATGTCACAAGGGTTAAGTGAGACAGGTGTGCAAGTGCAGAGCAGGCTCTTAGGAAATGTTCCTTTTCCTTTCCTCCCGCATCTGTCCCTCTTCTCTCTCCTGAATAAGACTCAGTGTTGCTTCAGCATCGTTTTTATGGAAGAGGGAGAACATTTCCCCTTTACAAGAGCAGCATGTTCCCCAGAGCTACTTGAGGACAGAACACTGTATATGATCTATCCACCCATGAGGAAACCCTTGTGACTCAACCTCCATCCTGGACTTTCACCCACATCAGTTGCATTTTGCTCCTGAGGGGTCTTTCCACCACTGGGGCACAGTGTGGGCCCAGTCTGTGTCTTACACCAAAATGTGCTCCCACCTGCTCAGCACCATTATGCCCCCATGATTGGGGGGAGCGTCCTGGCAGTGCCAGGTGCCAGGCACACTCAGCCGTGAGAGGGCAGGGGTCACAGGCCCAGCTGTGTGGGGCCTCCGATGGGCCCATGGCCACTGAGTTCTCAAAAGAAACAACCAAGGCAGAGCCGATCATATACCAGCATGGACCATAAGGCTCCTGGGCCCAGAATTCTCCACCAGACCTCAGAAAAGGAAGTAGAATTCCACTTTCTAGACAGAGGCCACTGTCAAGGCCACACAGTTCAACAGTCCACAGATAGAATTTGAGCCCAAGTCTGTGTTGAAAGCCTGAGCTATATTAGGAAGAGTCAGCAGAAAACAACATAGAGTTGGGGAGATGCCCGACTTTAATCTTTCATGGCACAGACCTTTGCACCCCTGGAACCCAAAGGAGGGCCTGCCACTGGCCTGAGCACATGTCCCGTGGGACTACGTCCCCAGCTCTTGGATTCCGGTTGCACCCTGGGCATACAGGACTGGGTGGCCTTGGAGAAGTCACATGACTTCTCTGGGTCTGGAGGGCTGAAGGCCCATGGGAGGGTCCTGCCACCCAGGCTGGCGCTGCTGGCCACCGTGGAGCCTGGCCATGCAGGGAGGCCTGGTCTACACCGAGTCAGAGGTCATCACAGCAACTCCATCTGAGTCCCTGCAAAAGCAGCAGCCTGACCCAGAGCACATGCTCACCCCAAGCCCTCATCTCGGAAGAGAAATGCCATCTAGGCCAGAGGCCCTGGGCCTCCCCACACGTGGGGCACTATGGGGACTGCCTGATCAAGGCATCATCTACCCAGTGGAAGTCAGAAAATACAGAAAGGAAACGGCTAAGCCCTAATTTGTTAAAATCAGAAAACTTCTTAAAATGGAGAAAAGAGTGCAAAAATCCCTGCAAGTGGAGCTTTGAGAGGATGCGGGCTGGTGCAACTTAGGCCAAGGTGCAGGGAAGGCCCAGCATGTGTCGGCAGCTGGGAAGGGCAGTTGGTTGGCCAGCTGCTCACTCAACCATTGTCATGTTTAACTCTCCCCAGGCTGGGAACACAGCTGTCTCCTTACACGAATGGGGAAACTGAGCCTCGGAAAGTTGCCCACCCAGCAGCGAGGGGCTGGGGCGGAATTAACCCCTGGGAGCAGCTTCCTGACTCTCCCTGGCCTCCTACAGGCAGCCAGCCCAGCACCCGCGGCCTTCCCCCTCCCTCCTGGACAGCCCTGGTGAAGTCACCCACCTTCTGGGCTTTTCCACCTATAACTCAAGCTGAGCACCCGCCAACGGAGCTTGCAGATGCCAGCTGGCAGGCCAGTGCCCACCAGCTCTAGGGGCAGGCACCAGTCTGTTCAGCCCCCGCGGGGGCATCTTTTAAGACAACCGTCTCGTTCATTTGACACTGAGCACCATGCCTGTCCTTTAAGAAAAATGCCCGACAAGCTGAAGCACAAATAACAGGTGCCGACTTGCATATTACTCCACACGTCATCTGCCTGTTGTTCACTTAGCGTCACCCAGGTGCCGCTCGGAACACCACTCTGGATACCTCGAGACCAGGACATGTAAGGGGAGTGTGGCCTCCGCGCAGGGCCAGCGTGGTCCCCGCATTCTTTTCTTCCCTCTTCCTGTCCCAAGACAGCCTCTCAGTCACCTCTCCCTCGGCCCGTGCTCGCACATTCTTTCTGCCTGGTCATCATCTATCCCCCGACCTTCCTCCGGGCCTCTCAGCCTCTGGCCTGGCTCCATGGATTTATTTTTGTTCTCTCTCCACCTGTGCTATTTGCATGTCCACACCCAATTAGCTGTGCCCAGACCACAGATCGCTGACTCTGAGTGTAGAATAACTGGGCCCAGGAGGTAAGATGGCTCCAGAGGCCCAGGCCAGGCCGCCGCTATAGCCCTGCCTTCCAGAGAACACCCTGCTTCCCTCTCACTTGCACTGATTCACCCCCGCGGGCCCCTCCAGACACACGGCAGGCGGCCCACCACCAAGCTAAGGCCACCTGACTTGACCAGAAAGGCAGCACCTCCCACTGGGCCCCTCTTCCAGAGCCCCTTTCGACCGGGCCCTGTGCGCGCAGGTGCCATGGCACCTGTGCCCCTCCCGGCTCCCCAGTGGCTGTGGGTAAACAGGAGCATCTTCTGAGCCCTGACCTCACAAAAGCAACGGCGGGCAGAGGTCAAGGGGCGGGACATATCCCGCTCCTGTGCCTGCTGTTCAATTAAGATCATCTCTGAGAAACCACCTGTGAGAAAAGAGGAACATCAAGTCCCCAGGGCCTGAGGAGAGAGAACTCTGAGGCCTGGCAGGTGTAGACATTGCCTAAGTGTCAAATCACCCCTCTGCCCTTGCACCGACTGTGAACATGCTGTTCCCTGCTCGGAGCTTCCTAGGGTGAGCCCCAGGCCCGGAAACTCACAGAGGCTTCTCGACCTTCCCGTGTATACCCCATGCAGGATATCCAAGCCACCCCGCTCTGCTCCTACCACTCCCCCTCTCCCTGTCTCCCACCCTCTCGCATCAGAAAGGCCCCCCTGCCTAGGACCTTCCCATCTTGTCTAGTCCTCAGGCGCCAACCCCGCTCCGACAGGAAGCCTCCCAGCATCCCACAGCATCACCAAAACCACAGTCCAGCCTGGATAGATGCTGCCTGCGTGCAGGTCTGACACCCTGAGAACAAGTTTAAGGACGGCAGCCGGTTATCTTTGTAGTGGAAAATGACACACACATTCAGTGGAGTCAGAGGTTTGGCAGCAGGAGAGAAGTTTGGTGTCTGGGTCTCACCATCATCTTCAAGTTAAAGACACAGACCAGACCAGGTCCCTTCACAGACCAGGTGAAGGGACTTGACAAGGCCACACAGCAAGTCAGGAGCACCTACTCAGGTGGCTTCAGGGCAGAGACTTTCTTTAACACTAATGGCTACTAATGATGCTAAACAAAGTAGTATCCTAATAGGAACTGGGATTCACAGACTAAGAAGAAAATTCTAGCATGAAGGCTGGAGAAGCCCTTGAGGGTTCCTTCACTCAAATCCCCAGCAGAGGTAGGTTTGGAACAGGGAGATAAGTAGTGCACCAGAGTCCTGAATTCTCATTCTAGAACAATCTTTCCTGAGATGGATGCCTGAAACAAGCCACTCACCCCCTCTGTGACTCAGTTTTCTCTTCTGGACAACACTGATTCACCCTGGGAGCACCCCAGGACTGATTATAATGACTCCCAGGGTCCTAGAGGGGATCCCAGAGCAAGCACGAAAACACCTTGTGAGATGTAAGATGCTGAGCCCCGGTAGATGATCCCCAAGAAGTAGTCCTGCAGCCAGTGCCGGACCAGGAGAAAGGGGCCAAGGGGAGAACAAGGGAGGACCAGGGAGACCAGAAAGCTGAGTGTGGAAGTGTCCCAGCAGGTTAGGGGCGCTGGAGCCGTGCTGTGAGGCTATAGTGGCAGCACCAGTAACCCAGGCCTTTGCAGGACTATCCTGTCTGTAACCCCGGCCCCTCTCAGCTGCTCCCGGCATCTTCAGGAAGGCAGTATTCACCGTCCTCCAGGCGGGGAGCACCCCAGGACGGAGCACAGAGCTGTCCACAGCCCAGACCAGCTGCCCCGGGACACTGCCTTTTCTTGGTACCGGCACCACCTCTCCACCTCCCATCAAACCTGCGCCTGCCATTCTCTTGGTGAAGTTCCTCCCACCCCAACATTTTGCATTATGGTCTCAGGCCCATAAACCTTGATTTGTCTCTTATAAGAATGACGAGCAGTTTACCCAGCAGCAGCAGGCAAGGAAAGGCATAAACTTGAGAGCCGAATGGGCCCGGTTCTTATTCCAGTGCCACCCCCTGTAGCGCTGTCAGCTTGCGGGTGACTTCATTACCAAGAGGGCTGTGACGCCACCCACTTCCAGGACTCTGAAGTGTGGAGAGGCCTGGCACTGAGCAAAAGGCCCCTGCCTTCCCCTCTCCTGTCCCCAGCAACATTCACAGGCCGCACGCAGCGCCAGCCCAGAGATGAAGCAGTGCGTCCTGCCCCCACCCCTGCCGCTTTTCCTCCCCCCTTCTCTCCATCCCAGCTGATCTCCTGGGGGTGGCATGACAGGGCGGGGGGAGGGGGCACCAAACCCATTAGCCTCCTCCGGACTTTCCTCCCCCGAAAAAAAGGCACTAGAATTTTCCTCCCCACAGCTCCAGAGAACAGCACGGTCTTAAAATTCCCCCACCCTCGTTATTTAAAGGGGAATAGGTGGCTTTCTTCTTTCTCTTTCTCCCTTTGGGGTTTTGAAAGAAAGAAGAAAAACAGCTAGGTGCTGGCCTGCCTGCCACGGAGCTGAGTAAAGCAGTATTTCATCAATATGAGCCGCCCCCTCACACCCCTTCTCTCTCACTCTCTCATATACACTCATTTTCTCCCCCAAATGTGCTTTACAAATAATTGCAACCAAGCTAAGCTCTCTGTTCTGATCTCACATTTCCATCCAGGCCTAGTCTTCGATATAGAGGTTACTCCGGTTTCTTTTGATTTTGCTTCTTTTCACCTTATATATTTTTTAAAGCAGATCTTTTGACCATGGCCTCAGAGTTCCCCTTCTTGAAAGTTCACGAAGGGAAATGCAAGGCCATGCAATAGCTTACTAATTAGCCCTGGGGCAGATAAATCCCCCAGACACGGCTGGTGACACCACCTGCAAGGAAGGGAAGTCCGGATGTATCATGAAGTCTCCCCTGGGGCAGTTAAAAATAGCGTGGTGGCACGCACAGATATGAGCTTTCCCTCCTTTGGCTACAGATGTCTGACTCATTTGCAGACTGTCCACATAGGGCACAAAGTTGCCACCCTCGGTGACGCCCTAGGTGGGCAGTTCCCAGAACTGTCCTTGCCCTCCTGGGACCAAGCCACTCGGTGTGACCTGTGAGGATAAGACACGTGTTCAGCGGCCCTCGGGGACTGCCTCCCGATTCCTGTCTGTAGCCACTCCCTTATAAAATCACCTGCTCGCTGCACCCCTGTCCTGCAGGTCAACCCAAAGGAGGATCCATGGAAAGAGGCCTGTCCTGTACCTGCTTTCCCAAGGTGCCCGAAACCACAGATAAGAAAGGCCCTAGGTATCTGCTCCCAAACAGCTGGATGCCCCCCACCCCGACACAATGACAGCCACAGGCCAGGGCTCCTCTGACCTTCTACAGAAGAACTCCGTGACCAGGGAGCACAGAGGGCCAGGGAGTTCCAGCCTCTAGCTGGAATGATTGGGTTGGCCCTAAGGGACCCATTCTCTTTGAAGAATATCAGGGGACTATTCCATAAGCCCCATCATACCAACCCCTCTGCCCATGGCTTGGGGGACCCAGCACAAGGTCAGACTGAGGTAGTGGGGCATGCAAGAGACAGGACATTGGTGGGGTTGGCGGGAACAGGGTACAAGGAGGGCAAAGGGTCGGTACTGCTTAGGAGGAAAAACTAGTGGACTATGGGGCCGGGGGTGGAGAAGTGGCTTTAGGTTGTGCAAAGATGGAGGAAAGGGAGAGCTGCCTGCTACACGAGTATTTCCTGTCCTCCCCTGTGACGTCCCCACAGCAGATGCCTGAGGTCCCCAAGTAACAGGGACCTCCAGCGACTTGCCCGCTGGACAGAGGCACCAGCTCAGCCACCAGCAGGACGGCTGCAAAGGGAAGCCCATTGCCTGTGGAGGAGAGAGGGGCCAGGCCTTGCCCACCCTCAGCTCTCTCAGGCCAGTGGACAGAGCACAGAAGGCAGTTTAAGGCAACAGAGGGGTGTGCCTCAAACCAGCCCCCCCCCAAAAAAAATAAAGAATCCCAAGGAGAGTCCTCTAATCCTCCTTGCCTTAATTCTGGCCAGCACTAACATGGCAGAAACAACACGAGTAAGATTTCTCAGCAGCACCCCCAGGCTTGGCCCTGCACGGTGTCCAGGCGCTCAGAGAGTAGCCGCCTATTTAAAAAGCCCTAGACTCATTCAGTTCAGGGGCAGCCCAGCGTCCCTGACTGAAGAGCCAGTCAGCGCCTTCTCCACAGTTCTCTCCATTGGGCCTCGGGCCGTGGGTGTTCCTGAACAGCTCTCCTGTTATCCGAGCCCCACCTCAGCCTGTGTGAGGGTGGGAGCAATTTCTTACCTCCTCACACTAGTTCCCTTTTGCATTAACTTTGAAGAGCTGGGAACATGCCATGTACCAAGCCCTAGGAGGGAATTCCTCCCCCAGTAGAAAGGTCATAGCCCCCTGGAAAATAGCAGAGACCACCCAAGAGCAGCAGCTCTGGCACAGGGTTCAATCACCTGAGGGGTGGGGGCCTGTGAGTGAGAACTTCCACCATCAGTGCAGAATTACCCAATCTGACCTGGGTGCCCGGAGCACCCCATCCGTCCTCCTGTCCCCAGGCGCACCAGCAATCCAACCAGACACGGGAAGTTCTTCCCCAAAAGAGACTCGCCCACCCTCCCCCTGTCTCCACCTACTATCTCTGAGTTCTCCCAGTTGGTGAGTTTTCATTCTAACCCAAACCCTCTTGTCACAGAGATTTTCTCCATGAGCCTGAGGAACAGATGTTCATGTACCCTCCAGCAGATCCGTGGTAAGAGGTGGTGTCTCATCAGAAGACCAGCCCTTCTCAGAACGTCTCCCCTCCTGTACAACTTCTCACTCACTCTCACTCGACAAGCCTTAGTTCCCAGTCTGCTAAGATCCCAACCAACTCTGGAGCCAGAGCTAGAGAACAGGAGCAGGTAGCTCTCCCTCTCCCTATCATTAGCAGCCATAACGGTGGTCCCGGGAGAGCAGCACAGCACGGCGAGTCCCCCCACTTGTCTCATTAGTGCATTCTCCCACTTCACTGGGGAAGCAGGCTCCCAGAAGCTGCACGGGTTCTCCTAAATCACAGAACTGGAATTGGCAGGCTGGGACTGAAACTTCAATTTTATTCTTTCAAATGACGCTATTTGCCTCTAGGACAGGAGAGGGCTAGTCGCTTACTTCCTCCTGTGATCAAGGGGCCTGCCGTTGAGACGCCCAGAAAACACTGGCTCCATAAGGACTCAAGGCATAGATGGGGCGATGGAGGAGTGAGGAGCATGCCAAAGGGAGACTGCCTGTCACAACACAGCACCGCCAGGTGCACGGGAAGCAGTCTGCAGCAGCAGAGGCGAGGAGGGCCTTCCCAGGCGCTGCCCCCTCCCTGCTGCCACTGACCCAGTGGGAAGCCCATCCCTTGGACCACCCCAGCCTTCCTTCACCCAGAGTCAGTTTCCGGGACTCGGGGAAGCTCCTCTGCCTGAGCAGCCACCAAGGTGGCTCCCAGTCCAGACAGGCAAGAGGCCCCTTCCTGGCCCAGAAGCGACCTCCACGCTGCAGTAAGTCAAATGTGCCCAGACCGAGCCCACCTGAGCTGAGCCCTTAAGAGCTCTGGTCCCTGAGGTCACTGAAAAAGGAAATGCTGGTCTCGCCCCTTCCCTGCACCCGAAGCCCTTGGGTCTTCATCAGCTCCTCCTCCAACCCACGAGGGTGACTAGAGGGAGCCAGGGCTGTGCCCGGGGCAGCTGCCAGCCCTGCTGAAGCTGGCAGCCTCCTCTTCCAAAGAGCCAGCAGGAGAGGCGGTTCTGAGAAGGCAGCAGCAGCAGAAGGACACACAGACCCAGGCTCATTACCGGGAATGACTAAGTAAGCCACAGTTCCAGGGGAAACCCGCTCACTTCTGCTCACCACGGGGCTCAAGTCCTCGAGCTAAGGAGACAAACGAAGTTGGCTTCCAGGAGCTTTCCTGGGAAGGGGCCGCCCCGCTGAGCAGCGGGTCCCGGGGGCTCTCTGCCTGAAGTCTAGGTTCTGCCTCCTCGGTGCCCTGTCAGGTCTGCCCCACCCATCCCTCGAGCCGCTGAGCCTCTGGTAGAGCAAGGCTGGGATGGGGAAACCCGACCAGCACCTGCTAGGTTTTGCGGCTGGATGTCAACATGGAATGTGACCGTCTAGCAGCAGCTGTGCCTGGCCTGAAACAAGCTCTGTTTGAGACCTCCGACAGCTGAACCCCTCCAAGCTGCCCGCCAGCCAGCCCAGCCACCCCAGCCCAAAAGGACAAATAAGTAGAGAAACCCAAGCAACAAGCGAGCATGTATGTGTGCGTGCGCGCGCGCGCGCACACACACACACACACACACACACACACCAACACAACGGAGGTGGGGAGTAGAGTGGGAAAATCCACTTGCCCTGCGACTCCCAGCCCTGCAAAGCCTGGCAGCCCGCAGCCAGCCGGAAGACTCCCAGCAGCAGAAGTGGACAGGAACCCACCTTCCTCACAGCCCATCCTTTCGGAGGACTCAGTTTCCAAACCCCTGCGGGAAGAAAGGCCCCTCCTGGCCCCGGGGTTGGGCTGAGGCTGGAACAGCGGGGCCAGCTCCCCACTAGCCGTGCCTGCGTCTCCTCCCAGGCGCGCACTCACACCGAACACACACTCATCCTTATTTATCCCGAGAAGGAGTTGGGGTGGGGGGGAGCCTGGCTGAGAGCTAGGGGCCGGGCACTCGGGACTGCCTGGGAAGCCCTGTCAGCCCATCCAGGGAGAGGCGCTGGTGCCGGCTGCACCCGTCTGCTCTGCCGGGTGACACCTGTAGCCATTTTTATCAGGGGATGTTTACGAGGCGGCAGCAGGTCTATTCTGAGTCCTCTTTTCTGAGGGAAAGGACCGCTGATTTCCTCTGCCTGTGTGTTTAGCCCACGGCCCCAGGAGCCTCAGGTCACGGCTGCCTTCTGATTTCGCTCTAAGTCCTTCAGGGAAGAGGAAGGCAAAGAAACTTGGGGAGAGAGGGAGAAGACACACAGATGGGGACTTGGGAAACAGCTAGGAATCCCCGCCCCCCACGCAGACATTTATTTCCTTTTTACCCCCAGGAGAATGGAATGGAGCAGAGAGGGGAGGAGCGGAGGGGAAGCCGCAAGGACCGGCAGGCACATCAAGAGGAGCGTAATTAATTGGTGCGTTAAGCTGCTGGGTTATGCTTTGGTACGCGTGAGCCAGGAGGAAAAATGACTTCTCAGAAGGGATTCTTTAATCCTCCCTAACACAGAGTCTGAAAACTAGACACAGTGTATGGGGATGTCCCCCCCACCCCCCAAGAAGGGGAGGAACGAATTCTCCTGGGATTATTAAGAAATGCCCTGGGAAGTTAGACTTCAATATAATTGAGCAAAAGCCTCTCCCCACCACCACCTCTCCTCTCTCTCTGAGTCTCTCTCCCCATTCTCTCTCTCCTCATTCTCTCTCTCTCTCCTCATTCTCTCTCTCTCTCTCTCTCTCTCTCCCCCCCCCTACCTACCTACATATTCCTTTTGTTCAAGGTATAAAGAGAAACCGCAGCCCCTACCTTTGAGTACAAACCCCAAGAGAGCTCGGTCTCTATCACCATAACAACAATTCCAAACATCCCAAAAATCAGAGCATAGTCACTCAGTCGCTTTCTCTTTTCAAACAGGGCCCTCCTGTGTCCCAGCTTATAGCCAATGTTTTGGTTTTTCCGCTTGTTGGCTTTGGGGAAGGTGGTGCTGCTGGCGGTGGTGCCGGCGTGCTGGTGGTTGTGGGTGGCATTGGGGTGATGGAGCAGAGTCTGGTGGGCATGGTTGTCATCCCGGGAGGAAATAATGATCTCGGGGGGATTGCTGGGGCTGAAGAGCTGGAGGGGTTGGCCCTCGGGTTCAGCCTCAATGAGGTTCCTCCGGGAGGCGCTGAGGCGACTGAGGGGCTTCATGACCCCACCGCTGTACTTGCAGGAGCTCATGGCGATCTCTGTGAAGGGGTTGCTGTCCCGCCGGTGCACCAGGGGGCTGGCCTGCCGGTGCCGGCCGCCTCCACCAGGCCCACTTGTGGCTGTGGAACTTGGAGAGTGGCCAAGCAAGTGGTCATTGAGATTGAGCTGGCTGCCTTGCCTGGAGGAAGGGTGGAGAATGGTGGTGGAGTTGGACGAAGGGGGCGCCCTGAAAGCAGTAGGAGAAGAGTGCAGCAGGCCGGGATGGACAGGCTGGCTCTGGAGTTGAGTGAGCTGAGACAGGGGATGCGGTGGCTGCTGCTGCTGGAGCTGCAGAGGCTGAGGCTGCAACGGGGGTCCTGGGGGCTGCTGGGGGGCTGCTGGTGGCGCTGGCGGTGGTGGTGGTGGCGGCGGCTGCTGCTGAAGCTGCTGCTGCTGCTGCTGCTGCTGTTGCTGCTGCTGCTGCTGCTGTTGCTGCTGCTGCTGCTCATCCCCAGAGGATGGACAGGGACACTTGGGGTCTTCATCCAGGTCTCCCACCCCCGAGTCATGGAAGTGCCCAGAAGTGTCCATCTTGGGGCCTGGCTGGATTCCCTGCAGCACAACACCGCACCCCAAAGCCACCCTTGCTCCAAAGATGTCTTCAAAGAAAGCCAGGCATCCAAGCTTCCCCACCAGAGTGTCTTGGCTCCAGTTCTCTCTCTGGCTTGCTTCGGTTCTCTGGGGCTGCCTGGAGTCCAGACGCTGCCACTCAAGAATGCATTGTACCGGGCAGGGAGGAAGGCAGGAGGGGAGCTTGGAGAAAGAGAAGGGGGAAAAGAACTCTGTCTCAGGAGGTGGTCCTCTAGGAGCGTGTGAGGCCAGGCTCAGCTTCACTCCTCGCTGGCTCAATAGCTTTGCTCTCCTCCTGCTGCCACTGTAATATTGTAAGCCAAGCCCACTTATTAGCAGCTGGTCTCATTGGCTTGGCTTAACTCTCCAACCACCTCCTGGCCCCGCCCCCCAGGAGGCTCCTCCCCGGAGGCGGGGCCTGAGCGCCTCAGTTCCCAGCCCCGGCGGCGGCTGGAGGCGCAGCTAGGGCCGGGATCTGTAGTTTCCGCTCCCCACCCCTGAGCTGGGAGGCTGCCTTCTTTCCCTCTGACAGGTATGGCAGAAACCCGTGAGCCCAAGGCGATAAGGGAAGCACCCTCGCAGAACGGTGGGGAGGCAGCACCGAGGGCCTCCTGAGGAGGGGAGGGGTGCACCCCTTGCGGGGGCGGGGGTGGGGGCGGGGCAGGAAACAGGAAGACAAACCGTTATTAATAGCCAGGGTGTACGATAGATTCCTTCACACATATTATCCACTTACAGCCTCCAAAGCCCAAGAAGGTGGGTTTTTACCAACTAATGCTCCAAGAGATTGAGAAACAACTTCAAGGTCACAGAAGCACAGGGATCCACTGATGCCAGGTGCAGAAGCGCACCTACTGCTGACAGAACGCCTGCAATGTGTGTGCAGGCGCCTCTCTGTTATTTCTAACCCTCACATCAACCCTAGGAAAATGATGTCATCATTCTCCTTTTACAGAGGCAAACTGTAAAAAAAAAAAAAAAAGAATCACTAAAGCATAGATAAGTGACTTGCCAGATAGTACCCCACTTATAATTAAGGGTGCTAGGATTTGAATCCAGGTCCATCTAACCCCACAGCTCCTACGCTGTCCCCCGGATGTTTTCCCACTGTGCTCAGTGCAAAGTGGTTGCTCCAGGGAAAAGAAAGAAGGTGTGAAGGAGGAACAGGCCGCTGCAATGAAGATGTGTGAAGTGGACCTGGGTTTCAGCCCTTCCCTTCCCGGACAGACAGCCGAGGGTGGACTCATCAAGGGCCTGACAGGAACAGTGGAGAACCCCCAGGGCTTCTTCCCACCGATCTGCCTCGTGGGACTCAGAGTCAAAGCTAGGAACAGCTGCTGGCTTCCCAGGTTCAAAACCATGATCATCAAGTATTTATTTGGCTCCCACTGTGTGCAAAGGGAGTTCCAAAGAAATGGAACCAGAGCTGAATTAATTTCTGTTTCTAACTGCAGCAGCCTTAGGGATCAGTGAGGAAAGGACTTGATGGGATTCCCCAGGCACTCCTGGTATTTTAAGAGGGAGACATCTCCCTGTCTTGTTCCTGCTTCTCTATGCCCCTTTGCCTCTGTCCAACCCCTTTCCAACACATGTACATGCATGTGCACACATGTGTATAAGTGTGCACACACTAGCTCACACACGTGCACATGTACACACTCGAGCTACACAATTTCTAAAGCAGCAGTCCTGAATGGGAGCGTGGCAGGTGACCAGGTCACGGAGGAGCAGACTCCCATTAAACAGTCACAGAGTACCCTGTGTACCAGTTCTCACCTTCCTACTCCACTAGCAGTACTGAGGACTGAGAGCTAAATATTACTTGTAATATAAAGCCACAATCTCAGAAGCTTGACTAATTCTAATTGTTCCTACACAATGATCTTTATTATTTTTATTATTATCAATGGCATAGTCATTTCCCCTCCAAATCCACCACTGCAAATCATAATGCTAGGGCTCTGACACAAACTGGAGAGTTCATTTATTTCCCATGGCTTTATAGACTCTCCAGTGCTCACCCCCAAACTCACCCCCTCCAGCTTGCCCTGCCTTCCCTCCCCTTCCCTCTGCCTTCTTGGTTTCCCCCTCCACCCCAGGCAGTGCCACCTGTCTGGCTGAAGGCGAGAGATCACGTAGGTCGGCTTCATGCTTTCCTGGCGATCACCGTTACCATATTCATAGCAGCAGAGATGCGGTGTTCGTGTTGGTTTCAGGCCAAACACAGCATCTGGGCTGTAAAAAATCAAATTTCAGGGTCAGGCTCCAGGCCTGGGCATTTCTTTGTCCACTCCACTTGCCTTCTGCCCCTGTGGAGTTTACTGTGCTTGCCTCCTGCCTCCTGTTCTCCTAAAAGTACAAACCGAGTCTGTCCTTGAGTCTGTCTCATCTCCAGGGATGGAGATAAGAAAGAGCCCAGGTGTGGTGGGGAGGGCCTAAACTGTGCCTGAACCAACGATCTCTTGGAGATTCATCTGAAACTGATCTGAGCTTGACAGCTGATGCCACTGAAGCAACGCATGAATGGGAGGAGGGCACGTCGCGGTTGGAGCTAGGGCTCTAGAGTCACACCGCGGGGACTGGAGGCCCTCACTGCCTGCGGAAAGCACAGTAGCTGAGGTGGGAGAGCCACCTTCTGATCCCCAGCTTCCCACTCTATAAAACAGGAGTATAAGTACCCCTATCTCATGGGGTTTGGAGGAAGATCCCATGCAAGCTGAAGGGAGCTCCCCACCCACCATGCAGAGCCGCCCTGAAGTCCTCTGTGGCATGCTGGAGCTGCGTGATAAAAGCCAACTGTGCACATCTCTTCTAACGTCACATTCAGTGAGGGCACATCGATGGCTTGAATCAGTTACAGGAGGAGCATTTACATCACAGGAATCAGCAAACACTGCAAAGGGCTGTTGGAGCTGAGTGTTCCTGGCAAGCCAGTTGTTAAACATTTACTGGCCATTAAACTTTTACCTCTTACCCCATATCTTCTGTACAAAACGTGCACTCCACTCTCCTACTGTCCTCTAAAGCACCGTCCAGGCAGCCCTCCTCCGTCCCTCTCACCACACAGTCTTTTGCTTCTTGCTTCGTGTATGACTTTGGGCCAATTAATTAACCTCTCAAGGCTCCAACCTCCTTCTTTCCAAGGAGGCAGGTAACACAGGGCAGGCCACACACTTGGTCACCGTGAAGTGTTCCCATCCTTCTCTGCGGCCCATGGCTCTCAGGCCTCTCCCCACCATGACTGCAGGCACAAATACTCACTGCTGGGGAGCCCCCACATTTCCCCTGGTGCCCAACTCTACCCATGTCTTTTCAACAACCTTTTAGCTAGGACCATCGTCCATTTTATAGACAAGGAACTAATAAATGAGGAACTATAATAGATGAGGAAATTAGGCAGATTTCAAAACAGCCACAGTCCCTAGTAAATACCGGGTGGCTGGAGTCAAATCTGTGTCCAATTCAAAGCCCCAGAACTTTTTATGTGTCCTTGAAACAGAAATCAATAGGGTTCAGTTTTGTTGATAGTCACTCAACTTTATCTGTGATTCACACAGTTCAGCCCTCGGGCTGGCAAACCAGGCCACACGTGCCCGGGGCCTTAAGAAATAGGCCAGTAGGACTCAAGGAGGCTGCAGAGAGGCATTTGAGCCCCACCTGAAGGATGGGCAGTTACTCTTCAGACTGCCCCCGAAATGAAAGCTTTCAACCCCTTTGGTGTAGAAAGATGCAGGGAAGGGGGGTGTGATGGAGTTTCTTAGTTCGGTCAGAACAAGGGAAATGAACAAGGATGCTTTCAGTAAACCCAGGGAGGAAAAGGTGGCCTGCCTGCTATCAATCAGCCCTTGTCCTCCTTCCAGTCTCATTCCTCACCACCTCCCCCTCCGAGCGAGTGAGCGGAAAACACCAGTTTCTTGTAGCTCCTCCCATAAGCCATGCTATTTCACATCTCTCTGCCTTTGTCATGCTGTTCCTTCTGCCCGATTTGCCTTTCTGTATCTTCACTTAACACGTTTCATTTTGCCCTTCGAGACATGGATCCCAGGCCTTCTTTCTGGAAAGACTTCCCTAGATCCCTAGTCCAGATCAGGGCCTTTCTTCTGTATTTTCGCTCTGCTGTGCTTGCCACTATCCCTGTCTTCCTCCAGCAGTATAACTGTTTTCTCTGTGTGTGTCCTTTTCCCCTAGACTGTGACTTCCTTGAGGGCAGGAATGGCGCCTTCTCCATTACTGCATCTCTGGCTTTTGTGCTGAGCCTGGAATGTAGTAGATGCTTAATAAAGATTAATTGAACCAAACTGAAAACCTGCAAAAAATCATTTGGAGGCAAATAAGAGGAAGTCATGAGAAATGCCACAACAAATAATAACCACTATTTCCCCATCAGTAAAATGAGTGCAATAGAAGAGATGATTTCTAAGATCACTCCACTTTAAAAATTCCATAATCTGTGGTCTGTGGAACATATTACCCTCCATAGAACTGACTGAAAATAGCTTTAAGATAAGTAATGATTTGTGGTTTATATGGTTGTTTCCCCCGCTAGACTGTAAAATCTTTGAGCTCAGAGAAAGAGTCTAGTTTTTTCTGTATCCCCAGCATTGAACAGGGTTCCTGGTCATAAATACACTCACTAAAGTTTTGTTGTATGGATGGACGGACAGACAGACGGAGAGACGGATGGACGGACGGCTGGGTGAGTGGATAGATGGTAGATGGGCTAATGAGTGGATGGCTGGAGTTTAGATACACTGACAGGTCATAGCATGTTTTTTGGAAAATGCAGTGATGTTTAAAGGCTACCCTCAACCTTCCAGGGCCAGAAAGCTGACCAGTTCATCAGCCTATTCAGGTTCAGTCAGCATTGTGTTCCTATTACTGTTCTTGTTACTGGATTAATTATTGCTCTGATAATAAAAACAATCCTTGGGTTTGCAGAGCGCTTTATCATTTTCTAACTGCCTTCACATTAAAACTTCATTTGCAGCTCCTGACATCCCTGGAGGGTAGGCTGGGCAGGTTCTATTTCTCCATCCTTTATACACTCACCCCCAAAAACTAAAGTTTAGAAAAATTTAAGTGACTTGCTCAAGGTCACCAGTTGGTCTTAGATTTGAAGCAGAATCAGTCCACTGGACCTTCCACTTTCTCATTCATGCTGGCCGTGATGCTGCTGCCCCTCACTCCATGTCCATTCCTACTGAAGTTAAGAACCCAAGTCCTGCCTCCACCAGCATCTCCCCCGCCACCCTTCCTCTGTTCCTGCCCCCAGTTTGACATCTTCTTCTTCTTCTGAATTCCCTTAGCACTTTATTTGTATCTTTCTGGGGACACTTTTCACCTCGTATTGGAGTTGTCTATGTTCATGTCTTTTCTCCCCTGCTTTTAATTTACACCAAAGTTCCTTGGTGACAAAACACACACACACACACAATGCTGCATCTCACCCCGCACCCAAATTGTTCATCGAATCAGTAGGTGAGTGAGTTTCTGCCCAAGCACAGCTGAAGGCACTTTGACCCTGGACACTCTGCTTGCCCCTTCCCTGACCCCCGCCACATGGAGTGGTGGCCACTAAGCCTCCTTCGTCTGCCTCCTTGAATATCCAGACTCCAGGGTGAGGGGATCTCACCCCTCCTCGAGCCTCCACAGAGTGAGGCAGGAGTACGGACATCCCACCGCCTCCAGGTACCCACCGACGACTCCTCGCCACCTCAGAGGCTCCTTCAGTCTCACATCGACTCCTCCGGTATCCTGCTTTGCTGAGAAAAACTGAAACTCTTGTGTGTTCTCTGGGTCTCCCCTGTAAAGTGGACTCCTAGCCAGGCATCCACACCCAGTGCAGTCACCGCTCTGTGCACATGTGGCTCCAACAAGGGGGCGTGGGTGGGGTCCATACCCCCATTCTACAGATGGGGGGACTGAGTTCAGTTCCAGAGACACTGCCTGCCTTGCTCTTCTCAGAGGAGACAAAAAAGGCCAAGCCTCAAGCCCAGCAAGTCTGGCCACTCGCAGGTCCCCTCCCCACTCACCGCCCTGCTCCATTTCCAGGTTCTCCATAAAACCCTCGACAGAAGGTATGGGGGAAGGTCTCAAAAGCCCCCTGAAGACCTATCTGGAAGAACACGGTGATCCCGTTCCTAAAACTCCCGCCAGCCGGGCTGGTCCTGGGCATGAGATGGTCAGAGCGGAGCAGCCAGGCGGGCTGCCGGGAGCAGCCCCCCATCTGGGCTGGCGCTGCCGTTCTCCTACCAGTGCCCCCACGGCGAGGACACACCTGAGCCTGTAAAACTGGGCCTGTTCGTGCCTCCCTCCACAGCTGGCTTGTGAAAGTTGACATACGTTTTAAAATGCTTCTCCTGACCCCTTCTCCATGGCTTTGGTGAGAGAACTTGCTGTCCTGGCCAGATGAGTCAGAGGCGGGGAATGGGTGCCCACTCTCCATTACTGTGAGGCCCTGCCAGCAAACGGAGCTGGTGCGGGTGCACATTTTGTCAGCTATGAAGTGCGACCTGTGTGGACTGGCAAGGGCAAGAAATCAGTGGACCCCGGTGGCTGAAGAGGGTCCAGGTAGATCCCTGCTTGCCCAAGGCTGATAACAGCCTCCTCCTTGGAGTCTGGGCAGGCCCCAAGACCTGTGCTCCAGGCTGAGTCATGGACGGTCACTTGCCTGTCCTGGGTCAGTGGGGCCTCCACTCCCAGCACTGCACTTCAGTATAGATGACCCCCACTCCGTCCACCTCCCCCAAGAGATTGAGCTTCACAGGGGTGAGGTTTTTATCTGTTTTGCTCACCATTGCATCTCAGTGCCTAAAACAGTGTGTGGCACCAAGCAGATTCCCTATTATGATTTACTGAATAAATTGACTTCCTGGCCCCCATTCGAAAAGACTCACACAAAAAAATTACCTCTAGCAGTTTTCCCAATCCAGAACACGAACCTGAACTTCCCAAGGGAGGCCCAGAACCAGGGTAGCCACAGGCCTGTGGTGCACGGGAGGTGCCACATGGTCCTGCATAGCTCACCTCCCAGTGAGGGTGGCCAATGACAGACGTACCAGTGGCCGCTCCAACAGAATGTCGTGGGGCTCCACCAAGCTGGGGCTCTGAGGTCGAGGCCCCCCGCTGGCTGATGCTCCCCAGGGTTCACCCACCTGGGGTTCAGCAACCTGTGGCAGGTTTGTGAGGAGTATGGCGACCTCTACTGGTGGCACATGCACATAGCTTTGCACGCCAGGCACCTTGGGAGTTACAGAGAGAGATCCCCAACAGAACCTGCGCCCTAACCTTAACTTGCTGGCTTCAGGGCAGGCCCAGGGACTAGATTCAGTGCTAGCATTCACCTTTGTGAAATTCTGCAAAGGTACAAACTCCTCGGGTTCCTCCACCATTGGGAAGCAATGACCCCACTTTCTGTACTAGGTGAGGCAGCATAAAGCCTTCAAGAGAGTGTTCTGGAAGGGGCCACAGAAATAGCTCAGCATCTCTCCTTAATAGCAAAAGAAGCCCTCCAGAGCTGGAAGGTGACCTAGATAACCTCACTCATAGTTCATGCCAAAGCTGGGGCCCAAGTCAGTCGCCTCGTTGTGTCCTTCACAAGGGAGGACGTGGCTTGTGGACGGTCAACAGCATAGCTCACTGCATCCTCTTTCGCCTGCTGTCTCCCCACGTGCAGCCAAACCCCCACTCCCAGCTGGTCTCTACTCCAAGTTGCTGCTGTTAACTGAGAAAAAAAACCTCTTTCTCACTGCCACATTCAAGGGGCAGAGTCAGAAGCCAAGGCCCTCGGGGCCCAGCTCTTTGATATGAATAATGCAAAAAGGCAGGCAGCTCCCTTGCCTTCCTCCCTTCCTGTGCCGCCTTCTCTCCGCAAAGGTGAAAGCTGAGGGTTGCTATGGACACTGCTCTCAGGCTCTCCTCCTTAGGAATAAGCCCTCACTGCCCTCCCTGCTGGAGTCCCAGTCTAATTGCCAAGCGGGAGACAGCAGGAATGCCTCACAGGAGGTGCTGGAAGAACTCGAGGATTAGATGGACTAAGGAGAAAGAGAGAGTGACAAGATGGAAATCACCCAAAATTGGAAGCAACAAGCTCGACCTGTGTAGGTAGATTGACAAAACCAATGTCGATTTAGCCAGAATTAGAAAAGCAATAGTCTGCTAACAGGCCCCCGTCAAATCAGACACGTAATCACTGTGCCCAGCGCCTCTCTGGCGGGGTGCTGGGGGAGGGGCAAGGAGTGCCAGCAGTGAGCCCGGGAGGAGTCTGCAAGAAAGACCTTGACAGCCCTTTGGTGCTTGCACAGGAGCTACCAAGAGTCCAGGAGCTTTCCGAGCTGGGCTCCTGGCCACTCTGCCGCTGGTGCGCAGAGGCACCCACTGGCCCTGCCCCACAGCTGCCCTCGGTTGTCCTCGCCAGGAGGTCAGGTCACTGCCACCACCAGCTTCCCACCGTGAGAACAGAGCTGGCTCCCCCAGGACCCCCACCACCTCTGAGCCTGTGGCCTCTATGAGCGGCCCTGCCGGAGACTGCCACACCGGCTCCGCCCGGACACCACAACGCCCGCGCCTCTGACCGCGTCCCACAGCTGCCTCCCTGCACATCAGAGGAGGCCACTAGACCACACCACACAGCCAGCCACCCAGGCCCCCAGCAGGAAAGTGCAATGTGAAGCATCCTTTCTTTGTTTTCTTTTTTTAAAGATTTATTTATTCATGCATACAAACACGGCCAGAGGTGTGGGGGGGTGAGAGGATTCACCAGACAGAGTGGGAAGCAGAACAGGCAGATGGACTGAAGCACAGTGCTGAGGGGAGCAGCGGGCGAGGTGGGAGAGGTCTGCTGCGCCACGTGGGTCCCCTCCCTGGCTGGGGATCCAACGCGTGCTGCAGTGGCTGCGATTTGCTTCATAGTGCTGTGCTTAACCTACTGTGCCACCAGGGAGGCCCCACTTTTCTCTGTCTTCAACCGAAGGCCACATGCTCTGGACAGAGCACAGTCAGCTTCACCTGACTCTAGTGAACCCCAGAGGCCGCCACAAACCCTTAAGAGAGGGCCGGCAGGGAGCATGCTCGGGCATGGCACTGTGCTTGCCTCGCCAGAGCTTTGTACGGCCAACAACACCCCTCCCACACGGAGAAGTGAGTGCGTGACCGTCCGTCTCCATCCCAAAAAAGACCCTGGAGATAGATAAACTAGACGTAAACACAGACACATGCACGCACACGCATGTACCCCTAGAGGAGAGACTGAGAGAGAGGGATCAAAGACCTCCAAATCCTCACATTCACAACTAGCTCTCTCTCTCTCGTTTTGAATCGCTGCTATTAAGTAGAGTGCAGGACTGATCCTTGTCCAGACCCTGTAACGCAAACTCCAGAACTTACCTGGGAAAAAGGGCCACAGCGTCACCCCAGGAAGCGGGTGCTCACCCACAGTGACTGTCAAACACTGACCTTTGAACGAGTGGAACTCTAGCCCATGTCCCCGAAAACCACAGTCACTCCCCATCTCGGAACACTCGGTCCCAAGCCCCGGGGTCTACTGTAGAGGCAGGAGGGACCCATGCCTCTGCGTGCTTGACATTTCCTCAGCGAGGAAACCAGCTCGGGTAGAGCCACAGCCCAGCATAAGACCCCCTTCCCACCCTAGAGTTCATGGCAAGTTTTTCTGATAAAAAGAGATGCCAAAGCAGTAGAGAAAGCTCAATTTGAGAAAGTGCTTCAGAGGCAGTTTGGAGAGCACAAGACCTCAGGGGGGGCCACACACTAGTCCTTCCAGACCTGGCTTCTGCTCCTGTCTTTTAAAAAAAGATTTATTCATTTACGCATACAAGGGCTGGGGTACAGGCCAGAGGCGTGGGAGGTGAGAGGATTCACCAGAGACAGAGCAGGGAACAGAACAGGCAGCTGGACTGGAACACACTGCTGAGGGGAACAGGCCAGGCAGGAGAGGTCTGCTGCGCCACGTAGGTCACCTCCCTTGCCAGGGATCGAACTAGCGCTGCTGTGCTGCAGATGCTTCACTGTACGGTGCTCAACCCACTGCGCCACCAGGGAGGCCCAATGCTCCTGTCTTGAGAATCTTCTCTTCCTCCTCAGGAACTCAGTAGATTCTTTGGAGGGTTAAGGGAAAAGAGAACATCTTATTCTGGATTTCGAGAATATGGCTGCCTGCCAGTGAACGGGAGAAGGGAGGGCATAGGCCCAATACTAGACTGGACTAGAGTTCAAAATCAGATTCAACCACAGGTTTTTGAGCAGCTAGTAGGCGCCGGGCATTATGCAGTTGCTTCTCATTAGCCCCACAGTGGTCTGTGAGGGGGTTCTGGTCCCAGTTTTATAAGAGAGGGGCCCAGGAGGCCTAGAGACTTGCCCAAGATGAAATAACGGCGCTCCAGGCCTGAAATGCCCAGCTCCCTCCCCTTGGCTGTTTTCCCACTGGGCATTTGAAAGTCACGCATCAGAATGGGAATTGGGATGAAGCTGCACATCCCAGAATGAATACGGTGCCCAAAATAAGCCATTCTTCTAGCCAGGGAGTTTTTCCTACAATTTAGGAAAACACCTCCTCTGACTGTTCCAGAAATTGTGTTCCCAGAGCTGATTTTATGACAAATTGTGACTCCGACTCCAGTAATCCCATGGCCCCTCAGCCCCTTGTGAGGGCTACTGGGAGGCCCGCTGAAGGCTGATCCTCTGATCTCAGCACAATACCCTTTTCCTTCTGCAAATTCAGCAGAGAAGCCTCCTGGGAGCTGGAGGAACTGTGACCCCAGAGGGTAAGAAGACTAGAGCCTTCCTACCTCCTTCTTGCCACTTCTACTATAGAAGCTTCCAAGCAAGCCCAGAGAGTCAGAGAAGGGAAAGAAAGTGAAAAGGTGAAAGACTGGCCCTGCAGGGCCCCAAGGTCTAAAAGCTGTTCCCACTCTACAAGCCTTGACCTGACCCAAAGGGTGCATCGCATAAAGACCAGCACAGCTAGCAGCTCCCCCAAGAGGGTCTAGCTGTCCAGTCCCCATGGCCCACAGATCTCAGCTGACTGCACTTCCTGTGTGTCTAGAAAAGGCCAAGCTAGCAAGAGATCCTGAGACCCGAACCAGGAGCTTGGGAGATAGAAGATCGAGTTCTGTATTGTTGCTACCAAGATGGAAATTTTCCAGAACAAATTGCCAGAGACAAACTAATCTCCCGCTTCTCCCATTTCAGGCTAGGCAAGTTCTACTGGAAAGATGTGGTGTCCCCAGGTAGTAGGAGATGTAAAGTGCTCAGCATAGAGCTGGGCAGGGGGAAGCTACTCACCAATGTCCGTTCTTTCTTTCCTTGTTTTTCATCCCTTTTGGATGAAAGTGTTCCACTGGCTGAAAAGGCGGCTTTGGTAAATAGGAGGAACTGTTACCTGGATCAAGAATTCAAAAACTCTGAATTCCATGAGTGCAATACATTTTGGTCTGTGCATTGGTCAGGGGAGAGAGGTGAGGGTAGACACTTTCCAGAGAACGGGTGGTATTATTTTGGACATGCTCCGGCATGCATGAAGCTAGCTGTGACCTGGCTGGCCTGGGCAGGGCCCACCACAGGTAGAGCCTGCATCAGGGGGGCCCACTGCCACCTGGAGGACCCCTGTGAGCTCCTAAAAAGCTCAGAGAAACTGAAGTCAAACTAGCCCAAGGGGTAGACAGGGCCCAACTCCAAGGCCAACACAGTCACCAGCTTTCAGGCTATTCTTGGCTGAGGAGGCGGTGATGGCCCCTCACTTCCCCTCCCTGACCCGGCCTTGGCTATCTTGTAGCAGTTGTCCCATGCAAGAAAGAAGAGCAGAGATGTGCATCCGTGAGTCTGTCAGCTATGCCAGGAGGGTGGTGCTGGGGGAGGTGGTGGAAGTCAGTGACTCAAAGCAGGTTCAGGGATTATCTGCTGTTTTCAATTATCCACATCCCTCATCACCATGGAGAACTGAGAATTGGGTGTATTTGCCTCCCCCTCAGCGCTGGTGCTGGCATTAGAGATATGATTTGTACTTGGAGCAACTGCGGGTAACGGACCCAGAATGGTCTCTGTGTAAAATTCTTCCCAGCACCGAAATGTCATTTAATAAATGTCTCTGTGCCTGGCACCTCTTGGCCCCTTAAAATTAACTGAAAGAGAAACCGCTCTACAGAGAAGAGAACTGCCATTATTGAGCATTTGTGTAGTGCTCGAGCATTTGGAGCCTTGGAAACTTCAGCTCAGAGACGTGAAGTGACTTGCCACAGAGCAGACCACGAAGGCGGTCCTCAGACACAGCTGCCTGTCTTAAGGCTCGTCCCCCACCCACCCCTCTCAGCAACCTCACTGCCCTGATCAAACATGGTGGACCGTTCTTGGACCTCCCTGTCCGTATCTGCTGAGATGTTTTCAGCTACCAGTAAAGAAAACTGAACCCAAGAGAGTATAGAAATAAGAACATTTATGAACCCACACACTAAGAACTCAAAAGGCAAAACAGGTCCAGAACTATTCATTGGGCGGCACATGTCGCCACCAGCATAGGCTCTTTCTGACTTTCCTGTTCCACCATCCTCAACATGTTGGTCACGCTCCATCGCCACAAAATGGCTGCAGTACCTTGAGGCATCCCTTCACCATCCTTCCAAGTCCAGACACAATAAAGGGAAACGCCCATTTTAGATGACTTTTTAATAATGAGAAAAACTATCCCAGAAGTTCCAGTCCCCCAGAACCGCCCCAGAGACTTTCCTTAGCATCTCTCTGGTCCAAAATGGGTACACTTTCACACCTAAGTTATTACTGACACAGGATGGGACAACCCCACTGGGACAACCCACTGGCCAGACTGGGGTCTGTCTTCCTGTGACACTGCCCATAGTGGGGCTCCAAGGAGAGGGGAGGCAAGTGCTGCAGCTGCCAAACCCAGCAGAATCTGAATGCACCTCAGCATAAAGGTCCTTGCCCCGGGGCAGCTCCCCAGAGTGGGCCCTGAGGACATGTGCATGCTCAGTGTCCTGAGGACTCACATAAGAAGCCACCAGCTCCCACCAAAATGAGAACCCTCTGGCCTTATTGTGAGCTTGCTTATCTAGAAGACAAACACAAGCGACTAGGACTTGATTACAAAGAGTTGGGAAAGAAATCTCATTAAAGATGTGTTCTCTTGCATACCCAGCCTTTCGTGAAATGTTCAGACAAGCAGGTGATGGGAGCAGCTACACAATGCCCAGGTCTTTAATTTCCTGTAGGAAACCTGATGATTATCTGTCTGCAAATGTTTCGCCCAAGGAGGGATAAAGGAGGCCAGAATGAAAGAGCTCTTTGTCTGTCATATTCAGACTCCTTCAAAAGAGATGCTTGTCTGCGAGGGCCAACAAGCTGAGAGTGCTGCCATGTCTGTCCTCTCCAGACACCCTCACCGACCAGCAGGCGTTCCCTAAACCGGGGAAGACCAAGGGAGCGACCCCCGGAAAGACGATATTTCAGGAAAGAGAAACGGGAGACAAAGAACGAGACCAAGAGATGAGAGAGAAGAAAAAGGAGGAGGAAAGAAGGCAAATCGACATGACAAGGACAGAGGAAGGAGAAACAGGTGCTGGGGAAGGAGGGAGAAGAGTGACCGAGCTCGGTGGACGAGAGACGCTCGATAACCGCTTTCTCAAGGTTTCTTGTCAACCCCAGTGTTTACCAGTTGGAATTTCCAGCCCTAGGTCATCGTCTGGGATCTGTCCTTGCTTTCTGCAGGACAGAATCCAGGCATCACACACTATTTTTCCAGCTCAGCAGGATCCAGATGTTTCCAGTTCCTGGACCTGGCATTATTCAAAAAGACCTTGAACACGCTCACGTGCACACACACGACCCTTAGTTAAAGGCAGGGGAAAGAAGCGGCCAAGGCTCAAAGGAATTATTCTGTCTTTGAGTTCAGACCTTTGAACTCACGTATCCTGATTTCTGTGACTGGGGTGAGGACGACAGTCTGTAAGCAAATCACTTATTCCATCTTCTCTCCTAGCACACGTAGACATCCCCAAAAATAATTCCCAACATAACACAGATTCCATTTCCCCCTGTTTGTTATGCAGAGAATTCTTATTCATCCCTCAAGGGCCTGTTCAAACCAGCCTCCCCTATGAGGCCTTCCCTGACCCCCACAACCCTTCCAGGGTCAGCTGCTTCCTCCATCGGGTGCCTGTCACACTTTGTAGGGGCTTTTAGGAGTCTTCCTATATGATATTGTCATTCTGTGTTTCTGTTTCCCAGCATCTGGGACAATGCCAGGAACACAGCAGGAACTCCATGAATATTTGTTGACTGAATGAACGAGTAAATAAATGTCCATTTCCCTGAATAGATTGTGAGCATCTCAAATTATATGGAGCCACGTTGAATCACAGATCTTTGGAGCTAAAGGACCCTTAGCACCACCTAACCCAGCTCTCAAACACCATTTACTACAAACGTGAACAACAGAACCTAGGAGTCGCCAGCTAGTCTCACATCCCTGAAAGTACTTTTCTGATCCATGCCAGTAGGTAAACGTAGGAAGTTTTCATTGTTTAAATTCATTTATTTTTCTGAATTTTCATAATAAATTTTTGCTTCTAGTAAATGATTTGGAAAGAATTGAAAACAATAAAGCAGCGAGAAGCCATTCATAGTCTTTCTACCTAAATCAGGTGTTGTTCCTGTCTGGAATTGTAACAGGGTCGTCCCCAGGAAAGGGGGAAGTTCCAGAATCCCGGTTGCACCCTAAGTGGGTGAAGCTGAGCAGAGAAAGAAGATTCTGCAGAGAGAAGAACATAAGGAAGGGAGGAAGAAGGAAACAGGATGGAGAGCAGCAAGGAGACCTGGAGGAGGCACGTGGAGCCAGAGGGACATGTGAAGAAACTGTGCTTGCTTTTTGGTCTTGGACTGGTTGGAACAGATGTGGGTGAGAGACCCGTGGGGAGGTTAACAATGGCAGCTTTCATCTTG